>BGPR01001596.1:11684-173602 GCA_013235015.1 Araneus ventricosus | reverse complement strand
TGTTATTTTAAAAGAAACACTGAGTTATCCTAGAAACTCTAAGTGTACATGCTCAGAAATGTTATTGCATAAGATTATCTGAGGATGACTACGAGCACATGACTGTTCAGACATGGCTGTCCCTAGTGTCGGGGGGAGTGGGAGTCTCCAAAGATAGAGAACCTGTAAGAGTGGATGCGGCGTAGCTGATGGTAGATTTCCACGGACCCCACGGCACAAACTGTCGTGTGCACGTCTACGGTGACAGGGGTGGGTGTCCCTAATGAATGTAATGAGTGATCATGCAAAGGAAATATAAGTTTTTATAAAGAACTTATATGCGTTTCTTTCAGAAGAGACTGCATTTCTTCCCAAAATTTCAAAATGATTATGAAACTTTTCTTTATACTGAGTGTCAAAATGAATTAGTATCTTTCTTTATTAGTGACTTTTATCTGGAAAATATTTTATTTCAGATCAGTAAATTCCTCAAGGATTTCAATATATCTTTCAGCACACGTTAGTATAATAAACCAGGAGAATGAAAGGATTATGAAATGATCCTCTTCAAACGAAGTTAAGTTGGACGAGTAAAAATATTTTCTTCTTATTCTGTCATTCGAACGGGATTTTGTGCAGCCCATGAATGTTCTGTGGTGATGCGAAAGAACACGTGCTTGACTGATGATACTTAGGAGCAGGGAAAACGATGTTTTGGTGACCGGAGATCCTGAAATTAAAAAAAAGTATGTCTATTAAATAAGGAACTGTTGATGTTACTAAAATTGTACCAGCCAAAACTTTAGCAACACAGCATCTATACCTTCCGTAAGTAAAATGTGACTTACATTAGTCAGTCCGACCTCAAATTATACAATCACTTGACGAAGAGTAGAAATATTCTACTATTCTACTATTTATTTGATATAATTCTATTAAATTCTTTAACTATCCATTCTGATGAGTCTACTGTGCTCGAATTTGGTATCAAATGTGAAGCCAGGGGAGTGGTATCCCCTAAACACTTCGTATATCCTAAACATGCAGAGAAAAAACAGATCTAAAAGGCAGGTAAAACGAACAAGAACCTTAACGCAGTGCAGAAAAAATAAGGAACGTTATACCACATGATTTCCGAAGGTCGTCCAACTACGGAAGTTAAAATTAGTAGTGGCGGATACCAATAGGCTGTAAGATAAAGCAACGAAATTTGCAATTTCAACGCCTTTTTTTTAATCTATCAGAACAGAAATTGACACACAAATCTGCCATTAAGGTAAAAAAAGCCAACCAAAGTCCTATTGTCAAAAGTATTTTTAAAGAAGTATTGCGTTCAAAATTATGCGATTATCCTTAGACAGATAGAGTCAACACTTTGACGGATCAATCCAACGTTTGATAGAAACTCATTCCTGATGATAAAAATGTACTATTATCGCACCATCTATTAAAGCTATGAATTATTCCTTCACTGGATTAACACGGCATACCACAGACAGATCTTCGTGACGGATTTTGTCCAAAATTTGAAAGAAACCTACAAATTATAAATATCACATGCACCAAATGTCAACCCCGTAGCTCCAATATTTATAGTTATCTGCTTCAAGATCATAATTCCGAATATTCGTCTGTTCGATCAGGGTGTCTAAATGTGGAGATTCATCAGCTGAGTTCTGATTTTTTTGAGATTACAATTATTTCTCTTATATACTTCGGAATGTCGAGAAATCAAAAAAGAAGATAGCCATGTTGAAATTCTCTGCTATTAATGTTTCGACAATTTTTCCTACATATCTCCACCCATTTGTCTTCTTCAAATGCCGGCATGTCCAGTACCTTCTGTAGATCTCAAGGAGCATGGTACGCAAAGTTTGGATCACTCTAGTAAAAGCCGTGAAAAATTTCAATATGATAATATTCTTTTTCTCCTATTGACCTAATATTAACTAAAAGATAGTATTAATATCAAGACAAATTTGGTAAAATACTGCTGTTACAAATAGTCTGTATCCAATATAAAGATTTCCTAAATAATTCCTTTTAAAAATACTTAAGATTGAAAAAATTTGCTTCAAAAGCACTTAGGGATTTCAATCTCCTGTTATCAAACAACTTTATAAATTTTATTAGAACTTTCAACTAGTTTGGTCAGGATTAAACTATAGGTTATATATCAGAACAACTTTCGATCAAGCATCTATGAAATTCGTAAATAACCTATGAAATCTGAGGATTTTACTATAAACAGAAAAATTTAATTCATCCTTCAAGCCCTTAGATGATAAATAATATTATCTGTGTCACTATTTTAGCGACCAAAGGATAAGGCAAAGGAGTTTTCATCTTTCATTTGGTAATCATCATAATCATCATACATGGTGTGATAAGCAATACAACAGGAATTTAAATCATCAATGAGTAATTAATAGAGTACAAACCATGTTTGTTTCCTGAAATTCCTGCTCTATGAACAGCAAATTGAAACCTTTCTTTCTCAATATTTTTCCAGTTGATTTGCAGCATTTATTGCAGATATTCCTGATAAAACATTGTTTATTGCAGATTCGGGTCCTTCCATTACTTAACAGCTATTTAGGATATCCAGAAAGTGCAAGCTGGTGCTGAGCAGTTAAAAGTACACAAAAGTGTGATAAAATGTTTGTAGTTACCAAAGATATACTTGACTATATCTGAACAAAATTACTATCTCCTTGTAGAGACACTTTCATAGCAATATACCATATTTTGTAAAACCGTATTGAAGAAAGATTCCTAATCTGATATTACCTGGCGGTCTCTAACTAGATGCGCGGCATCGCTAGCCTTCAGGGAACTTTTACCTGAAGAAAAACATTTCTGTATTTTAAAAAAAAAAACAGAACTAGAGGGTATATCTGGCTAAAGGGTATGAAAGAATATTCTCACAAAGTCTACAAGAGTGTTGTACATAGCTACTAGATGGGAATGTAAAAGTATTAATTCCCTTAAACATTATCGCAACACGCAACAAAATATATGCTACTTTTAACAATAATAATATCTCTGTCTAGCAGATGATTCAATTAATCAGCTGTGAGCAATGGCTGATACGTTGTAATTTGACGGAAATTATACTTTCTGGATAACCCAGTTACCATCTATTTTCATATGGTTTTGGTAACTCTGATTTACTCTATGACTAATTTCATAAAAAAAGCATTGAATATAGATTTAAAAAGTCTAGAGTTAAAAAAAGTTAAAGAAACGAACGTGGATAAATAACGCAAATAGTAAAGAAATTATTTTATGTACCATTATTGTATATGTGGTATTTCAGTATTTATTACTGCTACTAGAAGAACAAGGAAGCATTCTGTGAAAAGGGAGACGAATATTTCTTTGAAGGAGTTCCAGACTACTTAACAACAATGTTTGGTCATTCACTCGGGTGTATTTTCATGCAAAATACGGAAAGTAGCCGGTTTGAACGCGAGATACGAGGTTACTGATGATGTAAACAAGATACGAGACCGAGAAAGCAAGCTTTCTCCGAAAGTAATTCATATTCCTAGTTGTATGCGTGTCATGAGCTTATCATTTTCGTACTTATAAATTTATTTTCCTAATTATATGCTACTTATCAGCAGTTATTAACTGAATATTTTAGATGATGAATGTTTGTATTAGTATAAATTGGTGTTAAGCATTTGCTTTTCTACTAATAAATGCATTTATGACTTGAGTAATCATCCATTGAACTGAAAAGGGACAACTACAACCTGGTGAAAAGCGCGAACATAGTTTATCGAGGTATATCTCTATAAACTATTGTTTATGCATTTATTTTATTTTAAATTTTATTTTAGAAGTGCTCGTCATAAGGAGTTTAAAAATACATGCTATACTTATCAGAATATTAAGTTCTAACGTTGGTGTTTGATGGAAAATATTTAGTTTACAAACGAAATTCATTATTTCTTTTAAAAAAAATCAATTAATTTCTCAAGTAAAATGAATAACTAAAACTGTGGTGGGCGTATTTATTATATGATTAAATTATGATTATTGAATCATTATTCTGCGATTAAAGGATACTCTAATCGATGGAAATTAACTAACTTTACAAAATGAGTGAATAATTTGAATTCCCATCGCTTATAAAAAAATGATTTTCATTGAAGATTTCCCTGAAGAATGTTTATTTATAAGACGAATTTCAACTGTTTTCAGGTATAAAGGTAATTATTACAGAGAAAATGCTTAAAAAAATAACATCAGATGAGTTTGTAGAAATGAATTAACTATAAGATTATGTATATAGTAAATCAAGATATCATTATGTAATGAATTGAAAGTGGAAACATTTTTGTACTCCTCCAACTTTGTTATATATTCTAATCTGATAACATTTTAATGCTGGCTAATTCAATGTAGAAAGTGCTCAAATAACCAAAGTATCTTAATACTTCTGTATAATGTGCTGTAAATGCTTAGTATTTCCTCTCGGGCCAATTAGTGAATAAAATCCATAATCCAAAAGAGTTTACTAAATGCTCAGCCGTCTTGATCTATAACATTCAATCACAACATGCATGATAAAAGCAACAAAATCCTAATCTACTCCAAATATACCTGCTGATCCTCCTGAAGACGAAATACAAAGATAAGGTCTATGATCATAAATTAAAAGAAATATTATTATATTGCAAGCTTTAATCAGATCACAAAATATTTTTTATTCTGTTACAGTTATTATAAATAATATTACTACAAACTTCATAGCATGAAATGTGCAAAACTTGTTATCCATATTCTTTATCATTGTCAAACAGGAGAATTACTAAACTCTTTAATAGTTAATTCTGTCTGTAATCAAGTTTCCACTCTCAAAGGCACTTTCCATTATGAAAAGCAAACTTTTGTAAAAAAATTTTAAATAGCAATTAATTTTTATAGTAAGTAATCAAATAATATAAAATGAGGTAGCAGATGCATCAAGCTGGCCGCTAGGGTTTCTTCTGATGTTTACCTGATCTTAGCAGACAAAAGCAGAATAATTAAGACGGCATCATTGCTGCAACTCGAGGAAATTATCTCAGGTAATTTTAGAAAAATCTCTGATATGAATTTGAATTCTGTAACAGCAATACGTAACTGAAACGTAGCTACAACAGCAAAAAATTAAGTTTTAACCACAATTATTGATAAAACAGTTAAGCTATCAACCATAAAAAATCTGGTATGCTTTTAAAAATTCCTTCTACATTTCTAGAACATAATCAGTGGCAATTTAAGCTGCTATTACGGCTGAATCTATGGGGTGTATACTCCTTATATTATTTTAAATAGATTGATATATTTGAGAAGAATCTAAACTCAAATCCTCAATATTCTGCGTAATGAGGCGCTATTTTAAAAATGAAATTTCCTTAATTTCATCGAAATCTTTCTAAAACTTTATGAGACAGATAAACCTGTATAACTTAACATACTGCGATTCGATGGCTCCTAAATTTCTGCATACTGTAAACTAGATTTTAAATTCCGACTGCTGTACAAGGGGAAAGAGTTATGCTGACCCTCTCATATTTTCGCCAGTTATTTATTTATCTACAAGTTGAATACCCCACTGCGTGAAGTTCCGGCAGTCCTTGTTGGTCTTAAACCCCAACGCCAGTACGAGCCCGTTGCGTGAACGGGATACAAAAATTTGCTCCAAGGCGAGGGACACCGCATGGCCACCACCCCTGGTTAAATTGATAATTTACGATTGACTTGGCACTGACAATAAAATTCCTCCTGTTGCTGTGTTCTTCTTCAGTGGCTTTATTACTTTTTCGCATTCCTAGTTTATGAAAAGAAAATATTGTTGCGACCAAAAAATTCAACCGCAAGAAGTTGATAAATTCCCACATGGTGCCGTACTTTCGCAAGATATTCTACGATATCTCCACGATGTTGCTACGATATTCTGAATGTCGCACAACATTTTAGATATATCGTACTAATGCTACTTGTACTAAAATGCTTAATGTGTAAGTACGAAAGATACTTGTGCTAGTAGAGTAGACCTCCCTATGTCACAAGAAACCAATTTTGAAATTATGACCATTTCTGTTTAAGTGAAAATGATAACATAAAAACGAAAAGAGCTAGAAGAATGAAAACCAAAAATAATCTTGACACCAAAATTATTAATATCTCTTCAATTACAGATGAAACAGTTTAAAAGAAATACTATCTGTACTTCAGTAAACATTTGAGCAGGAAACTGAAATATGCAAGGAACTAGGTGAATAGAATTTGACATAGGATTTTAAAACCATCATTATAGATCCGTAATTTATTTTCGACGAAATCATCAAGTGTTGTCTGCCGGTCTGTTTATTTGCTTGAAAGATAACACGATAGTTCAAAAATTACAAAAACTGAATTTTCTTCACTCCAAACTTGTAGATTTGCGTCAAATTTTGAAGCTAATCGGTCAAAGTTCTGAGTTCCGAAATACTTTCTTGTTCCTCTTTATTTCATGACAAAACTGAACAAAAAGACTCAATAATGTAGCATTATAAAAGAAAGGCATAATAAAGAGAAGACTCCCGCTGTTTAATCACTGTAATCATTAGTAAATTAAATTTCTAAAACACTGTTAATTGGTATAAAACTTTAAGTAACTCGCTTTATAAATTATTAGGAACTAAAACAGTTATGCCCACAGTTTATAATTTTAATGACATCCTTGAATAAATATTACTGAATAAATTTCTACATTAACGCAAAAAAGTAAAGGATCTTGTAAGCTTTGTTGAGAGAAAAGCAATTTTAAAATGCTTCTGAACATTACATTTGCATGTTTTTAAACTTTCAGTGGGACTTCACATCAAATATTTAAAGTCGGTATTAATATTTAAAGTTGGTATTAAGACTTTCATTCGAAAAACTGAATAGAAAAAAATATCAAAAGATTTTGTACAAAAAACGTGTCGAATAGCTTTTAAGCTTTTTACTATAAAATATTTTATTATATGCTTATGAAGTCTGTTACAGTCCCTGGAAATGATGTCATACTTTCCCATTCATCTGAAAAAGAGGTATTTCTTTTTTTATTTTTTATTCCGAGCTTATTTAGAGAAGTGTTGCTATATCTGTAGACAAATCGGCAGCAACCAAGATAAAAGCTTTATGAGAATTTACATTGCGGCTTGTCGATTGTTTCTTTTTTATTCCTTAAATCTCATGGTAATATCCATAAACATGTCACAAAGCGATTCTCCCTCCAAATATCAAATTCCGTTTTATGACAAGAATTAACTTCAGTGAGAGAGAGAGCTTATGTTTCCATTCTGAGAATTCTAATCAAATCAGTTTTCCTAATGTGGTTTTCATTCATATTTAAATAAAGAAAATGTAATTTTATGTTTCTAAAGTGCTCTTTTTATTTTTTAAAGTAATTTTAAGAGAGTTTTTCTTCCATATCAAGAGATTTCATGTGTCTACAAATCTGCTAATTACTTTCAGGTTTCCATGAAAATACATTTCCATAATGGAAAAATATAATTATATGATGGGTTAAGGGCTGCAATGTATTTGGACAGTGTAATAAATACTATATTTGATTTAATAAAATATTTCCTACTTATTCAAAGAGATGTAAATATATGGTATATAAATGAATTATCATTAAAATTTTTTTAGATATTCTGAACGAATTAAAATATTTTGTATTTTTGAATAGAAACATCTGTAATTAGCAGAAATTTTATAGCGTTGCGTTTTGGTGTCTCTGATATCACGTAGTTGTCTTTGTAAATTAAGTGCAATAAAGAATAAATAAACACAAATTTAAAATTTTTATTCATGCATTACTTCAGAGTTTGCAGCAATACTGACTAACTAACTACAGGATGAATCAGCCATACGTATGTATAGAAAAAATTGAAAAAATATCTAAAAAAGACAAAACAACAATAATAGAAGCAATTTATCTAGTGCGCGCAAGTGCAGCATCATTCAGGAACAAATTGCGAAGTTCAAAGATATAAGTGCAAATTAAGGGGAGTTTTCACTGTGATAGAGGTAAAAATACAGTAATATTAACAAAAGACGAATGAAAAATAACGAGGAGGAAGAATAATCTGATGGACGATGTCATCAGAGACCTCCATCCATGCAGGTTCAAAATTAGAATAGGTTTTCTGTCGAGGAAAAACGACTTTAGGTCTAAATTTGAATTTTCCTATGAGCCTGAACTTATTCCGGAAAAAAATGGAAGAAAAACATTTACCCACAAAGAAGAAATTCAAAACAGTCTTTTGAACAAAGTCTGAAGAAAAGGGCTTAAAATATCCCATCTGTTTGTTGTGAAATGAAAAATACGACGCTGAAAAGCGAACTTTGTCTATAGGTGTGCGAACCTATCTCCATCTAGTGAGAGATACACGAACTAACGAAAACAAAATAATTTCTAATTATATTTTTTTGTTTTTCATAAAGTTTTTAAATAGTTTTTATTTTGTTTTTAGAATTTTAAATTTGTTATTTGTTTTCATGCATTTTATAATTTTTTTCATTTCTTATTTTTATAATTCATAGAAATGTGCAGAGAATTTTTCATTCCACAACAAGACAGGTAAGATATTTTAAGCCCATTTTTTCAGATTTTGATCAAAAGACTGTTTTGAATTTTTTCTTTGGCCAACCATGGGACCTCGGTATCGTGATTGAGTTTTTGTTTTCGTTGGGAGTATTTACGAAATATCAATCGAGAAGCCAACAGAAATCAAAAGTGGGGTTCGAACCCACGCCCACAGAAGTGGACTGCGTCCAGAACGCAATCCACTTCTGTGGGCGTGGTTTCGAATCCCACTTCTGATTATATTGATAAACCTGTAAGATTATAGTTATTATAATTAAACATAGATCCATCTTGATGATAAGATTACAAGTTTGTCTTACATTATATCGTGGTAGTTAGAAGGAATCCTAAGGTGACGGGTGAGCCAGCAAAAACTCAACCACGATACCGAGATCCCATGATTGTCACGGAAATACTCCCTAGTGATACATATAGAATCTCACAACTAGAAACTAGTAATTTCCGTCTTTATGCTACAAAGGCTCACGTCAGTCAGTTAAAAGCCTGGAAGAGCTGGAATGAAGACGATGATGACTCTAGTGAAAATTCCGATGATGAATCTGAAGTGTAAAGACCCAAACGAACTGTACGTAAACCAGAGCGTTATGGAGTTTATATGCCGGACAGACAGAACTTTTGTAATTTCCATACACAGCAAAGGGGTAAGCAAATCATACAGAAAAGGCAAGAAGAAATTGCTGAGCGAAGACACCAAGACGAAATCCAAATTGCTGAACAGAAAAGGCGAGAAGAAATTCAACTAAGAAAACTAGAATACGAGGAACGGAAGCGGAAGGAGGAACAAGAAATTGAACTAAGAAAACTAGAATACGAAGAACGGAAGCGGAAGGATGAAATGTAATTCGAGCTGCAAATAAACGCCTTGGAGCAGAAGATAGGTCTTTAAATTCAAATTCCGTCACCAAGCAAAATGTAAACAGTATGCAAATTAAACCAAAGTTAGAAATTCATCATTTGATACTGTTATGATTATTAGATTTTGAAATTCATCATAGACCGGGCGTTAGAATGTCTCATATTGATACAGTATGTAAATTAAGCCAAAGTTAGAAATTCATCATTTGATGCAAAATTATGAAACATAATATAACCTGTAAGATTATGGTTATTATAATTAATTCATCAAAATAATTTGCGGTATGAATTGGAATGAACTTTCCAATTGATGAAAACATAATAAATACCTGACGATATTTATTGCTGTAATAAATCATCTATTTTATGTATTGTATAGAAGTTCTAGGTGCAACATAGAGGAATTATTAGAAGGTCAGTTTCTGTTGGCTTCTCGATTGACATTCATAAGACTTCTTTTAAAACAAAACAACATTTATTAAGCACAACCATTACACTTCGTAACTGCATACAACGTAACATCGGTCAACCGTATTCGTACTTGTCTCTCTCTCGACTATTTCTAAAAATCAAATTGAAAGTAGCGCAACATCTTGCTGTTGCCACTTACCTGATTTGATACACTGATATACAATAATTATGTTGCAGTTGTGGCGCACCGTGCTACGCCATCTTACTCTGATGTATATTAGCCAATATCCGCCTCCGGACATTGGGAATTCCTTTTGTCTAGTGGTTAGGATTTTCGGCTCGTAACCCAAAGGTCCTCAGTTCTATCCTCCCGCCGCCAAAGTGGTGACTCGCGGACAAAGAACACGCAACAGCAACTTTCAGTCCCACTATTAGATGGCAGCACCAAATATCAGGTCAATTCCATCTTCTGCTACATTCACCAGATGGCAGCACGACAACTCCTACAGCAACGCAACTCTCCCAATTCAAAGCCTGTGATACATTTCACAGCACGAAGTCTATGACACATTTCATAGCACAAAGCCTGTGACGCATTTCACAGCACGCAAAGTCTATGACCATTTCATAGCACAAAGTCTGCAAGTGCCTGCGCACCACCAATCTGGGCAGCAATCTGCGCATATGCACGCAGCGCATCGCTTCCTTGATATACAGATAATATCAAACAAGCTGGGGGTTGCTCCTGTGGCGCACCGTGCTACGCCATCCTACTCTGATGTATATTAGCCAATATCCGCCTCCGGACATTGGGAATTCCTTTTGTCTAGTGGTTAGGATTTTCGGCTCGTAACCCAAAGGTCCTCAGTTCTATCCCGCCGCCAAACAGTCATGCTTTTGTCAGGCATAATATGAAATACGCTTACACAATGAAGAATAAAAACACAAATTTAAAATTTTTATTCATGCATTACGTCAGAGTTTGCAGTAATACTTACTGACAAACTACAGGATGAATCATACGTATCCATACAAATGGTGAAATCGGTGACTAATTTCTTTTTCGTTTTGAGGAAGGTGAACCAATTGAAACGAGATGCCACTTACCAAGGAAGAACGGGTTTACATGATTCTGTTGACTGGGAGTGGTACCACCCATCATGCAGCACTTACTTTCAATGCAACGCACAGAAAGCAGATTTTCCATGACACCTTGTCAAAAGCTGTCATAAAATTCAATAGGACAGGTTCTGTGACCTATGAAAGCAGATATGGAAGACCAAAGACGGGAACAGATGAAGGTACGACAATACAGGTGCTAGCAACGATGGCCAGGAGTCCAAAGAAAAGGACCCGACGTCTATCTGCATAAATGGGAATCAGCCAAAGCAGTGTCTTGGGCAGGGGTTGGGAACCTTCTTACACGGAAATACACATTAAATTTCGGAAGCTTAGCATAAGGCATCACGAGCAGAATCTTAAGATTTATTGTTCTGTAATTATTATTATATTACAGACAAGTATATTCGTTTAGTGCAAATTGTAAGTAACTGTTAAGGCCGCATAAGAAACTCAAAAAGACCTCATGGGGCTTATGGACGCAGTTTCCCCATCCCTGGTTTAGGGCAATATGCGGGTTGAAGGGGCTAGAGGATACCTGAAAAATACCCTACTTCATCATTGACTCCTATCAGCAAGTTGCAAATGATACTACAGGCAAAAGGTCCATCAATAAACTTTTATTTCATATTTTAACAATGTATATTGTGCAAAATGAACTCGTCAATTAGAACATTAAAACATTTAAACAAAAAGAATCTGCAGAACGATACATCTCGTGTCAAAAGTTACCATGTACACAAGAATACTTGGCGAGAACAGGAACACGCTCAGTGAGGAGCAAAGGGACTACAGGCACATCTGGTGTAGCTGATGATTAACAAGCAGCATCCAATAGCAGACAAGGGAAATCTAAACCAGTCGGAAAGGCTCATACTCTGCTTAGGCGAGATGGATAACACTGTCTGTTGTACTGCTATAGATCCAACCACAGAGGCTCATACTTCACTAAGGTGAGTTGGCTCATACTTTGTTGCTGCCCTCTCTCTCTCTGCGACGGAATTGAAAAATGTGCTCTTATAAATACCTTGACCAATAGTGCGCGCTCATTATTACCTTCGCACCATCTTAGCATCTTGCATGGAAAAACTCTACCTGCCGCCTCATGGCAAGGTTCGAGATAAAAATGCAAATGTCAAGGAAGAAGGTTCGAAAGGCCGCCACATGGTTAACAAATGGCGCCCATACAAGCTGCGGATATTGTAACACCTGACAGAATACGATCCTGACAGTAGGGTAGAGTTGTGAGTGGACACTGAACATGCACGAGAATGTTTCTGGTCAAAATTGGTTAGAGCGATTGCCATTGTGTGTCGATTTGAGGAACGTATCGTGTAACTGTAGTATCATATGATACCATTTGTACGAATAAAATAAACATTAGTGTCCACTTTCACTATTTGTATGGAGACTTATTACTCGCCCTGTAGATTATGATACAAATTTGACTAGTTACTTATCTTAATCATAGCATCTTACACTCAAGTATATTTGCATGTTACAAAATTTCTGAATTGTATCTTTTTATGAATAGTGCATTATACTTATATAATTTCAATAAATTGAGTTTTCCTTTTTCTCATTCTATATAAAATGAAGGATGCTGATAATTGTTTTAATTACTATCCAATGGAGAAGAACGGAATCAAATATATAATAATAAATTAAATATGCGGAAATCATCACAAATACAAAAAGTATGTTTGCTCTAAGATGAAAATTCCTGAATGTCCTTGATTGTAGCTACGATTATGCTAAAATCATCTTTCTCCCTCTGTTCATCAGCTATAGTCATTTTTCCTAACAATTGCCTACCTTGATTGTTTGGAATAGTGACAAAAGTGGCTCTCTTTCAGATAAGATGAAACATTCCAATGCTATTTCTTCTGACAGTTCAGGTCACTACTAACTTTTTTTAAATTACAAATTTCACAAGCTAATACAGGTGAATAAACGTGCCAAAATTGTGCAAAAAGGCAAATAAGTTATTAAGAAATCCACATTATTACATGAAAAGAAAGGCGGCATTGGTATCATTTTGGACTACAAAAAAATGGAAGTACATAACAGAATTCCTTTTTCGTTCCCATTTATGCTATCCATATTTAGCAAATTCCATCTAAACGCATTTTGAAAGAAGATATGTAAATTAAGAAAACCTTCCGTTAAATAACCTTTAACGAAACGATAAACAGAGTTGCTGTTTTCTACATATGCTTCATTTGATATCCGGCCAGTACTCACCCGCGAATATTTTCAAAATCAATTTGGTAGTGTTCCCCATATTTCTGACTGTCAACTGAATACTAATTTTCGTCGTTGCGCCGTGAATATGAAGCCGAAGATCTGCCCATGGACGTCGGCCATTCAATAAAGCAATGCTGTTGTTAAATGTTTGTTAACCCTCTCACACCGAGGGATGCGGTCGCTGGCGAACTAAAAATATCCCATAACAGCGATGATGGCCGGTCTGAGGCGGTTGGATTCTTACGAGGGGAGGTGAGGTTCTGAGATCTCTTAGGAGAAAATCTCGGTATGGCGTCTAATTATCCTTGCCTACCACATCCCATTTCCCTGCGCCTTCAGGGAAGGTTATAGCAGGGAGTGGGCTAAATGACCACCAATGTTGGGAGAGTCCAATTCATGTCGTTTCCTCTCAAAAACTTTCGGTTTTAAAGCGGCTAGAAGAAAAAAGTCGCCTCTGGATTAAAGAGTTAAGGAATGGATTATAGATTTATTGCTAACTGATCACCGAATACATTTATACGCTTAAAATATCTATGCCTAAATAGGTAACGAAATGACAACTCTACTTCGCCATCTGATATGCTTGGTAAATTTTGATGTTAAAGTATTCCTGAAAGTTCATTTGATTTTTAATCAATAAATCTCTTTCCAATTCTAACATTCCCCTCATTTTTCCTCTTTTAGTTTTTAAACACAGAGTACAAATATTTTTTTTAATTTAGTAGCAATATAAATCACTTGCAAAGTGGAGACAAAATTAAATTTATCAGCATTACTGCGGAATCAGAATTTTCACTTGATTAAGTTGTTTATTCACAAACGAAGAAACCGTTTTGGAATAAAATGGAAGAGATAAAAAGAAATCTGTTATAAAATGTTTGAAGCAATTTTCATTCATATTTCATAACCTTCATTTAGGTAAAAACACCAACAAAATAAAATTTATACATTTTTATTTCTTACTTTTTAAAGTAGTATCCATAATAGAAATTCCTTCATTTTAGTTATGGCTTTGATAATAATTGCTTTGAAAGAGTGAGCATGTCATTAATTATAACCTCCTTATTTTTTGGATTAAAAAAGACCATTTATGCATATGATAATTCTTTGAGCTACCATTAAGAGATCACACCAAAACCAAATGTAAAAAACCTTGTTTTATAAACGACGTAATGTACGTAAAATACTTAAATATAAAGAAAAACGTTACTTTAACAGCTTAAGTCAATACTTTTGAAAATATTACAGGATTAAGTCTTCTGTGTCTACATAATGTTTTGAGTAAACATACTTTCAGTGAAGCAAAGCAGAATGTAAAAGCTGAAAGCTTAAAACTGTACGATTTTCTTTTCTAATAAAAGCGGTAAAGCAAATGGCATTGTTTTCACTTAACATTAGAAAGTTAATATCAAGTAAGCCTAGATTATTCTTATCTTTTTACGAAAATTAGAAAGAAACCCTGTTTATCAATTCGCAGAATCTGTAAATAACGAGAATTAAAAATAAATTCATATTTTTGGAAAGTTAATCGAATATAATCCGCAGTTTCTGAATATTAAGATAAGATGTTTAAATATTGCTCAAAAAATTGATCCTTTGATAAGGTATGTTTATAAACAAATAAAAGTGGATTTCTTTATGAGTAAAGATTATTCACATTATGTACTTAAACTTTTTCTTCTAATAATTTTAAGAGACTATTTAAGCCAATAAATCGTTGATAGTTAGGAGACAGATAAATATTAAACACGTTTTATTAAGATATTATTGTCATCGGATCTTCAAATTTTATTAAAAATTGCAAATCAAAAGCTTATTAATACATGGAGAAATTAAAACAGAAAAATTGAGGGAACATAATGTTTCGTTTATATGTTTTATTTTTACTTGAAAAGGAGTCATTAGAAGTAATAGATCTCGTGGGTGATTTTCATTATTCAAGTGGAATATAAAAATTATTTTATGATTAAACAACAGCTGGAATTAAAAATGAAGATATTTTAAAATAGAAATAATGCCATATAAATGATTCCAATTGTTTTAAAATGTCTTTTTTAAATTTAAACTTCAGAAATTATCTTATGATTTGATAAGATCATGTAACTTCGCTAGTATGGACACATTTGCATATAGCTTTTTAATAAACAGAACTAGATGAAATCTATTTTAATTTCTAAGTAAAAGCGAATCAATTGAATGATGAACTGCTATGTGTCAAAAAATCCTGTATTCTGTATTAGGTATCTTATTTCAAGTTAATTAATGAGTCTTCATTAAAATTATTCTAAGGGGAAGAGAATAATACATGAATTAATTTTTTTAAGAAGTGCAAGGCTTTTAACCTTAATCTTGATATGTGTCAGCTTGATCAGTATAATTCTATTAGCAAAGTATTTTTTGCATTCCAGTTAACCTGGAATATTATTATCAGTTTCTACAATTAAATCGATGAAAAAACATATATTTTTACTATTTCTATTACGGTTTAGGGGAGAGTCGCTGATTTTTGTCCGGTGCCTAGAGTTGAACGATGCCATAACTTAAATTCGGTTAAATATTTAGGCCGTAAAAATGGAGTGTATGAAATCATTTTTAGCAGAAAACGCTACGTTGTTACAGTTAAAGAAAAAGTGTTCAGATTTCGGTATTATCCAATAATTATTTTATCAGAAGGAAACGCTCCACACTGTTCTAAATTAATTAGGAAAACATATTATTATATACTCAGATATGAAATTTCTTTAGCTACAATTTGCTATAATCATTTTATTAAAATAATTTTAAAATAAGGTTAGGGGATATTTTAATTGTTTTTGTTATCCAAAGGTTTCCTAGATTTTACGAAAACCCAGCTAAAAAAATCTGCAAAAAATCTTTAAAAAATATCTGCAGAAATTCTGAAGGTATATGGAACATGTTTTCTTCAGATTTTCTGCAGAAAAAAATGTAGAATATCTGAAGAAAAATGTGTCCAAAATACCTTCAGATTTCCGGCAGAGTTTTCTACAGTCAAAGCTTAATTATTAACTTTAATTAATGTAATTATTAATTTCATTAATCTAATTTGTGATTGAACTTACTTGTACGATGTCGATTGAGATTGTGACAAAACTTCAAACCCATCATGACCGGGATTCGAACCCGCATTCATATAGGTGGCAGACAGGAACGCTAATTACAAGGCTACGCCGGACTATCTGAGGTAGGGGTAAAATAATCTATTTGAGTTTTAGCGTCACCATAGCTCTCGTGGCGCCATTTAGTGGAGTAAAAATCAACCATGGTCAGAATGCGTGTTTCCAAGTCGTAGAGATGAGTAATAAATGAGATTAGTAATATTTTTGTTCAATAACTTAGATTCTCTATTTCAATAAATTCGTTTTCACCTTTTATATTTCTGGTAAGCCTTCTCTCCATCCAAAGGGCGCAAGCTCCACTTTTCATTCCTTTTTGGAGGAAAATAGCTAGTCATAAAGACAGTTGGAAAACTAATTGGAAATTAATTAAATTAATGGGGAGAGTTTAAAATGGTAAACCCTGGTTTTTTTGCAGATTTTATGCAGATTAAATTGAAGAAAAAATGCAGATTTTTTGCTGTCTTACAAAATATGTAAAATATTTAGAGAAAAATATAATAAGAAATTTTTTGCAGATTAAATTGAAGAAAAAAAGGAAGATTTTTTTCTGTCTTCAAAAAATCTGCAGAATATTTAGAGAAAAATATAATAAGAATTTTTTTGCAGATTTTATGCAGATAAAATTGAAGAAAAAATGCAGAATTTTTCTGACTTCAAAATATCTGCAGAAATCTTTAAAAAAACTCCAAAAAAAATTTTCTTCAGATTTTTTTAGCTGGGAACGGTTGTTTTAGTTGGAACATTTAAACCAATGGGATAATTATCTTAAACTACAGTAATATCTCATAAATCAATTTATAACCACTAGTAGTCCTCATACATTGGAATTGAAACAAGTGAAAGCCATCAAATATTGGATCAAAATTTATAAAAACTTAGGATGCTTTCATTTTTGTAATTTGTAAGGAAATAAATGTTGAAGAGGAAATGATTCAGTGCATAGAATTTTATAATTGCATTGTGTTCTGGGGGTGAATTTGAGAATCAAAACTATTTTTGCTTCAATTGTGCTTAAAGAAATTGGAGGTCCAATCTAGCCAGCCTGTTTACTTGATTGGACCGATGACATATTTTTTAAGCTATTCGCTTCCCAATTTAAAGTATGTTTCATAAAAGGCCAATTACACTATTCGGAAAATAAGTAAGCTGCAAAAAATTCTATGATTTTTTTCTCGTTAAAATTATTTCTCAATCACTATACATGGTACCAGATGATCCAAATTCGATGACTCTCTCCCAATTACAACGTTTTAATACATTAGCCATTCACTGAAAATTTTACGAAAACGTCACAATACTCATTTTAAAATCTATTTTGCCAAATGGTTTGAAATTATTTTAAATTTAATTAACAAAATTGTTAAGGTTTTAACAAAATTGTTATTGCTCTTATCAAAGTACAGATTTTTCATTCTATATTTCTGGAACAAGATCAAATCAATTTTCTCGGTAATCGTCGAACATGTCAAAAATTGTTTTGAAAATTGCAACATCCAAACCCCAGATAATGAGCCATTTTGGAATTTTCAAACAAAAATCCCATTTGTCAATGAGTAATGACTTTCTTTTGAACCTCGATTCTGTACTTTCCCTGCTGCCACCGCTGAAAGAAATCATCGTTTCCATTTACTTCATCTCGGAACATTATTCACTTCTAAATTAAATTATCAGAGTTAGTTAGAGATTGTTCGAGTTTAAATATCCACAACCGATTATAAGTTTTATGATTTCATTCATATATTTATTTTTGTTTCATCATATTTTCTACATGCATTAGGTTTTATTGTTGACCAGATACAGATGGTTTGTCCGATTTTATGAAATCTTGAACTATTTGGCTTCTGAAATTTTCTTTTACTTTAAATATAATAATCTAAAACTTAATTATATCAGAGACTAGCAGAACGCCCACGGCGTTGCCCGTGGAATCAGGAATTCAACAAAATGTAAAAAACGCCCACAATGATATGAAAAAGTTCTGGAAACAAAACTAAAGATACACATTATTGATTTTCCCACTTATTTTTCATCGCGATAATGATATTTCAACTGTAGGAATAAATACAAAGTGTGTCAATCCGAAACAATATTAAAAAATTACAACGTAAAAATGATTATTATACAGCAAGCAAAAAAATGAAGGAAAAGAACGTTCAGAATGACATGAAAAAGTTCTGAAAACAAAAGTAAAGATACACATTATTGATTTTCCCGCTTATTTTCTTCGCGATAATGATATTCCAACTATAGGAAAACAATACTGTGTATGTTAATCCAAGACAATATTAAAAATTTGCAACATGAAAATGAATATTATACAACAAGTAAAATATGCGATAAATAAACACTTTAAGACACTGCTGAAAATAATAATCGAAGTCATTCAGTTGAAGGTTATGACGTCAGCCAACCAAAATTGCAAGCAAAAAAGTGTCTCGGGAGGAAACTCGCTAGTGGAAAAATATCTTTCAACTGACCAGAAAAAAATTAGTTATAAAAAAACGGGAAAAGATATTTTAAAAATTCTTGTTTTAAATCCGACTGAATCGTTGCAGTTATAAGCTGAAAAAAATTGAAAATACTAGTGTTATTATAATGTTGGATGCAGAAAATTTAAAAACAAAAATAAAATTTCGACGGCAAAACTGCCTATTTTTAAGAATTTTTCAAAATTCAGTAAATTATGTTTGAAGCTCAAAACAAACTTCATTAGAACGAAAATTGTTTGTTCTATCCGATGGTGCATTGATTGTTTTTCAGCGATCATTAGAAAAGATACTACGACCATAACCGTGCCATAAATGACCCGAAACAACACAAAACATTAAATAAAAAATTTTCTAGATTGAATTTTAAAATTTCGGCTTCGAGGTGCATTCAGACACATTTACGACTACCTGTGTGCCAAATTTCATGGTTGTCAGTGCTATAGATTCGTCTGGACATCGCGCGCACATACGCACACACACAAACATTGCCTTTTATAAGATATACGCAGAATATCTATATAGATGTTACGCAGAAAGTAGAAAATGTTTGAATTAGACGTGATCACATAATGATTGCGAAATATTATTTATCTCGTACAATAAAAAGATATATGAAGTCTCAGTATTCGAAAAATGTTTGTAAATAAACTCGCGCTATTTTTATCAATAGCTAGATGGTTTACCATAATTCTATACTTTCTATGATCAATCCATTTCTTTTTAAATACCCCTCATATCCAACATTTGTTACTAAGCATGATTCAGATTTAAATTTGGTACTTGAAAGGGTATGTGAAAAATAAATTATTACAATGTAAGAGAGTTTATATGACATTGTAGCGCTGTTGGAGATAATTGACCGGCCCACATCTTCCTCAATCAGTGCTGATGGACTCAATAAAAGCAACAAGTTAACTAAAAAAAATTATTGAACATAATTTAAACTTAATTAGAACGGAAATACTAAACATAACAACATAGTTCGAACCGGAGAAACAGAGAATGAATACCATCACTGAGTCCTTTATATAGTAGAATTTTCTTCGCAGATATGCTCAGAGGATTGCGGTAACAGGCGATAACGATTATGATATCGATCGACAACAACATAAATTCATCATTTTAGAGAACTATTTAGATCGGATTTTACAAAGCGAACGAAAAAAAATTAATTTAACTTCATTTTATAAAAGTCATAAAATTTACGTATAATATACCTTTGTGAACAAAACATTGAAAAGAGGGGAAAATCCTGTTTATCTTTCCCTGGACGTTTTCTGCTGGTTAAAGTGATCCCTGACCAGGATTGCAGCCCGAAGCACTACTAGATATCATCTGGCAGCCCCGCATCTCTATGAATCAATTAACGCCTCGACTGTCAACTGAATACTAATTATTGGTGCTGCTCCGTTAATACGCTGTCGGAGTCCCCGTATTGACGTCCGCCATTCAATAGAGCAATCCTGTCTTTAAATGTTTGCTAACGGATGGATTAGAGGGATCTACTGCTTACTGGGCGCCGAATGCATCGTTAATGCTAATGCGGTAAACATGCATGTATTGGTTACAAAGTGACCATTCGTTGTTTAGAAAGGGGTGTTTTGATTTTTAACTAAAAAGAGACATCGCAACTCCTTAATGAAAGGATTCCTAAAATTATATATATATAGTTAAATATTTCAAATAATCAAAACATGTATTATATTTTCAATATATACACATATTAATCTAAAAATTAAAATAAAAATAAAATTACCTGATCAATAATCATAAAAATGAAATACAAAAGATGGTTTGATTATATACTATTGCTACTATGAGAAAGACAACCCAAAATTGGAAATCCAACAATCAAATGCCAATTGGTCTTGGGAACCGACATTTGTCGCACTTATCTAGATTTGTGGCGCGCCAACCCTCTGCGAAAGTCAATTGTTGGAAAAAACAAAGAATATATATATATATATATATATACACACCCCACTAATAACCTACCATGTCAGTTGGATGAGATTTATGCTTATATCATCACGGATTTCCACGTCGAATTATGTAATTTTTTGTCCCATCATGACCCATGACATTGGCTCATTTCTCTTGCCCTGTACTCCTCTCTCTTTGGTTAATGACGAGTTCCCAAATAAGCAAAAAACTTCTTATATGTTTTTATCGTCTTAATCAGAGGAATCATCAATACTGACTGTCCCGGTCTAACGCAACATGGAGTACCCGGTTTTACCCCGAGTGCAGAGGTTATGAAAAACGAAATGGAATCAAGCAACTATTGGACTAAATCCTTATTGTTTGATAGCGTATAAATCCTTAGTAAGCATATACCCATATAGCAATTTTAGTTTGCAGCAAATTTGCAGCAGACTTGCACTGCAAGTCTGCAAGCTTCCTGCAAATTTGTTACGACAAGTGTGCAAGTGTGAAACAAGCTTGCAGCAAGTTAACGCAAGCCTCGAAGTAACCATAGGACGAACTTGCAGCAAGCTTGCATTGCAAACTATAGCAAAAACAAAGTACGAACACAACCCAGGATAGAACTAGCGACCTACCGGTTCGGAAGCTGACGCGGTAACCACTGGGCCAGTTAAACTCTGAGAGGCGAAAATAGATTTCGCTAATACATTGTTCCATTCGATTCGTATACGATTTATTTTAAACTATTCTCTTGATTTCATTAATTTTTTGAGTTGCGAATATGATTTCAAGTCAAAGAGAGCGCGAATTTCGCTAATAGCTGCGTTTTGTTAGTAGAATAAATTATGAAATTAGAGTTCAAAAGTAATTACTTTAAAATGGGACAAAATGTATAAGTTTATTTTTCAACAAACATTGCCTGTTTTTTCGGTTTAATTTTGTTTATAAACGCTAAAATTTCAACATTAAGAAAAAGGCGATATAGTTTTCTTTAAAGTGCGAGTGATATATTTAGTAAAAAGATGGAAAATGTTTCAAAATTTTTTTTATAAAAAAGTTAGTTTTTTTTACAAATTATCATTGATTTATTGAATTAATAAAAAGAAGGACGGTCTAGGAGATGCTATTAAAAATCGGATGTTTTTTTAAACAGAAACAAAGATAATTATCTCTTTGTGCTGTCTTTGCATCAAGCTTGTTTTGAAAACTTGCAGCAAGTTTGATTTGAAAGGGAGGTGGCGCTATTTTGTCGCATCGAACTTGCAGCAAATGCGTTGCAAGCGAGGGTGGCTCTACTTGTCACAGCGAACTTGCAACAAGTTCGTTTCAAGTTTGACGCGTCAAATTTTTCCATGACAAGGGAATATCAAATCAAAATCAAACTTTCTGCAAACTTAAGTGCTATCTGGGTTTGTATTAGAGACGGTCGTTATCTCACTTTTCTTAAGCTCACATATCAGAAATGTTCCCGAAGTAGCATACCTGACGTGAAATACGTTTCACATACATATTTGAAGAAAGTTTAAATCGCACGAAATATTGATCCCATTTGTCCTGTAGTGTTGTTTAAATTGACTTGTTTTATGTTGGTAAAAATAGAATTTTACAATTGGTTTCTTACTCACCTCCTGATGAGCTAGAATTTTGAATTTTTGATCACGCATGTGTTCTCGATGGAAATACGCTATTTTAATATTTTCAGAACTTAATTGTCAGTGAGTAGATTAATTTAATTAAATTTTGATTGCATATAAAAGTCGGTCCATGATATTGAATTTGAAAAATAATTTCTTTTTTTCATAATTTAAATACAATCAAACCCCGTTATTACTAACTCTCAACGGACTGAACCAGAAATTCGCTATAACAGAGGATTCTCTCTATCAGACTTTTCAATTTTTGGCTACACAAAATATACTATAATCCTTAAACATATTTTTGTGTTGAAAAAATTAATTGTGCTGAATTTTAATTATTAATGTGCTATAATAAATTAAATTAAATATATGTTTTTTAAACTAAAGAGTCAAGTTAATTGTACTTACAATTATTTCTCTAATTTATGAAAAATATAAGCAGTGATTTTTTGTTGAATGTACTTAGATTTCATAAAACATTTCATATGTCTTCTTATCAATAACTGAAAACGAGTACATATTATTTTTATCCACAGTTTCTGTTGCAAAAAAATTTGTAGATTGTTCACAACTGCCTTTGCATCGAAATTTGAAGAATATGAACTTTTGTCTTCGTATCTGAAGATGAATCTCCAAAGAAATCATTCTTTTATGTTATGAGAGAAACTATATCTTCATCACTTGGCGCTAGTGGTGGTCCATAAGGCCTGCAGAGCTTCAACATCCCCTAAAATTATTTTAAAAGCTTGTATTTTCCTTTTTAATCCTTATTTGCTCATTGTCCCAATCCAAGAGTTAGTTGATCATTGAAAAAGGGAAAAAGTAATAAAAATATAAAAAAGAAAACAAAAAATAAATCGACAACATGTCAGAGAGACACATGTTGGGGCTTCAAAACTTGCAGTCCTCGTAAGCATCAAAATTCGCTCACTGCGCACAACTGAGCGATGAATCGGGAGGAAAAAAGCAACCATCTCTTCCTTTGAATTTACAGGTACCTAGACTGTATTCCGCACTGATCTGAGCCAACTGAAAGAGAAAGGTGCTAATTTTTTTCTTTTCTCGCTCCCATGAAAAGTTTATTTTCACTTCCTCTTTATGATTTTCTTCGATTTCTCTCATGGGTTGTTTATGGGTTTCTGCTTCGCTTCATGTTGCCTTCATAGAAACATGTCTGGTTTATTGAATATTAATTTTCTTTTGTCACTCGCCTGAAATAGTGTCTGTAGATAATATTCTAAAATATTATTCTAATGAAAATTTTTATAAGGAAGGCTCAATCTCATTACCATTAGTGGTAAGAAAAATTTAACGTTTCAGATCTTCAAGACATCGTATTTTCACAGTATTCGCAGAACCAAAAATTGAATATTAAAATGCAGATCGCATTTTGAAAGATTAGATCATAGTTTTAACGTCTTCTGGTAGGAAATCCCAGTATCGGGGTGTACTAGAGCAGGAACGTCCTTCCGGCACTCCTGTGCTTTTCTAACCATTTATCTTGAGAGAGTGAATTTTGGTTCTTTGTTGGTTCTTTGTTATATTCGAATTCCTTGCTTTCAAAGTTCCTTGCTGCGAATTACTTGCTTCCGATAAATGCATTTGAATATACATAAGTGACATAGGAGTTCGAAAATTGGAGAAGTTCGTTATATCGGGGTTTGACTGCAATTAGAAATTATAAATTAAATAGTAAAAAGTAGAAAAAATAAAGACAACAAATTACTTTTATGACACTAACAAAAATGAATTTTTAAAATTCATTTTTGTTAAGTTTATTTTCATATCATGCTTGTTCTCTAGAGAATTAAACAAAAAAAGAATTTAAACAAAAACCGTTTTCGTTCTATATATTTTGAAATGGGCAGAAATTTTATGAGACGAAATGTAACATTATGCTGCAAAATAAAATAATATAGTCAAATATCGTTTAACAATAAATAGAATCGATACATATATTTGTTAAGATTTAATGAAGTGTTCTTAATCAACATCGCATTCTTCATGATTTTATTGATGCAAATTTCAATTATTTTCATAATTCAATTTCAATTTAAAATTTTATTGGCCGATTTGTTTAGAGAACCTGAAATGCAAGAACGCTATTTTATTTGAAGCCGTGATGTTATTGTTTAAGATATATTTCCTAAGAATGCACCGCAGATTAGTAAATGCTATATTTTGATATGAATGTGTTAATTCAACTCAAATAATCGTTAAAATACAATTTTTGAAGTGGAACATTTACGCAACATTGATAATTTGACTTCTATATTAAGGAAATTTTACACTTATATAAATTAATATATCATTTATTGGTTTATTTTATTTAAGGGGACATACAACTCTTAAACCTTGAAAAAATGGTGGAGAGCTGTCAAATTCGATACATTATATCTCTGAAACAATGCAATTCACAAACTCACCTTTCTCCTTGAAAAATATCTGTTCCTTTTCTTATGGTACATACATTTCCAAACCTTCATATTGGTATGTATTTATTTGAGAGAGTAATAAATATAGGTATAATTTTTGGACAAAAAATGAGATAGTCACCTTGCGAGCATAATTACGGAAAAAATAATTATCTAACATATTTACTTCTTTTGGGTATCTAAGTAAAGCAAATAGTCTGTTTAAGAAACCCGGGAGGACGAGGAGGTACATTTAATGACCCCAATCCCTCGGAAAATTCCGATTCCTAGAAAAATAGCAAGCTGTTTACTCCTTTCTTATCAGTAGCTGAGTTAGTCAGCCCCTCTGCCTTTTCTGAATATTTAGAAAGTATTTCCGGAATTTCTCGTCCCTTAATACGCGTTTCGTCAGTAACTGGGGTTATGGAATGACCCCGCGAGTCTCTCCGTTTGTTCCATAGACCAGTCATTTCACGAGTGTGATAACGACAGAAATCTAAAATCAATCTATTGCCAAGCGTTTAAGATGTAAACAATGCATGTAGTGACAAAAAGTTTGCTTTCTCTATAAGTTGAAGCGTAATTACTTTATAATACTATCAATTATTTCCTGCTTCTAAAAAGAGGTACTTAAAAAATAATTCATTAAACATTTGGTGATATATACACAAATAGGAATGTTATTCTTTAACAATTTTTATTAATATTCAGTAAAATTGATGTATATATGAGGAATCAATAATACATTTCATTGCAAATTGGAAATATTTCCCGATTTGCTTCATTTTAGTCATACATGAAAAGGAAACAAAAGCGAAAAATTCCTGCTATGATCATCTTCATATTTTTAATAATTTAATTTTAAAGCTCCTTCAACTTATTAAAAGCATCTGTAATTTAAAACCTCACAGCTGCTAAATAAGAAGAAATGTTAGTTAAACCTCAAATGTTTTAAAATACAGTGAATATGAGAAATTTTCCTGTAAGTGGGTGAAATCAAATACATCGCTGGGAGAGTTTGAATTTGAATATAATTATTTTTTAAACCGTTTTAATTGCCCTCATTTTTAATTTGAAAATTTTAATTTGTATTTTAAGACCATTAAATAGTTCATAGGAAAACGTTTTTTAATATCATAAAAGTCCGTTTTGAACTCAATAATCTGTCGAGATGTTTTTTAATGTCTAATGAAAAAAATATTTTTCGGTTGCACCGTTATGTATTTCGTTACATTCAAATTTTTCAAAATTAAGTACTCAAAGTTCTATATCTTAAGATCCGCAATCTGCTTAACGTATAAAGCTGAAAAAAATATTAACCGTGTTGGTAATTATTTCTATAACAATGAACACATAGTTACTCTTTTGTTATAATTTTATTCGAATTTTTATTTATTATTTTATTTAAATTGGACATATATACTCTACGTTGTTGAAACCGTTTCGATTGGCTTCTAACTTTAAGCTTTGAATTTCATTCTCCATGTTATTTAGAGGCCTCGGCGGCCTAGTAGTAATGTCTCGGCCTTTGGGCCGGAGGGTTCCAGGTTCGAAAACCAATTCCACTGGAGAGCTGCCGTGTAGGGGGCCTGTTGCACGCAAAATCATACATAGTGGCCAAATTTCCTTCCGTTGGTGAGGTGCGGAAGTTTGGAGAGGGGGCGTTAGCTCAGTTGTCGTACTCGTCATCTGGCCCCGGTTCAAAAATACGAAGTATGTCCCAAAATAGGCCTCGTGTTGCTTTAAAACGGGACGTTAATGTGAGTAAACTGAATTCCACGTAGTTTCTTAAGACTGACACCATGAATTTGTGTAATTTCCTGAATATAGATCATATTAAATTAGGAGAGTATATATTTTTATTTCATATAGAAGAGAAATCATGAAGAGCAAGAATGTTTACTTTGATTTTATACAAAATTATTCCTTATGAAAGAAAATATATTAAATCGTGAATTTTACTTTGTTCATTACTTTAAGTAACAAATGCAGTCGGAGACTCACAGAAATTAAGAAAATATGCTAGTAAAGAGATTTTCTTTTATAAATAAAAGCTTATCACGTTAATGAAGGGTTTGCGTTCAATACTGAACTATGAAACAGAAAATGATTCAGTTAATTTTTTTTAATATAGCAGGCAAAACAAATTCAATAAATAGTAGTGTAATATGTATAGAAGCAAAGACACAAATTGAAATAATGTTACGTTAAACATCAATTCACGTAACAGAAACTGAACGTTACAGTATTATCCTTCTGATTAAAGTATTCTCCGGCCAGTATTGCACCCGCAGGCATTTCCAGGGCTCATCTGACAGCTACCCACCTATCCCAGTGTACCAATTAGCGCCTTGACTGTCAACTGAATACTAATTATTGGCGCTGCGCCGTTAATACGCTGCCGGAAATCCGCGGATTGACGTCGGCTGTTCAATAGAGCAATCCTGTCGTTAAATGTTTGTTTAACGTATGGTTTATAGTTCTGCTACTAACTGGCCTCCTTATACATCGAAAATCCATGTGGAATCGCCATGCGTGTATTGGTAATGAAGTGACTGCTAAGCTCAGTATAATGTGACTTTGAAGTATGTTTCGAAACTTCTAAATGGTTTGTGTGTGTTGAGTTTTTACAAAAGATCCTAAACCTTTCCATATTCTAAACGCTATTTAGGTAGAAATTTCATTTCTACATGAATTCTATATCTGGTCATAAAGTTTATAGATTTAAATTCTATAAGGAGGTCCTCGGATTTACTAAGGGGAGATCCTTAAACTTTCAATTCTATCTACGCTATTTAAATAGAAAAATTAATTTCCTTAACTCATTCATCGCTACGGACGAGAAATCTTGTCCTTACGGAATCTTCGCTGAGAACTAGAATTTGACTTGCATAACAAATTTGTTAAGTTAATCATGTTAATAGATGCCCGCAGAATACGTTCACTTCTTTCTTTTTTTATTTATTAATTGTCTAAAGAGAGCACGGTTATGTTTTGTGTTTCTTGGAGCTTGCATCTAATTCGCCCATAGCGATTAGTGTGTGAAAGAGGAGTCTGTGTCCTACCCTAAGTATATGATGTTAGTATGGCATAAATATGAACTGATTGATTTAAGGCAAAAGAAAAACGAATATTTTTTAAATTATCACGTAATTTCACCTGCATCTTATTCTTCACATGAAGTTACCAACTTCAAACCCAAATAAAAGAAAAAGAAACGGTATTTTTTCTGTGTAACATACACATATCTGCCAATTGGCGTCCAGCGCTTGCTAAGGTCGGACTTTCACTGACTGAAAACAATGAAATTGAAAGCTTCATAACTCAGCAAGTTTCAGTCGCAGAAGAGTGGAACTTTTTGTTTAAAATGTCATTGGGTCAAAAATATTTTACAATCTATGAAAGACAGGATTGGGGAAGTGCATAAAAATTCACTTCGTAATTTTTTCAATTGTAGACTTATTGACTCAAAAAAATTAAAATATAATTCTTTACGTCATTTAAATCTTTTATCCAACTAGAAGTACATGCCTACCTCTAAAGTTTAGAAATTGCTATTGAACCACTTTTAAAGTTGACAGCCTTTTATGCTATTAAGTGAAAAGGATATCATTGATATTTCCTTTCAGGAGATGCATTAAACTTGGATTTAAACTGAGTAACTTTATAAATTTCAGTTAAAGAATTTAATAATGCAGGAAGCCATTCGTATCAAAGTAGCGCGGAAATCATTTAAATAACAATGACGCTCCTTTCTTAAGCAAGACGAAGGCCGATTCGGGTTGATTATTGCAATTTTGAGCCCATTCAAATGACAAAGACTACACCTGAACTAACATTCCTTCTCTACATTGCCATTCCTCGATAGAAGAGAGCTGTTTGTTCATGAATGCCAGATTTAGCATGCAACAATCCTTCCCTGATAGCAATTTTAGTTTGCTTCAAAGTTGCAGTAATATTGCTCTGAAAGTCTGCAAGTTTGCAGCGAGTTTGACACGGCAAGAGTGCAAGTTTGAAACAAATTATTGCAAACAATGAAGTCACCACGCGGCGAACTTGCAGCAAGCTTGTCGCGTCAATCTCATTGCAAACTATAGCAAACATAGAACACGCAGACGAATGTTGGATTCGAGCCCCCGACAACTCGCTTCCTAACCTATTGCCTTAGCCACTCAGCCAGCCTAGATATATTGCGCTAATAGATCGTGCATCTACACGTTTTATTTAAAACTGTCTTCTTGATTTCAGTAATTTTTTAAATTTTTGAGTTGAGAATATGATTTGAAGTCAAAGAGAGAGAGAGACTTTTGATAATAACTACGTTTTCCTAGTGGAATAAATTGTGAAATTCGGGTTCTAAAGTAATTATTTTTAAAAATATGGGACACAAAGTAAGTTATTATTTTTCAACAAACATTGACTGTTTTATAGGTTTAATTTTGTTTATGAACGTTAAAATTTCAACATTAAGAAAAAGGCGATATATAGTTTTTTTAAGTGAGAGTTCTATATTTAGTAAAAAGCTGGAGAATTTTTCAAAAGTAACTCTTTTAATAAAAAGACCTAGTTAGTTTTTTTCAAATTATCATTGATTTATTGAATTTTTAAAAAGAAGGACGGTCTAGGACATGCTATAAAAAATCGGATGTTTTTTGAAACAGAGACACAGATCAAAACCAGATACATACAACTGCATCCAGGTCGTGGTGTGTAAGTGTGCCGTGTCAACTTTACAGCAAACTTGCATTGCAAGGATGATAATCAATTATGCTTTGTTACTTTACAGGAAGTTCGAGCCAAGTTATCGCGTCAAATTTGTCATGACAAGCTAATATCAAGAAAAATCACACTTGCTGCACGTGTGCATGCTATCTGGGTTATCATCGTGCACCAACACTTACCAGAATGTTATCGTGGCCCTAGTATCGGTTATGCGAATTATCAATTGATATATTCTTGGAAAAGAAGCCTAGAACAGTAAAACTTCTCTAAGCGTCCACCCTTTTAAACGGCTACTTCGACTCAATGTTAAAGCAACACGTTTGAATGTACATTCCAACTCCTCTGAGCGGCAGGGGTTGCCACTGTGCAACTTCAATGTAATACATTCCTTTCTTCTCTCTCACTCTTAAACTTTTATTAAAAGAAAAGGGAAGAACGAAATAACAAAGATACATACACTCAAGTCAGATCGAAGTTATTTTTCCTTTCCCAATGTAAAGAGAAGAGTTTACTTCTGCTTATAGCGAGGTAGTGCATTCAAGGGTTCATTTGCGCCTTTCAGAAGCTGATTCGGAAGCTGATAGAGAAGATGCTGTTATAGGTTTGGACAATCAGCAAATGAAATTTTCGTATCAACAGCCATTATGAAAAACTGATGATATTATTAGCCATTCCTCAATAACTGCTGCTGAACTGATTTAGGGATTTCTTTTTCCTTCGGAAAAGCTGAAAATCCAAGCAAACACAAACTGAAACCTTTAAAAAAAATAATAAAGTGCGTTTTTTAGATAATTCTTAAAAAATCATTTTGTAAGAAATAACGAATTAGGGCTTGTTGTATATTTTGTACTTCCAAACATGAAGCTCTTTATCACTCTTAACCTCTAAACAATCCTATGAACAACCTGTTTCCCTTCGAAAGGTGGATAGTCGCTATAGAGAGGTCTCATTGTGAACGTGTTAATCCAGTATCTGCTATTGTCTCTTTTTTGGGACGCCTGCTTTTACCTAAACAGTGCAATTTTTAGCTTTGATTGTTGCATCTGAATGCTGAACTAACTGCTATAAAAGGCACAAATCCTATAAAATTCATTTTTCTAATAAAAAGATAGTTGATTCTATTTAGAAGTTAACTAATCCATTTAAATAAAAAAATTAAGAATTACGCTTACTTTCATATTTCATTCATGTTATTATATTAACGTAATTTTTTTTTGAAATAGTGAAGTAATAAAGTGCTGAAGTACAATGGCTTAAAGGCGATTATCGTAATTCTTATGATGCTCCATTATTTGTTAATCAATCATCCTGTAAGATTTTTTGCCAGATTATGAGCTAAATGAATCGGTTTCAAACAGAAAAAAATTTATGAACTAAGCATTGATGGCAGATTATAGAATTAATTTGTTCTCATTAATTTCATTCTTTAAAATAAAAAGTTCCTTTGTAATTCAATGAAAGGGATTAAAATTTCCTTCACTCTTAAAATAATTTGCCTGTAATCTTCATTCATGAAATATAAAACTTAAAGAATTTTTATTTTTTATTTTTGATATAACATGAAAGGTACAAAAGTCACATTTTCGTGTCTTCTATAATAATGCTTAGTACAGTTTAGAATGTATAAAATTACAGCCGTCTCATTTGTTTAAGTTTAAGAGGGAATAGAATTTGGGCCTCTTTTGTCTATTAAACTCACGTCGGTTCAAATGGCTGAAAAAATAATCTCTGTTAAATGCGTTACTACATGAATGTAAAATATTTTATAGAAAAAGAAATGCTTTATTAATTAATTAACAGCTTAAATTAATTTGTTTTATAAAGTTACTAGCAGAGGACCCGGCTTTGCACGGTATTTTTCAGGTCAAAATCTTTTGCATGACCTGAAACTAAATTATTATTTATAAACAACAATGTTTTTAATGTTATTTTATTGCGAAAATATTTTGCGAGAGTTATTTTTTTAATGAAATGATCCATACATTAATAATACAAAAACTTCTTTCATTTATCTGATATCATAGTACACAATATTACATATATCTATTGCCTTATTAGCCAATTGTTGGGGGCATCTTATTATTTTATGAAAACTGACACTTTCATGCAAATTGGTCCATTTGCTCAAGGTATTTCAATGACTGACCTCCACCTAACCAAGAGGATTGTAAGATAGGGCCCAATTCTTAATACAGTACCCTTTCTTCGTTGTTAGTGAACAATTTTAGAGTCATTTTTAAAATAATATTTTAACAAGCAACTAATACAACACGTTTCGCCAAAATTGCTCCAGCCATTGTAAATAAAAATTTCTCCGTTATATATCTGTAGTTCTCATCCTAAAGGGTTGATTAAAAAAGATTTAACTCCTCCATATTTTTTGTTTGACATGTTGAAACCTGCGAGTTAAGTTTCCATTTCGATCGATTTTTTTTACGTTTATTTAAGAGACATTGCCAAAAACTAGCCTGATGGACTGACTTAGGACTTATTTACCCCGATGGTGTTTCATGTCGGTTAAAAAGGAACATGCATACCAAAATTTCACCAAAATCTCACCAGCAGTATCGAGTTTCGTGTCAATCGGCCTGTGTCCTTGCTCCACCCTTCTTGAGGTACTGATTGAGAATTTGTGCTGAAGTGCGTTTATCAGGCTTGTAAGAAACATATGTATGATGTTTCATCAAATTGCCCAAGCCGTATCAAATTTCATGTGAATCATCAATTTGCCCATATATTTAAACGATTTTGTCCTACTTTAAACTTATAGATTAAGTTAGTGATTAATTAGCCCTAAAGTATTTTCTGTTGACTAATTAGAAGTATATGTACCAAAATTCATCAAAATCTCCCGAGCCGCGTCCTACAGTATATCTATCTGCCCAAGGGTTTACATGTAAGAATGTTTCCCCAACCAACTGTGAGTAATGGATTAGCGTTTATATACCACTGCAATACTTCTACTCAGCCTGAGAGGAACATATGCACCCTGGCCAATAACATTTCCTTGTAAGTATCAAATTTCATTTCAATTGGCCCATTTGTTATAGGTATTTAAACGAATGAACCCTACTCTAAAGGAATTGTGTTAGATTTTATTTACGCATAGAGTATTTTTAATCAGACTCTGAAAAACATAGGTTCGAAATATCGTCAAAATCACCACACAGCCTTATCCAACAGCATGTTAATCGGCAATACAATTTACGTGTATTTTGACAATTTTTTTCCACCCTTCTCTGAAGAAATAGATCATTAATTATTTACCAAGACACTACTTTTACTAGACAGCCTAACAAGAATTTATGTACCCACTGTTATAAAAAATTTCACAGTTATATCAAGTTCCATGCCAATCGACCCATTTATTAAATGTATTTAAATGACTTTGCCCCAAACAACCCTGACGGATTGGATTAGCTCTTATTTATCCTTATAATACTTTTAGTTGAATAAATTAGAAGTATGTGCAGCAAATTTCTAAAAAAATAGCCAGAATCACTCAAATCGGCAAGCGTATCAAACGCCCTATTTGTTACATGCATTTTGTTAACTTTCGCCCAACCTGCCTTGAGGGACTTGGTTAGGGCTTATTTACCCGTAAAGTAATTCAAGTTGGATAATGAGGAACCTGAGTACCAAGTTTCATCAACATCGCCAAGCATGTCAACAAGCCTACTTGTTACATGTACTTTGGAGACTTTGAACCACCCAGCCTTAAGGGACAGGGTTAGGGCTTATTTACCCGTACAGTAATTAGACTCTGCTAATTAGGAACCTGCGTAAAAAGTTTCATCAAAATCGCCAAGCATGTCAATCGGCCTAATTTTTACATGTATTTTGGAGATTTTGGCCCACCCTGCCTGAGGGACTTGGTTTGGGCTTATTTACCCCTAAGTACTTTACGTCAGCTAATTAGGAACGTGCGTACCGAGTTACATAAAAAGACCCAAGCAAGTCAACCTGCCTATTTGTGTCATGTATTTTAGAGATTTTGGCCCACCCTGCCCAGAGGCACTGAGATTGGGCTTATTTACTCCTACGGTATTTCAAGTCGTCTAATGAAGAATCTGTGTACCGAATTTTGGTACAGACTTTTGGACCGAAAATTGGTACAGACTTTCGTAAGTGATGCTGGAACAAACATATATGCATACATACGTTGAGTATATATATATATATATATATATATATAATAAAGAAAGTTTCTATATCAATATAATCATTTTACATAAAATGTGGAAAGTAAGACGATAAAAGTCAGAGATAAAGAGTTTGGAGTTTTTCTTCACCCATGTTAATAAAAGAGCTTAAAAAAGGTATCATGATTTCCACCTAACATTTAAGCATTTTTGATAAATTTTGAATTATTACTAATATAATAGCCTGGTTCTGTCTCTCACTGATCCGGTAACGCTCTGACGTCACCAGCAATAAAATTCGCGTCATAGCACTGCGAGACGTTAGAGCACCCATCTTTCAGTAATTCCAAATTTTAAAAATTAATTGTCGTTCTAATTTCAAATTTAATAACTCTAAAATAGCGAAATAAAATTTTCTATCGATTCATATAAAATTTATCTCGCTATGATCAATAGTTCCCGAGAAATTTTAAATTATATCAATCATATATTTCAAATGAATTTCTGTTCTTTAATAGAAAGTTGTAAATCACGTCGGTGGTATATCATGCGAGTGATATAGTTTGGACGCCACGATGCATCTGATTATTTATTGCAATTGTGATGATATAATTTGATAATATTTTTTGGCAATGTTAAAATTTGCACAAAGACATCTGAAGTACAATGAAAGTTGTTAAACAACGAAAAATACTTCACACGGAATGTCGTTTGCCAAGAGGTTTTTTGAATAAAGAAATATGTAAATAATATGTAAATAAAAAATATTTCCTGTCGTAAGACATATGTTTGTTTTATTTGTTTCCAATCAATGTTAAATAATTCTCTCGCATATATATCTATTTAAACGCGTCAAATTTGGCGGGAAATCTCTCGAATGAAGAGGCAATTAGCATCCGTCATACCATGACTGGTGATTTTCTAGTTATACAAGAGTTATGAAAAATCTTTTTATCTCTCTATAGTATAAAAAACAGCCTAAACAAAAAGATGCCATATGGAAGTTTAAAAAAGTTTATGAAATATAATCCATCATCTTTGGATTATCAAGAAAAGCTTTTTATAAGAAAAATTGCTTCAGAGAGATACCTGAAACAGTTAGCATTAGCATTGAATAAAAAGTCGTGATTGGTATGAATAAAACGCGCAGTCTTAGATTTTAAAACATTTTTTTTTCTTTTAATCGTACAAGATATTTAAATTAAATCAGCATAAAATTTCAATTTCTTTCTTCTGTGTGCTTTATAAACACATTTAATGCAAGATTGAAATTCTGTGATATTTTTATAAAATTTAAAGAATAAGTTTCGACACTTTGTAATACTGTAGTTTTTAAAAGAATCCTTTAAAAGAGTCTTTATTGTTTTCACGAAATTAAATCTTATTTTATCAAAGCAAAAATAAAATTAGATAAACAGATAAAAAGCTGATCGAATAAGGAAACATAGACTTGTTGACTGGTAGTAAAAGTCACTTACTGCGCTTTTTTATACCAAAAGGAACTACAGTTCTTTATTCCGATGGAAGAAGTGTAAATATAATTATGTCATAAATGGTGTTATGTTTTGTTTCTCAACTTTTCAATAAACAGCAATTTCAATCAAGATTTTAACTTTGGAATTACTTTTCATCCCAAAGCAACGTTAAATATTTTTTCCATAAAAAATTTCAAATATTCCGATAGATTTTGTTCCATCAGAAAATACTTAGTTTCTAAATGTCTTTCTATTAATAAGACGCAAAAATTTGTAGATATTTTAATTAGCTGAATTTTTTTTCTGATGAAATTCGAGTTCAATATCACCATTCAAAAGAAGTAACTGATTTTTAAGCTAATTATTCGATGTTATTTATTGTGTGCAAATATATTTAAAAAAATATCCAAAGCTTGTAATGAAAACGTTTTACTAGACATAAGTTTAAAAAGGAAAGTTTTTCAATGTTTAAAATTAAACAAATTCATGAGTCTCCTCTAAGAAATTAAAAAATATTTCAATTGATATTCAGATGACTTTATTAGTTTATTTCTATAATCTTCGATTTATGAGAAAAGATAGATTGTACTGATAGTCATTTTCGTGAAGATCTCAATTTTCATATAATATTTCTTAGAATTACTAGTTTGAGAGTATATTTGTTACGTTACATAAATGTAGGTAAAATATTTTTAATTCTACAATGAAATCAGTAATTACTTTTCAAAATTTATCAATAACGACTTAACAGAGTAGGCGTCTTTTTGCAACGTATCCACTAACAATGCAGCAAATTTAAGAGAATAAAAATACTCCTTAGTCATGAATGATTCAAATTTTATACAAACTCACAAAATATGATTTTAGATAAAATATTTAAAGATTCTTACAATGGATAATAATTTATATTTATTATATGAATCGTTTGAAATTTTGCTTCATTTGTGTAATAATATTGAAAGGAGAAATATTTAAAATGATGCAAGTCTAAAAAATCTAAAATTTATTTTGTAATGAACAAACATTTAATAATGTATAAGCTCACCATATCAAATGTTCAAATCTCCATGATGGAGCCAACGAACTAAAAGTTAATCTTATTTAACATTACAACGCAGAGAGTTTCACTATTTGTAATTTGGATCCATTTGAAGCGTATTTGCTGCTGAAGAGAAAAAGAAAATTTGATACCATACATTATTTTTGAAATTTAGTAAACAGGAACATATATTTTATACCTTTATGTAGATTTGAATTTTTTCACGCATTTTCAATTAAACAACTTGCCTATGAACCTCATCTACATTTTATTACGTGAAGAATCTAGGTATATAAGGAAAAGTTGGAACTGAAAAATTTGGTAAATTTTAAAGCAATGAATAATATTCTACGAAAACATTCAAGAATTTCAAAATGTGCAGATGAAAACTTTTCGATAAAGAACAAGGTTTATAAAATAAAATCATAAGTTTATTTAGTAAATAAGGCGCATACATATGTGGGAATTTCAAAATTTCCAGTTTACAAGTTATTTACATGAAAAATGAATTCAAATTATAGTCGCTTGAGAACAAGAGGTTCAAAATTACTTTTACAACAAACCAACAAGTACCAACAGAGAACTGACACCTTGCCTAAATTGAGCCAAGTGCTTCAACTAGTCTTCTTTTAGTATTGGTATCATGTATGAGAAGCACGCTATTTGAATTATCTAATGGCATTTCCATTATAGGTCAATAGTTACTCAAATTTAAGGCTTGTTTGAATATTGCTTCATTAATGACTTTCTTGTAATATTGCTATAGAATTAATAGACGCTAAAAATAATAAAAAGTTACGATATTTAAAGCTTTAAATTATAAATATTTTCCTGAAAATAGATAAGAGGTTTCAAACTATTCCAAATCTTTTGTTCAATAAAATTAATTCAATGAAGAACAAATCAAATTACTGCATAGATAATGCATTATGTCATTCTTAGTACAGGGTGGTCATAAATTATTGGACCTGTTTCAAAAATTAATAAAAAAAGTAATTATATTACAACTTCGTTCTATTTTTAAATGAGAGCGCATTTTAAATTTTTTTTCATATAGGTGACACGCCGTTACGATGTCCTAGGTGGTTGTAAATTATTGGACATCTCCCATTTTTCAGATACATTATCTGAGAAACTATTAAAGGTAGAAGAAAATAAAAGCTTGACTTTGTAGGGAATTCCACGTTCTGTAATTTGTTAAATCCTATTAACTTCAAAAGCTGAATAGTTTTTGAGATATTCAATAAAAACTGAAAAAGGAAACCAGAAAATGCGCATCCGCTTCTGTTGATCGGTAGCCATTGCGTATGGAAATATCTCGATGTAGCAAATTTAGAACGCTGTAATGGTACTCCCAACTATCTGAAAAAAACTTTTTTTCATTTGCTCTCTCATTTAAAGAAAAACACTCAATTTTAACATTGTTAGTTTTTTTTATTAAACTTTGAAAAGGGCCCAATAATTTATGACTATCCTGTATATAAATAGAAAGGAAAATGAAACATGCTGTCTAAGGAATAATGCACATTATGTCCATCTTTACAGCCCGAACTTCAGTGTTAATAAATTAAAGCAACTCAGAAAATTGGCGATTAATATTAAATGTAATGTGTCTACTAGCGCAGAGACTGAGTGTAATACATCTTGAGTACAAAGAACATTCTGTTTGATCAGCGATATTGGACACTGGTTAGGGAATGAAAAAGGCCAGTAACTGAAACTAAAAGAGCTCCAACTCTTCCCCGACGCAAAAAAGAAGCATATCGTTGGAATAACACAAGTACTCTCCGCACCAAAAGAGCTCCACTATGCCTCAGGTCCTATCTAATCCTGATTGAGAGGGAGTTGGGCATGACCTTCCGAATATATCTCTAAAAGAATGTAGCGAACAGTGAGTCAAGTGACTCTCAAAATCCTTTTGTTAGGAAGATCGGCAAAAGGATTCCTTTAATTCATTCCGGCACTTAAGATATGACGTTTTTTGCTAGGCTGCAATAAATTCCTTGCTTGCTAAAGAACTTGCTGTTTGTAATGGCATCTTGAAATTTAACGTTACTATAACTTGGATTTCTGCAGTTAGTGATGCTGGTGTTCGATCAATAAGAATAGAAATAATTAGAAGTAAAATGTTTAATATTGTAATATAACATGATAGTATAGGCGTGTGCTTTTCTCCGAAGAGGTTTAACAATTTTATATTTTTCTGTTTCTTGAAAACGCTTACTGATAGATTTGAGTTTTATAACTTTTTTTTAATTTCAGAAAGTATTAAAAGTGAGAGAAACGGAAAGTAATATATTTCGCAATAACAGAAGTATAATTTTATGCACTGTTTTAGGAAAGTTCTGAGATAAAATTATCCCTCTATTTAAAAATTCTTAAACTCTATAACATTAACTTCAACATGAACTTCTTAGTTTAAATAAAGGAAAAAATTAACTTCATAATTTCTATATATTTCTAGTTTGTTTGTTGATAGTGTTTTTGTCTCTTACTGATACTTTTGTTAGACCATGTATGAGCCATTTTTCATTTAGGGCAAATTGTTAGGTATCACTTCAATTAATTATATATCAGTTTGTATTATTACCTATAAAATAAATAATAATTATATTTTATGCATAATAATATAATTATTTCTCATTTATATAATAATTATATTATTAAATACAAATAATAAATTAAGATGTTAAGTATTTGTCTGAGAAATTATTTTGTGTCATGTCGAATGATTGCTGTCGAATCGAAATTTATTTTCTTCAATATACATTTGTTTAAACACGAAAAGATTTTAATCACTGAAATAATTGAGTAGACAATAATTATCATGGCTTTCTAGCATTGTCATAAATTCTGGGAAATCATTAATATACGAGATATGTATAACAATGCAAGCTGAATATATGAAGATATAAATTTCTCTACTGTTGTGGTTAAGAATGTCTGGGTTTGGAATGCTATTTAAAGTCTTCCACACACTAGTTCATAAAGGTGTTCCTTTTTAAAACGCTTTCAATGAACCTTTGAAATGTAAGGCTCAGACATTTATTTTGTATAATAAAGTTATGACATTCATGGATGGAATTCATGAGTAATTTTAGAAAAATTGAAGAAATAGGAATTTCGAAATGCTTTGACACATTTGACATAAATTGTGGTAAATAATGCAATTGTGGTAATGCAATTTTGCTGCCACGATGTTCTGTGTGCCAACGAAAATTGCCCTATTGTTGCATTAAATTCAGTTACAAGGCTCTAGAAGTAGGTCATATGACAGTTTTCCATTTGCTCGAGAATGACGGACATATTTTATCTCTCCCTATCTGTTGAGTGTCCTGATGAAAATGTAGAGTAATGATTCAAAATCCTACCTCCCAGCAGTAGTTTGAGCAATAATGCATGGCTCTACGCAGCAGATTTTGAAATATATATATTTTCAAAACTCACGTTTCAGTTACGAATAATCCGAGAATCGTCCCAAATACCCTACGTATACACTAATTTCTTTCATTCTGCAAGCTAAATTGTCTAAGAATTCTTCTGACGACGTCTTAAAGCAATTGCTGTAAGTAGTGAGAGCAACTGTAGATTTATAATGGGTTTTTTTACTCATTATCTGCCAAAACTCCATTATTTCCCCTTTTAAAAAATACATGAAATTAAACTGCTAAAAAATGCATTGAATTAACTATATTCAAAAATATTTACAATTAAACTGATTAATTAAATTTTAATTAGAGTTAATTATCCTTTAATAAAAAATATTTTCATTGGATTCATACCTTTTATAGCAATAGGCTCAGCATTCAGATGCACGAGTCAAAACTAAAAATTGCATTGTTTAGATGAAAATATAAAGAAAACAAGCGTCCCAAAAAAATGGACATTGGCAGATAATAGCTTACATAAAATAATCACTAAAATTACATTCAAGGTGTTTCAGGAGCATTTTTAATTTAATCTTAATACAACCCCTATACTTTCAAGTAAATGGCAATATTATGCAAAAATGCTATTAACGAATTTTTAATGGAGTTATGCGCATGCTATTGGTCAAGTGTTGGAATTTTTATTGTAATTCAGATAAATGAATAGGCAACACAATTTCATTTTTAAAAGAACACGCCATCAAGGTATTTTAATGAAGAATGCCCGGTTTTATGAAAAGCATGTGTATAATATTGGTTATATATTTGTTAATCCAGATAATAAATTCATCCATAAGAGTAACAAAGGAAAAAAATCCAGGAGAATTTTGTTTTCAGTATGATAGATATTCGATAGGATACGTTTATTTAGAAACTTCAGGCAAGTAAAATTTTGGTCTAATATAAATACTGTCATCATCCATTTTCTTTTTTTTTTAAGGATATTTCAGAGATAATTTGAAAACTATGTGTAGACATATGTATTGTCAAGTCACTTACAACAGAGATAAGTATTTTTGACCCCTAGCTGTATTTTATTACCGTTCCGGTACACACAAAATGTATAGCTCATTTCAAAATGCATGCAAAACCGAACTCACCGAATACATCAAGAACAGTTTTCAGTTACGAATTCTGCTGTCAAAACGTTACTCTGTATACAACATTAATTAACAACATTAAGTTTCATTTTATAATTGAGCTAACTACAGACTTCTTATTCACTCATAAAATATTGCGTAAATTTGCAATATGTCAGTGAACTTCTCTTTATGCGACCATAGTTTGAATTATCTTCGCCATTTTAATAGTTAAATTAAAGCAACAATGAAAAATTAAGTAATTTGAATTGCTAATTTTTAAGAGTGACATTAGTATGAAACTTCTGATAACCATATTTCACATTTATGAATTATTCTATTCTCATGCAGGGTGACAATGATGGAGTTACATGAAAAAAAACCTTGATAAGTTTCGAACCGTTGGCGAGATTCAGTTAAAACTTGGCGGTTGAATGCAGAGCATGTTGGGATTTTTTCTAGCATGCGCATTCTTATTGTTGTTCATTTTTCGTTGAAAATGTCGAAATACAACGTTCCTGAGCGTATATCGATCTTCAAGGCCTACTATTCGAGCAATAATAGCCCGATTGCAGCTCAAAGGAAATTTGCGACCAATCCCAGCTGAAGACAACCGGTCCAAGTGTTATAACAATCAAAACTGTGATTGAAAAGTTCGAGAGAACTGGTAGTGTCGATGTCTTGACACTTCAGCGATTTTTACAGAATTTTGCTCTCTGCGCCACGTCATAGCCATTGATAGCAAGCATATCGAACATGTCATAAACTAAATTCGAAAATCTGTAATTACTTTGAAATTTGGATAAAATTTTTGAACTCAGTAGTTTTTTGAAATTCTATTTTTTTATTTCATATAGCTCAATAATTGTCACCCTGTACATTGACAATTAAATTTGGGTAGGTATTAGACAAAGGAAAGGAAGGGGACCCACACCGACACGGCCTACCCCAAAGGGTGTAAGGCCCTTAGTGGGATGGTGGGGAATAATAATAATTAAACAGAGAAAAAAAGAGGGAGAGAGACTGCCGCTGGTACGAAACGGAACAGTCCCCCAGTCTCCAGGGACAAGAAGAGCTAGGTGGATTTAGGAAATGTAAAAATATAAGCCCGTATTAGACAATAACTTATATAACAATACGCCAAACTATTGCACATACTACACCCAAAAACAGGGGTGGAATTTAAATACATCTCAGAAAAAACCTGAGTAATTACATTATTACAAAATATCAATTAACAATATGAACCCAGCAAACATTTTAAATACTTGTTTAGAATTCGAAATGTTTGCATGTAATTGTAGCCATTTACTCTTTAAATTCTTCAACTTTCGGAGAACTGCCATATTACTTCAAAATTTTGGCATTTAAATATGAAAGCACTCGTGCTACATGAATAAAACAAGTAATATAAAAAATTTAAAGTCAATTCCTACTTAGGTCAACAAAGAAAAATTTTATTTTAGAAATTTTTTTCTCCCATATAAAACTAAAATTAATTAATTACATTTAATTAATGATTTAATATTTGAAAAAACTGTATTAACATCAAGTGTCATCCACTACAAGTTTTAAAAAATGTATTTGAACTTGAGTGGATGAATAAAAAGTATTTTATTAACGATTGAAAATTTGAACAAGATATATAAATAAATATATATAGAGAGAGTGTGAACTAATAGTAGGAATTGAAAAAGAAATTATTATTTTTAAGTCCTTCCATTTAAAAACAGCAATCCTTCGGATGCGGTTTTAGTTGATTGGACTCAGACTTCTTCTAAGTGCTTCTTTTAGATATCCTCATAATAATATTATTCTCTACTAATAATAAAGGAGATTGTGTGTTGATACTCTACAGGGCAAACCGTGGGACTTAGAGCTATTAAATTTTGCACAAACATACGTTGAAGGGTGAGAATGTGCACCTCGGAGCCTTTTTTGTAATTTTAATTAGTAATTAAAAATTGAACGAAATTGGTGCGTTCCTCCATAATAACTTTTGAAAATATTACAGCACAAAAATCATTTTTACACTATCTGAAAGCGCACAAAACTACTTTTTTAATTATATGAATTAAGTTGACGTACAATTTTCCCTCTAAATTAAATAAATTTTTAAAAATATTTTTGACATAATTTACAACAATACTTTTCATTGTTGAAACTCCATTCAAATTGTTTTCATCGCTTAAACAAATATTTTAATGCCTATTTCTTTTTCATTTTTGTAATCTGAGATAGGATCCTAATTTTCATATCTTATTTTATCAAGATTTTTGTGAATAAAACTCTCCGAGATATTATTTTGCTTACATTAAGAAATAATCCATTATCCATCTATATCCACCTGCATGGTTATGTTTGCTATGTTTTCATTTTTTTCTTAGCATGCTTTAATCCAGCTAGCATGCCTCTGGACATAAAATGTGCAGCTTCATTTTAATTTTGAAATCAAATGCATATTTTCCTAGAGGAATAAGAAAGTGAAGATACTGCCGACAATATGGAATCAGAGGTTACATGACATGGTCAGTTATTCGACTCCATTAGGAACATTTATGTAGACAATGAACAGAAGAGGTCCACGGTCACTAATAAAACATGGGTAAATTATCTACCACAATCTGAAGTTTAAAATTACTTTGTTAAGAGAACAAGAATATAAAATGATGCAAGATTCAATTGAAACCACATTCACAGCAAACAAGCTGGTCGCTGAGGGCGGCTAGTAATAAATATATAAAAATGAATTAAGTAATAGTGTATTAAACCATTATAAAGAGACTCCATATAATTTAGTAAGAAAACATTAACGCGTTCTTATCTTTATAAAGGGATAAATGTATTAAACTTTTGCCAAATTGAAAGTAAAAGAAATTTTCTATTACTCTAATAATATCAAATTATAATTAATTCTATGTAACGCAATAGGTTATAGGTAGGCATATACTTGAGAAACTGATAGTGAATCTAAATCTTATTGACTGAATGTCTGGTATTATTCAACAACGTAAGATGCAATAATAATCTTTATTTTTGTTTCTTCTTTTCAGCTGTTTTAACTGAAACCTTAGCAATATTAAAGGAAATGTATGCTGATATTATCGTCTATGATTTATGTTTAATATGCTTTTTCCCAGAAAAGTTATGACTGATATCGTAATTGGTTTCTTCTACAAAATTTAACTTTCTTTCAAGACACGAATACTTAACTAGGAATATACGATAAGAATTTAATTTAAACGTAAATGAAATTTCAAAATATCTGCAATGTACAGGTTAGTTTTATTTCGTTCTTAGATCTTTTAAATTTGTGTTCATGCATTTCAGCAACAAACTCTAAGACATGTAATTGAATATTATTACATAAAATACTTATGAATAATTCGCGAAAATATAGTTCATCCTATGAATAGCCAAAAATATATAACTTATTTGTTTATTTATAGTATGTATGTATACGCTAGTAAAATATTTTAATTAAATAGTGCAACTGCATTTTTTGATGTAATTATAAACAAATGTTAATGACAACATACATCAAATGTTTGTAATAGAATCGTTATATTTTATATAACACATAGAAAAATAAATAATTATGTTTATAACATATTTGTATTTATATACTAAAATATACCTTAGCGTTTTCCTTGAATATTTTAAATAAGATAAACTACGGCGGGTAATTATTCTTTTACTAATTTGCTTTAAATTTATCAAGAGAGAAGGTAAAAGAAGCGATGGAATATAGTAATAGAATTAAAAGTAGTTGAAAGAGAGTTTTAGTTCTCAAAGAGAATCATATGAATGTTATATTTAAAGTATCTCTCTTGAAGCAAATACTTTTTTCTAAAAGCCCAATTTTGTAACAAAATAAGGTAATATTTCGTATTAGTTATAAAAGTTTTGATTAAATAATTAAATATTATTAAGGCCATTTACAAGGGGAAAGAAAAATATATCAACTTATTTATCATATAAATGGTAAAGAGCTTTTAAGTTCAAAATATAATAAGTTTCGTAAAAGTCATCCAGTTAAGAAATCATTCTTTGCATTTTCGATCAGCTTCAAATAATTTTAACATTTCCAATAACAAAAAGGACAGAATAAAAACACAAAACATTTTTTTTAACCTGTCTCACTGATTTTCTAAAATCTGGCTAAATGACGATATAATTACAAAGTTTATATGCATACTTGATTGTCTAAAAATGTTACTAATGGACGATCAAACTCATTTCCAAATGCACTTTGGGAAACGGTTTAAAATGCTCTTAAATTTACTTAACAAAACTTTAGTAAGTGAATTGCTCATTTTCAAAGTACAGGTTTTATTTTTTTTATTCCATATTTTTGGTACAAATACACACACAGACCAATTCAATTTGCTCGATAATCACTTAACCTGTCAAAGAGTCGTTTTCGAACTGCAACAGCCAAACCCCAGATAATCAGCCGCTCTGACATTTTCAAACAGAAATCCCATTAGTCAATGACTAATGGCTTTCCCTTTAACCTTGATTCGTGATTTTTCTTGGAAAGAAATCGCCGCTGATATTTACTTTATTTCGATTCATCATTTATTTTTAAATGAGATTATCAGAGTCAGTTATTCTTGCGATTAACTCTTGCGTTCGCTTAATCTTTAATATAATTATGCTTTAATTATAGACAGAAAGCACTGGGAATAAAAAAAGGATTGAATTGTGGGTAATTTGTTTTTAAAAAATCAGCCAGCATGTTTCTTTTAATTACATTTTAATGCTGCATTTATAAGATATAAAAAACAAGTAAACTAGGTTATGAAGGAAATAATTACATTAAATATATGTTTTCTGTTAGTTTAAAAGGAGGTTGTTCAATTTTGTGATGTCAAAATACCATTTTAATCTTTTAGCGAATTTTGTTTTTATATAGTAAGCATTGATAAGGATTAGGAATAAGAGAAAAAATACAACGGCAAATTATATTTATAACACAAGCCTGTTTTTTCTACCTAACTTCTAATATTGTGTTAATAAGAGGTAAAAACACATTATTTAAATAAATATTTTTTGAAATATTTTTAAAAATATATTCGAAAGACATGCGCTTTGTTTATAAAAAAATTTCTCACCGGATAAATAATCTTATGTCTGCATATTTTGAGCAGAAGTTCTAGAATTAGTTCTTCAGAAACAAAATGATGTATGTAAAATAGATTAATTTTATAATTTTATCAGAAAGGAAAGCAAGAATTTAGCTTTTCGTTCATTGATGGAAAATATCTTCTTTCATATTTTTTCAAAATCTGTTTTCAGTTTTATAACTTTGAGATTATTTACAGATACGTTTCTATTCTTTTTGTAAATGTGCTTAGAAAATCGTACATTTATAAAATTTTAATTATCTGCTATGGAGTTGTAAATGGAAGTTAACATTTTAAAGTTTGAAATGGATTTTAATCAGTTACTGAATTTCAAGTTTCTGTTTTTTTATTAAAACAAAATAAACTCAAATTATTTTATTAACACAAATGAAATACCTCTTCTTTTCAAATATAAAATCCATTTTAAACACTCAAGAAAATTAAATTATGCTACTCACAGACATAGAAAAGTTTATCCTTTTTTACGGTTCTGTTCATAAATAAAATCTAACGAAGGAGCAAAAGAGCCAGAAACTCGGTTGTGAATGAGAATTTAAATTTTTAAAAATTTAAGATTTTTTCATTTTTATTTTTTGTGTTAATGGTCTAACACAATGATTGTTTGAAATAAACTTTCTGATTTCAATTCGAATATTATTGAAATGTAATTGTTAAATTTTAGCTCTTTTATAATTAAAATTATTAATATAAAAGACTGCAATTAAATATAGGTATTATGAAAATATAAAAGAAATATTTAAATGTATAAAAAATAAATTAAAAATAAAAATTTTAATAAATAAAATTTTTTTTTAAATATTTATTTATTTAAGTGTATAAATAACTTTTATATTTAAAAATATTTATTCAAGTGAAGGGGCATGTTTAATATTATTTATTATATTACTAGCCACCTTCTGCCACCAGCTTGTTCGCCGGGAAGCATGATACCAACCTTTACAGGAATAGAGACAATGGAGAAATTTCGAGCGTGCTGATTGGTTGTTTCAGCAGCGTCACGTATGATGTCATAAACTTACTGTCTAGTTACCTTATAGTGGTGATCAAAGTACATTTAAAGTTTATCCTCTGATGAATACGAATTAACACCTAAAAATACGATTTTTAAACGAATTTTACTAACGAAAATACCTTTATTTCCAATGAATTTCAATCTTTCTACAACAAATTTGAGCTTGAAATATTAAATGTGAAACAAAATAAATAGTGGCGCCATCTCTGAGCAAAATATGATAGCTGCTATTTTAATTAAATATCTAAAATTTTCTGTTTAAATTAAAATGCAGTCTTTCATTCGAATTTAAATCGAAAGCCATTAATTTTCAATGTGAAAATTTTGCAATGTAAATTATTTTATAATTTCTGACTTTTCAATTTTTCAAACTTTTTTCCTATTTCTTCCTAATATTACAATTTAAGTAATAGAAAAGGAAGTAATTTATTTAGACTTTTCGTTTTCAGAAAAGGATATAATTAATAACTAAACAATTTTTCAATTTATCTGCTGATCTGAAAACTTCATGAATTTTTTAGTACATTTTTATTCCTTAACTTGAACTTATCACTTACACATGGTCACTCTTTCTCTCTCGTACATATATAATATTTATGGTATCTGTATGCATAGCTTCAAGCTACTGCTCATTATTAAAATTGAAAAGAGAGCCCTGATAATTAAGGAAAGGTTTCAAAAGAAAAACAAAAAGGTGATACTTTTTAAACTTTTGTATTTCTTATGCATTTTTTAAATTAATACTTCAATAACAAGTACTAATCTGACGTCATACGTGACGCTGCTGAAACAACCAATCAGCATGCTTGAAATTTCTCCATTGTCCCTATTCCTGTAAAGGTTGGTATTATGCCGCCGGGAAAAATCAAATAGAATTTCAACTGAATCTGTTATGCATACTAAGATATTAATGGTTTCATTAACAAAGTAATTTTAATCTTCAAATTGCGGTACACATTTAAACTGCGTTCTTTTCGTAGCCTTGTACTTGCTCTGTTGCTTGTCCACATGAACGCCTCTAATGGAATCAAGTAGCAGTCAGTGCCACGGAACATCTAATTACACTCAGTCGGTGCCAACGTCACTTTTTTGTTCCTCATACAAAATTTGATTTCAAATTTAAAATTGTGTGGCACATTTTAAGTTAATTCTTTTTCTTTTTAAGCTAACAAATATATTTCGAAACAAAACCTCTTTTTACGAGTGAAAAATGCTTCTGTAGCGATTTTTTTATAACCACAAAATTATAATAATATGTAGACTGCTAATATATCTATTAATGGAATTTTATGCCTTCAACCACTTCAGGAAAAGGATACGTACGCTTTCGATCGATTTGGACTTAATTTAATGCAGTCATTCGATGCTCAACTTATACATGCAAAATGCATGAAATTTAAAATTGAAACCCATTATTATTATTGCAGGAGGAAAATGAACCTGATCTTATTGCCTAGTGTTAGACAACGAGGAATTTAATGTTAGATGTGATGTTCAGTTTCATCTATCGCATATCTGTGACATCACGTGAATTGGCATTATTAAAATGTAGGTGAAGGCTTTTTTTTAAAAGGGCATAACTGGGAGAGTGGTGTAAAATCTGGTATCTTCATTCTCGGCGCTATTAGTTATCCTTTTTACTTTCTCGTGTACGAAGTATACAAAGACAAAGTATTGTAATCGTCAAAAAATTAGATCTCGAGATTTTGACGAATCTCCACGTTTTAGACCTCCCTGAGTCCGAAAAACACAATTTTGGAATTATATCTGTCTGTGAACAAGATAACTCATAAAATATTAGAGCTACAGGGATGAAATTTGGTATGTGATCTTTACACATGATTTGTAGTTTCTATCAAATTTCAGACAAATCCGTCCACGGGAAGTCTGTCCACGTTCATGTGAACACTATAACTCAAAAAATCCCTTTTCGGCAAGCTTGAAGGCAAAGGTAGATTCCTTTACGTTAATGTTACAAAAGTCATGAAATATTACATATTGATCAATACAGACATAGCCAATGACTTTATTGTTTCTACATATTGCAGTATTTACGCTGTGATTCTGTTTTCATGTCGTCAATTTAATTCTTTCGTCGTTCATTTAATCTTTTGCTATATCAAGGTTTTATCATTCCATTTTTTCATTCCAAAAAGTTATGATAGATTTATCTGTCAGTACATTGGTCAATTTTTTTATATCTCAACACATATAATCATTCAACAGGTAGGAGTCATAAAGAAATAAACATCTCAGTAGTGCAAATATCTCCTAGATAGCATTAAGCCAGCCTATCTGAAACAGTAACAAGACATTGACTCTAAACACGAATGAAGAAGGACTCTAGATTTAAAAATTAATTTATTTAATCTAGGTTACAATATAATTGTGCGAACATTACTTTGTCATATGGTGAAATCACATGACATGATACACTTAAACACTACTAAAATGGGCTCATTTAGAGAACTCCCTGGTTACAGAGATAATAGTCACTAAATTCTTAACATATAAGAGAATAAAAATTATTAAACATTGTGAGTGGCAAATTTAATACGTGTTTTTAAAGCATAGGAAAAGAATGCAGCCAATTTGAACAGTAAATTTAAATCTCCATCGACGGTTAAAACCAAATACTCAGGCAGAAAATCCCAAACAATTTTAAAGTTAAGGAGATATTTTTCAATAGCAAAAAGGATAAAGGGAATTTTTATTATTGGCTACTACTCTTATTTTTGGCTACTTTATATTGATTTTATTAAACAAATCATGGTCCCTCCATGTTTAGTTAAATATCAAATTAAAGTATTCTGTCAAAAAAAACCTATTATCAAATTAACTATTAAAATTATTTCATTAATTAAAATTAACTATCTACTTAATTAAAGTTAAAAAATTAATTGTTACAAAACTTCACTAAAACCTTTTTTATGGCTCAAAATATATGCCAGCAATCTTTATCTTATAATTATCTAATAATTATATTAATTTAAATAAAAGTCACTGTGGCTATGTATGTATGTTCCACATCTCCTCCTAAACCACTGGACTGATTTCAATCAAACTTTTCAAACCTTTTATTTAAGAAAAGAGAAAGGTCCCTTCAACTTTTCAAAGCCTAAAATATGCTTAAAATTTCACTTAATTAAAAATTAAGCAAGGCGTTTTTCCGCGATGTCTTTCATTTCCATAAATTTGTTTCTCTCGTTTTAATATTTTTTTCAAAATTAATTTTAAACTGAATTCGTAACAATATTCAATCAAAAATAATACGAAGAACTGTTTCCATAAGGAAGAATGCTAAAAGAAATTTTAAAAGTAGACGATTTAACAATTTATATCGGGACCAGCTATTGATTTATTTTCACGCTTTAAATTAATGAATAATTAAATAGTTAATTTAATTGTTTCAAAATATACATTAAAACCTTTCATTGACTTTAGTAATTGTTAAAAAAATTTGAAGTACCTATATAACAAATAATAACGTATGAAGAAAACGGCTGTTTTTAAAAATCGTCTGGTTCAATTGATATTCTCATTTTAATTGAAAGCGTTTTAGATCAGAAAAGTAATTTGTGTATTATAATATTTATACAATAGTAATTTTTACATTAAAAATATTAAGCATGAAAACATTTTAATCCGGACCAAAGCCAGGTATATCAATTAACAGTTATAATTAACAAAATTTAACAAAAATATTAACTATAAATTAATTTAATTAATTAGTCATAAATTAATTATATATTATACCGTATAAAAAGTGAAGGTGAATGCGGTTGATGGGAACTCATAACTTCTAAATAATTCTTGCTGTCAAAAAACTTTCAATACAAAAGTAATTTGTTATGATATGGTGATAATTACCCTAATTGAAATTTTCTTTCTATCTTCGATCTTAACGAAGCTATGGGGAAATGATAAGTTGGGGAGGGGATTGAAAATGGCTTTTTAGCTCATAACTTCTAAGAAATAGTGGCTATCAAAAAAGTTTCAATACAAAAGTTGTTTGTTGTGATAAGGCAATAATTCGCCTAAGTTGAATTTTCTTTCTATCTTGAATCGTAAGGGAATTATGGGAATATGAAATTTTCAGTCCCCCACCATTTCCACCCCCTTTGAGCTGGTTAGCCCATCCGCGAACTCGGCCGAGATTTTCACCGTCCTTACAACATATCCGTCTCCAGTTAAAATCGAATCAAAATTACTCTAGTTATCGTGTTTACAAAATAACACGGGCCAAAGCGTTATGCATATACTTCTCTACTACTAATAATAAGGAAAAGAACATTTTGCCCTCTATTCTCATAAGTATTAGAGCTACAAGAATGAAAGAGGGTGCAAGAAACTGCAAATTACGAGAGCTTTCCAACGAGGGGTAACATGCTTAGGTTAAAACGTATTTTAAGTTAGGGGGAGAGGAGGGGACGAGTGGGAAAATCACTTTTCAGCTCATAACTTCTAAGCAATTGTAGCTATGACAAAATCTTAAATACAAAAATTGTTCGTTATGATAAGGATTTTCTTTCTATTTTCATTTGTAAAGGAATTATGGGAAAATGAAAATTTCCACCCCCACCATTTCCACCCCCTTTGATCTGGAAAGCCCATCTACGAACTCGACCGAGATTTTCACTATCTTTACAACATATCCCATGCTGGCTAAATTTACATCAAAATTACTCCAGTTATCGTGTTCACAAGATAACATGTGAAAAAGCGTTATATATATATATATATATATATATATATATATATATGTATTTGTTTCAGATTTATTACATAGATGGCGCCAGGATCTTTCAAGAGAAAATTTCCTTTTTAATAGACATTTTTAACTATTTTCTAATAGTTTCTAGATAACTAAATGTATTACAATTTTTAATATAGTTTTGATAATTTTAATATAGGTATCTTACTAATTCATGATATCAAAAATTAATTATATTATTTATTCAATTATGCTGATTCTTGGTAAGATTTTTGGTTGTGGCAACATGTTGATGTCAATATGCATGGTGGGCCATATTGAAAGAGATGAATTCTGGTAAGTTTAAGAGGAGACACAGATTAGTTTATGTTTAATGTATAGTATGGGTATTTTATTGAATTATATATTTACTGTCTTTAGTGCAATATCTTAGTGCAATATAATGATATTTACATATATTATCCTGAATATTAGTCGTTTATATAGTCATGCTTTATAGTTAGGGTTAGTATTAGACTTTTCTTTCTAAATTCTTTCATTTTAGGGTAAATTACCCTGTTTGTTTTTTCAACAACAATAGTAACAGGGATGGTTTGTACAGCAAAATTAATTTAACCTGGCTAAAGCTTGTCCACAGCCAAGCTGCTATTTTAATTGTTGAAAACTCCATTTACTTGGATTGCCTATTTCATTATTTTTAATAACAACAGTGTTCTTTCACTTGTTGAAATATAATGTTTAAACTTGATTTTTGTTTATGGTATCTTTAGTAATTCCAATTTATCAGATTTATTTAAAATTGATGTATTGTTCAAATAATGACTTTTTGATATAAGATTTAATTCTTGTTTACTTTATTTTGTATGATTATATACTAGATATATTTGTATTTATATATATATATATATAAACCTTTTAATGTAGAGTGGTTTTGGGTTCTAGGGGTCATGATCGGTGAAGATCCGCAGAAATTTTCCGGAAGTCGTGTCATGAGAACCATTGCAATAGGTAGAGTTCCTGTAAGGAATCTACCTAAAACTTAAATAGCTAGATGGATAAAATTTGGTTCACAGTTTTTTCTTCAGAAATATAGTTCCGTATAAAAGTTTGGGCCAAATACGTCAAAGGGTCGGCCGTCTGTCGGTCTGTATAATCGCATACTTTGGAACGCCATAACTTCTTAAAAAATTACTTAGATTAATGAAACTTCGCATGTAGTCTTCAAACCTTAATTGTAGATTTTAATCCAATTTTTGCTTAAATCGGTTAAAAAAGGCGTTGAAATTACTTATTCGGTTTTTTCTCCATTCTACGCAAAAAAAACTGCAAACGCTGGAGCGACAGTTTTTCCCACCTTAGAGAAAACCACACGTTTTCCCCACCTAAGCGAATACCGCACGTTTTCCGGCGCGCGGTGTATTCCCCCACACACACACCTGTGTTATTCGTATGCGAGAAAGTTTTGGGGAGGCCACTGCCACTGGTTACCTGAGAACTAGTTGGGCCAAGAATGAAGGTACCCGGAATTGCACTCCACTAGTCAAGTAGAAGGAACGGTCATAGTGGCCGTGTTGTTGCTGTTGAATTCACTGCGACTGTGTTGCTGAATATGTTTTAAGACGTCAACTCTAGAATATTCTTTTGTATTTAAACCATCCTTACTTAATAATCTTTACAGTTATGAAACTATACTCAGTCCAGCTTAGTATATGCTTACTAAGGATTTATACGCTATCAAACAATAAGGATTTAGTCCAATAGTTGCTTGATTCTATTTCGTTTTTCATAACCTCTACACTCGGGGTAAAACCGGGTACTCCAAGTTGCGTAAGACGGGGACAGTCAGTATTGATGGTTCCTCTGATTAAGACGATAAAAACATATAAGAAGTTTTTTGCTTATATTTTAATGATTTATTTTCTAATTTAAATGAAGAGGAATAGTTAATACAATGTAAAAACTGTCTTATCTGTGACCACGAAGCTTGCAGGTGCGCGGAGGAAGAAGACAACTGCTTTACATATGAATTTTGTAACAATTATTCGTACGTTCAAGTGGCGCAAGACCGAATCAGACAATATTGATGATTCTTCCGATTAAGAAGACAAACACACATCAGACGATGATTGTTTATATTACATGACGTATTTTCTGATTTAAATAAATGAGAAGGGTGGCTCCAATGCAGAAATCGTCCTAGCTGGGCCCACAAAATATGCAATGATGTGGAGAAGGAGACAACTGCTTTACCTGTGAATAATGTAACTAACATTCTTAAAATGTCATATAAAATAAAAATGTCTGCTACCTCTCAATTCAAAATCTAGTTTTCCTAATTTCTCAAATAGTAAACAGGTGTAACCGGGTGGTGTGATTTGTTTTTTAAATCATTGATAAGAAAGTAATGAAACTATGACATTTCAGGAATGATACATTGTATTCCGTTAAACAATGAAAATTTTAATAAAATTTGATAAGTTCCATGTCGAATAGTTTAGCTCCAACAGACCCTACCGAGACTTATCTACCCGGCGTCACCCCACTTTCTCTTTTGTATTTTTTCTTCTTAATTCTACTTTCTATTATTTAAAATTTTCATCGATTTTAGAAGGGAGTCTTTAATTGTATATAACAAGGAAATTATCTGAAGCATTTGACTAACTAGAAATCATAAATATATTTAAGTATTGTGAAATTTACAAATATTCGTGTAAATATAACGTCTGATCCGTGTTCTCTAATATATTCTCTCCGGAGGGTTCCATGTTCGACACCCAATTCCACTGAAGATCTGCCGTGTATGTTGGCCTTTTGCACGTAAAATCATACGTAGGGAGCCACACGTCCTCCCCTTGGTGTTGTGCGGAAATTTGGAGAGGGGGTACCAGCTCAGGTGTCACCTTCGTCACCTGACCGAGGTTCAAAATTACTAAGTCCGTCCCAAAATAAACCTTGGGTTGCTTCTAAAAGAAGCGTTAACTAAACTAACCAGACTAACAAACTATTATTAAAAATCCCTGCGTCGATTTTTAAATACCGTTGTGATCAAATATTTTCTAGAACCTTCTAGGAAATGGGCGATTCGTAATAAAACTTTGCAATTCTTATTAACATTTTATATCTTTTATGTTACTTATTTTTGTAAGGCCTTTTTGCACCATTCACTGGATGTATTATTTTATATTTATTTTATCAATCTCATATAATATCTAGAGCTTTTAAAGTCTGATTTGAGGCAAATATACTGAAAGAAGAATTTTCTGTGAATTATGGTAGAAAACTCAATTAGTCTCAGTAAGATGTTGAATATTATTGTTCGTTCAACAATCGCAGATGCCATCATTTTGAAATTTGCCGTATTTAGATAAACAGCATTTTACATAATGCTCATTCTTTTTTATTTTCGAATTGAGATAGTTGGAGAAAAAAGTTAAGCAAATTAATTAGATGAGAAATCTTTTAGTTAAGTCACCTGCCTGCATTTCTGATGCGCGAAAACCGTAGGGAAAGTAGTAGAATTTTTTCTTGTCGCTTATGACTCTTTAGTTGTATTTTAACTGAGATTTTTCTTTGTTTACAGGTATTTATTTCATTTACTTTCTATTCTTTGGAATATCATTTAATTTTTCATATTTATGTAAAGATTTTATTGAATAGTTATCTTAGATGTGTGGGCATTTGCGTTCGTAGATTAGGTTTTGCGGAAATATTGCGAATTCTTTAAATTGCTTCTCTGGATTTAGTGGAATGCGGTGACTGAAGAACAAAGTTTAATGCCAATTTTAAAAGAAAGTGACCAGCGTTTTTAAAAATATTTTATTTCAGTTATTTACAATATTAAAACATATATAAAACAATTTGGAATCTTAAGACATGCGATCGATCAAGATTAAAATTATAAAACATGTTTGTTGTAATATTGAGAAGCAGATAATACATTGAAAATATATAAGCAGTGCGGGGAAAGCAGATTTAAAAATATTCACAATAATATAAAAACACACATGAACTAAAATAAGAAATATAGCATACAAACACAAAATAGCACATTAGTATGAAAAATATAGGAAATCAATAGCATGACGAACAAGAGTCTTTCTGGTAAAAGATAATAGAAGTTCATTATATTCTTCAATAGTAGATAAAAAAATATGCTGTATAAAAAGTAAACAGAGAACAAGCCTCAGAATACCATCGAAATATTTCTAATTTTATTCGATAAATTATAATGATCTATTGTTATTGGTATAAAATCGGTTGGGAGCTTTCTTGTTCTACATTCAGAAAAACTATAAGCAATTTTTAATAATTATAGAAATATTCGACTGCATATTGTAGTTCTGGAAAGGAATCATTCTCAATTTATTGAAAACGCATAGAATTTCCAAATTGCATGTCATTTCTCGGAAAATGAATTTTTATTAAGTTTTCTTCTTTTTTGAATTAAAAAGAGCATACTTATCGTATTCGAGAATATTAACTGATTTCTACATGTAAATCTATCAAGTCTTCATTCCAGGAAATGTTAACAGAGATTCTTCATAAACGATTATTCTCTTCTCGGAATTTTTCTCTGTTTCCAGAATAGAAACCACTGTCTTTAATTATTCATTTCTTAAAATTTTGAGAAAATATTGAATTAAATTCCATTTAATTGTTTATGCGTGGGAGTTCGTAGTATTTACAGATCGGAATGTATCTGAATTTTCTTAGTATTTACAACGACATTATCTTTGCAAATCAGTCCGCCATAAATTTACATATGAATAGAATTTGTTTGCTTACATGGCTCTATAGCCAACTTTACACACTGAACTACAAATTTGATTGAACATATGAACCAAGAGAATGGGATTGACAGATAGAAGAAATTTAGTTTTTATTTATGAGAAGAAAAATTCATAAATATAATAATAATTATAAATTTTGAACGGAAAAGGTATTCGGATATAAGGCATGAATAAGTATTGGACATACAAAGTGTAAGTGGACATAAAAACCACAAAGAAAGGCAGAATTACATATGAATGCGTCACCAGTAATACCAATCGGATGAGCTAATGAATACAAGATGTAGAAACGGGAAAACAAATAACGGGTAATCTTTATGGCGGCAGTTTACAATTAGACAGTACATACAAACGTCCAGTTTCACGACAACTGCCCAAACCTCTTACCAATCACAGTTTTTAGCACTTTATAGCGGCGGCGCATGGAGTTATTTATTTATTTATTTATTGCCCACACCGACGCATTCACATATAAGGTATGGAGCATTTTAACGGTCGGAGGGGAAGAGTACAAAGAAAAAGTGATACGTCGTAAAAACATTCAACAAATACAATCAGTATCAACGTAAGAAATACAATAAAATACGTACTACAATAAAATAACAAATAAAAATAAATAATAAAATATAATAAATACAGTAAAATAACAGTTACTTAATCAAAATTAAATCCTCAAAAATAATAATATATATAATACATTAAATAGACTTAGATTCATACAATGTGAAACACAGTGGCATCAGATACGGACTATTCGTTTGAGGGAACCACAACAACAACGGCATAAACCCCTCAATGTGTAACTAAACTAATATACAAACTGTTAATTTAAAAACAAAAGTCAATACATATTTTAAAAGATTAATATAAGTGGCGCATGGATTGGCGAATTCTTGCGAAAATGCCCGGCATTTCGTGTCTTTTAGCTCAAATGGTTGACGTTTCCACACTGTAAAAAATATCCGTTTTTTCCCGGACTTTTTCCGTATATTTGACGGTTTAAAGCTGTTTTGTTGACAAAACGGTTTTTCACCGTTTTTCGCTCCAGCCATAAACGGTTTAAAACCGTCAGTTCAAATTCTATTTTTCGTCATGCGGTATTGCTTTCCGTATGATAACTTTCCCTTTTCTTAAATGTAATTTTATTGCATTCATTTCATATTTTTAATAGGGTTCCATCTCCGCTATTGTTTACACATGTTGCAGTAACCTGTTGTCACTCATGAAAGCTAACCTTAAAACACATGTTCTGGCAATAGTTGATTTTTACACCACTAGGTGGCGCCACTAGAGCTATAGTGACTTTAAAACTCAAATAGATTATTTTTACTTCATTTTATGAAGTTTCCGGTGGTGTAGTGGTTAGGGCGGCTGCCTTTTATTTCTATGAACGCGTTTTCGGTCCCCGGCTCGGAGGAGTTAGAAGTTTTGTCACCATCTTGCAACGAAATCGTCCAAGTAAGTTCAATTAAGAGTTATATTAATTAAACAAATTGAAATGAATAATTAAGCCTTGATTAATTAATATTCCTAATTGATAATACACATCAGCACATTTCAACTCGAACAGAAGGAGAAAAACAACTCAACTCAGTCGATGACGTCACTTAGTTCGATGACTTAATTTTTACGGAGAAAACTTAATTTCATACGGTAAAAAACCGTTGTGCCTTCGGATTTACATCGTAACTTTTACGGTTTTGCACAACCAACCCAGCTGCCAGTTTAAAACCGTAAATTTTACGGGATTTTTTTTACAGTGCAGTAATGCTTTCGATTGCAAGTTTTGTCTACCTCCACTAATAGTTTGTCCACCTCCACTAATAGTTTGTCCGTTGAGTTTTGGGTCACTCTGTATATTTACGTTTAATTTAATGTTTGTAAATGGTACACATTTGTTTAACATTTCACCTACGAGCGTAACAGATGTTGAACCAAGAGAATGTTTTTATATCTGCTTAAGAACTGCTGCTGTACTACTATACCAATTTATTTTATTCACTTCGTGACGGTATGGGTCTCCAACCGCCTTAAATATTTTTAAGTATTTCTATCTTATTATTTTGTAACACGATATGCATGATAGATAGATGTATTGCTAATAACAAACGGCAGGAATAGTTTCCCGAAAGGTAATCGAGGTTAATAAATTTAATAATAATAGTAGATATCTAATAAAAATTTAAAAAAGAGGTAAAGACCTTTCTTGAATCTCCGCTAAAATCGGCGCCCTTAAATTTTGTTTCGCGTAATCTATATATTTATATTTTCTATAGCCATACAATTGACTTCCATTTTAAAATGCTTGGATAAATAAAGTTATATTTTTCCGTTATAATTATGCCTGAAAGAAGAATATAAATCACAGTAATGTATGGAGCATCGAAATATCAACAATATGTGGATTATATATCTTTAGATGAATCCGACAATTCTTTGCTATTGATAGATTTGAGTATATATATAGATTAAATGAACTGAACCCAATTGAAAGTTTGATATCAATTATTGTATTTAGTTATAATTAGATATTTACATATACATTATTATTTTTGTGTTTTGTTTTGCATAAATTGTAATTGCTTTTGTATTCAACTTCAGGTTCATTGTAGTGCTCTTGGATATGATTCCATTAGGCATATATACAAGCAAATACCTTGGTTTTCCCAAACCGGAGCATGCAACGTATAATTGTCCATGAGAAAAACATGGATTCTTCAAATTCAATCCATATATTTTCAATGTTTGACCTTGCAATTTGTTTTTTGTTATTGTAGAAGCCACTTAATTGGAAATTGTGATCGTTTGAATTGGAATGGCATATCTGTTGATATCATTGCTCTAAACGCAGTGATTTGAAAGCATGTGTTAACTCTTTAATCCCGAGGCGCGCGTCTGTTTTCTTCTAGCTCTTTTAAAACCTTGGACTTTTGAGAGGAAACAACATGAATTGGACTCTCCCAACCTGAGTGGTAATTTTCCCCACCACACCTGCTATAACCTTTCCTTAAGGCGCACGGAAATGTGCTGTGGTTAGCGAGGATAATTGGTCCCCATACCACGCTTATCTCCTAAGCGAACTCAGAACCTCACCTCCTCTCAAAAGAAGGCAACCGCCTCAGACCGGCCTTCGTCGCTGTTAAGGGGAAATTCTTATACCGCCCGAGACCGCCTCGTTCGGTAAGAGAGGGTTAAAATTTCGTATGTTATTCAAAAAATGCTTCGATTGTGTCGAAGTACCAGCAACTAACGAGAACAATGGCCCAAATTTTGGATTCAATAGTGGTAAAATAATTGTATAAAATAATAAGCAATTGTTTTAATACCAATCAAAAGACCTTTTTCTATCATGACTTTTACGACTAAATTGTTTTGATAAGTAAACAAATGTAATTTATATTGAAGTACTTTTTCCATTGAATATTTAAGCAACTTTTAAATAATATACAGTAAATAACCATTTATACGTCGTTTCATCACACTCCGGATACATTCGTACTCACTGTAATGATAAAGTACTTCGTTTATAAGACGCAAGCGCGTTATACGACGTTTTCTTCCGTTCTAAAATGTGAAAATTTCCTCTTTTCCTGTATGCGAACTGTGATAAAGATGTCATGACTTCTAAATTATTCACAGATGATGAATTAATAGAAGAGAAATTGTCTGGTGCTAATTTAAGCGATGATGAAGAAGTTATCCCGACTTTCTTTAAAGACGCAATGGACTCCATTTAAAAACCTGCAACTTATTTCTTTTGGAGAAAGTATAGTGAAAAAGCTTAAATGAACTTAAATCGATTCATAATGATGTACTTAATACTCACAGACAATCAGTACGTCAGACGACGATCAAATATTTTCTTAATTAAACACCTACGTGCATGCACATAAATCGTATAAGTTATGTATAAATAGTACTCAATATATCGAATAATTTACTTTTTTTCTCACCATTATGATAAATGTTTAATTTTAAAATTTAATTATTGATTTCCATACTACTATATGATATTATACTAGTATTATCTGAAAAATTTTAAAATTAATACTTTTAAACGAATTTGCAATAGCAGCATTAAATTTGTAATAATCAAAGTTGTTTAGTAAAATTTCGATAATACGTCTTTTCATTTATACGTAGTTTTACGCCAGTCCCTTTAAAGACGAATAAACTGTGCTTTACTGTACTTATTAATGATTTTCACTACAAATTTTATTATAATACAATTTGCATAGGATTTTTATTGATATCATTTTGAATTCATAAGGGAAAATCATTAAAATAGTTTAAAAGTTTCCAAGACACAGCTTCCATTTATGGAAACTTTCATGTAACACAAATACAGGCACTTAAAAGAAGTAAGGGTTTGCATTATCAATTAATCACTAACAAAGTTTATTTTCGGGAGTTAGGAATATTCATTACTTCGTGTCTTAGCTCAAACTTTCTGGAAACAGTTCAAACCATATGATTACGCTGTTTTTACTCGCGATGCGTACTTGTATTTGACGTCTAGTATGCGTATGCCTTGGCATACAAAGGTATTTATTTTACATCGCAATAATATTTTTGTAACCTACATTAAAATACAGATAAAGACTTATTTTGTTAAACTTTAAGGAGATAGACTTCAGGATAACTCGAAAAGGAGCAGATAGAATGTCTTAAAATATGCTGTAATGCGCAAATAAGAAATATTTCTTATAAACCTGTAACATCTTCTTACTTATTTCGTTTAATGACTTACTTTAAAAATTTTCCTGCTTCAGAAGGAAATTTTAAGATGTATAGCCAAAATAAATTTCAGCAAAAAAGTCAACACTCCTCAAATATTACTCTCTGTCTCTCATATTTCAAAACTTCAATTAAAGCAGCTTTAATTGCTGCCTCATAACTTTTGCCTCACAGTTTAGCTCAGTTACCGTTATCGATATGGCAAGCAAGAAAGCGAAAACAGAATTTTCAATTAGCTAAACTCTCTTTTAATTTTTCTAAATGATATATTGAAGCATCACATTTTCCCGATAATCAATGCGAAGACTAGCCATTTGTGGCGCATAAACAAAAACACTCAGTGAATCTTACAAAAGTCCCGATATATTGTCTCTTTCAAATGCTTAGCTTTAATTACAGTAAAATAAGTCTTCAGTTATTTTTTCGCTCAGCATTTACTAATTAAAAGTTATTGATCATAAATCCATTCACTATACAGATTTTACAGTCTGCTGAACGTTTGGGTTTATGATTCTGAAACAAAGCGATGAAAATCTTGTTCTCGATTTCGTAGGTATTTACGATAAGCATTAATTAAAAGTTTTAAATTACCCAAGAAGCATTCGGTAACAATAATAAATATCGGTGGGGGGTCGGTTATGGTTCAGTAAACAGTCCAATTAGTGTAACAATTATTTATTTATGTTTAAGTTACAGACAGACCTGTTTAGGCGTATAATTTCCAATTTAAACAAAACACAAAATGAGAATTTTGTGTTAGCAACGCATCTCTATCGGTCGCTTGGCCTCTACTGGCAGTTCATATCTCCAGAGGGGCTCTGCTTCTGCTGTCAACTATAAGTTGCTGTTAATATCACAAAAGCGTCTATAAATTTATTTTTGTTCTCAAGGTTAACGTTAAAATAATGGAATAAATCTTCAATATCAATAATAAATTTGAATTCTATTTATACACAAGATAAATGTTTAGATTCTACAAGAAAACGTAATCAATTTTTTATGTTATTTTATTCTGCGACAAAAAAATATTGTTATGAAACAAATAAATATTTTAAATATTTAAATATTCTTTATTTTATTCAATAATTCCATGGCTAAAATTTGTTTTATTAAATGTCTCTCATTTTATTAATTCTTTAAATTTGCATATTAAGGGTATTTAATTAAATGCAATTAAAATTTTCACTATCTATGATTCAAATACAGAAACAAAGTTCTGAGCCAGTAATCAGCTATATTTTTTAAAACATTCGCTTTTATTATAACACACAATAAAATGACATGATTCTAAAACAAATCTTCAATTTTTTTTTAAATATTTATTTTAGTTCTTAAGAAAAGTATAGAAAAGAACTAATAACTATAATCAGTTTTACGTAATAATAAAACATATTAATTGACCTTAGTAATTGTAAAAATTCATTCAATTAGACATTTTATACATTACTTAAACTAAATTTCTAGAATGTTTTCATTCCTTTTCCTCACCAAAATTAAAAGAAATGTAATTATTTTTTAAATTACCCTTACACTTTAAATCTCCATAATAAAAATGTGCGTTTAAATATAGCGTGAAACAATGGTTTAAATCATTATTTTTAGTTTCACATGAAAGATTTTACTTTTTTAAAATTTCTTATATTATCACACATGATAACTTAAGCTAATAATGTTTATGTATAAATTAACTGCATTGTTTATGTATAAATCGTATATCATTTTAAACAAATCGATATCTAATTGAAAAATATAAAATTATTTCAATTTGTCCTGCTTGGTTAAAATTTAATACAAGCTCTGAAAACATTGCTATAGTGTATTGTCATTGAGGGCACATTCGAAAACGCTGTCGCATAAGTAAGGCACTGAAAAATCGATTATAAAATTCCTCCTTTAAATACATAAAGCAAGTCAAGTTTAACTGAAGTGCGAGAAGAACCTATTCAAACTTTAGTTGCACCAGAAATAATCTGTTAAATAGAAGAATATCAAGCAAAAATTTAAGAATATAATAAATTTAATTAGATGGAATATCGAGCGTTATAAAACTTTTATAACTTTAAAAATTTATTATCTTCATAATAATATAATTTAACCCTATAATCACGCCTTGGGCGGCTTCGGGCGCTTAGGTAATTTTTATTTAATGACTAAGAACGCCAGTGCCGAATGATTGACTATATTTGAGGATTAACAAGTATTAAAAAACGAACGCGGTGATTAGTACCGATGATGGAAAAATTTCACAAGTGAATGAAGGACCCAACTATATTTATAAAACGGTAGATTCTATGCCGAAAAATATAAACAATATCTTACTTCGTCGGTAAAGAGTTAAGGCTCTTAATGTCATTACGGAATTAACTTTTCCAAAAATACAATGTAGCTGAAACGCATTTCTATTTAGGCAGTTCTTTCATATTTGATTAAAATTCAATCATGAACAGTTGTATTTAAATCTTTAAAAAAGTATTCAGACGATATAAGTGTTCTTTAATTCTTGAAAAGTTGTTGAAATAAATAAGAAAGGTATATAATGGGAAAGAATTTCAGAAGAAAACACATTTTGGAAAAAGAAACTAAATTACTGTTCTTTCATCCTTTGCTCTTTGAAGTGAGGTATAGCATCCATATTTAGTTTCCAGGCATAATTGGTGATTAATTCGCAATGAAATTTTCATCTAATCCTCTGAAGTTTCTGGAAAATTCTACTTTCAGAAAAACAACTTGAGTCCTTTTTAATTAACAGAGAAAATGGACACGAGCTTTAATGAAACTAATCCAAGATTGTTGTAAACATACGGATGAAGCTTTGAGGACATTTTTTTGACACAAGACGAGGGTTACTTGAGAAAACAATGTTAAAAGAAATGTTCAAGAGTGTGTAAAAATTTAGTATGATATTATATCAGTTCTTAATAAAGGAACCAGATAAAAAACACCTTTATTTCTCAGAAGTCTCTGTTTTTAATCATACTTTTCAGCATTATTTCAAAGATTTCATAGTTTCAAGAATTTATTTTAGGTATTAGGTATTAACCAGTTTATTGATTATTTTGACTTTCATTTAATCATTATGGATAACAAGATAAAGCAGGGCTACTTTAACAACATTATTGGTGGAAATAGTCAAGAACAGCAGATGCACGAACAATAATTTGACTTTTGCATAGGGAATGTAATGGGAAAAAACTTCCATTAATCCTCATACAAAAGAGCCATTATTATTCATTTATCCCTTTAGTTTAAATATAGTAATATATTTCGATAAAATATTAATTATTACTTTCGCTGATACTTTTAATTTCAAATTTTTGAAATGGAGAGTGAGAATTAATTAGAAAATCAGAAAAATTGTCAATCAAACTTAGCAATTATCATCTAGATAATGGAGCAGGAAGAAATTCATTGCACGATAAAAAAATCTTAAATTTCATTATTCTTCTATTTTATGTACAGAACTATAAGTTAGTCACATTAATATATAAGTTTTTGAGAAACGCAAAGTAGTGTGCTCTGATAGAATGCGTGTAAATTTCTGTAGCGAATTTTAACGTTTTTACAAGAATTGAAATAAAAATAAATGTCCCAAATAAGCTGCATCATATAATCGAGAGATTAATATATTCGCAGGTCAAGGACTTAACTAAAGACGAAACGTGTAAATATAGGGTAGTTGTAAAGGAAGTACTTTCAGCAGATTACAAAAAAGGCATTATGGCTCTTAAGCTCATCTTATCAAAAAAGTTTTAAGGGCGTATTCGATATTTAATTTCAGTAGTGAATTGGTGTCATCATTGACATACCTTCGATATTTGAACTTATACAGTGATTTTGGTTTTTTTTAAATTTGTTGGAATTGCAGAGCTTGGTAGGAGTTCATGGTGATCGGAAACAGGAATCAAAAACTATTTAAGAGCTAATCAATAATTTATTAAACTCAGCTTGAGTTACATAAAAGAAAAGTCAGTATGAAGCACACCTCTTGGTGCGTCATCTGAAAAGAAGACAATATAATAACATACATCGCTCCAATTCTGATATATATATATATATATATATGAATTTTTGTCTTTTGTTTCTTGTTTGTTTTGATATATATGATTTGTATATCTATCAAATATATATTGTGATTTGTATGTATATATATATATATATATACACGAATCATGTATATCAAAACATACAAGAAACAAAGGGCAAAAAGAAGATAAAAATTTATTAAACTGAAAAACATCATGGCGAGCCGCTCGTCAGGAAGAGAAGCCAGCCTATGATATTATCTATCAGCCGATCCGCAAGACTTATAATCACCTCATTTATGTAACATCCTAGTTTAAGGGTACGACGTGATGCTTCTTGTCTTTTATTTTATCATAAGATAATTAATGATGCCATTGATTGCAGTGACATATTGAGCCGTATCACTTATTCTGTGCCGACTAGAAGTCTGAGGAAGAATTGTGTATTTGTAAAAGTACCAGATTTAATTACATACCTAATTTTTCTATTTATAAATTTTACAATATTTTTAACAGGTACTCTGATGATCCTGATGTGTTTAATATGTCTTCTGGTGTTTTTAAGACTGAATGTTTGCGGCTTTTGTGTTCTTGAGGAGTTTTTATTTTGTGTGCTTTTTAAATTCGTGTTGTGTTTTTAGTTATTTTTGTGTCTATCTGTTGCTTTAATTAATCTGTATTTCACGGCTACTTTAGTATTTGTTTCTGTATCATGCACTCTGTAATTAGAGTTTATTTTGTAGTGTGCATTTTCTAAATAAATAAATAAAAATAAAATATTAATAAGTGCTTTTTTCTGCTAACGACATACGAAATAAACGTAAAAATTTTGTCGCTATCCCCACAAAAAGCACAAGACAATTATATACATATATATATATATATATACACTTATACAGCAGATAAACATAAATATTTCCACTTGTGGAATTTGGAATGGCATCATGATATGAATGATCCAATCAAGAAATTAGCTGCAAGTCTACTGCTCTGGTTTGCAACACAACTCGATAGTCTGTTTATATTTCTGCCAGACTTTAAAGTAGCTTAATCAAAGGGTATGTAAATATGAAGATAGAAGAAATTAAAGCTTTATCTGAGAAAATTGATCGCTACTCTGACTTAGTTACAGATTAAAGTATCAAAAATAAGGTAAGTCGATGCACAAGTTCTACACCTCATTGTTTACGAAGGAGCTAACTTTATTCAAAAAATGCTTTGTTTCAATTTGAGTCAAAATGTGAAAATTTTATCCATTATCAGCTTCATTACTTTCCACAGATAAATCAAATCCCTCCACTCGTCATACGCTTACGAAGACAGGGTGCAATTTTCGAAACATTACGCATTTAACTAACTTTAGCGTGCACAGGCCCATGCTCTTTACAGATCACCCAGAATCGTTCAATTCAGCCCCTGCGCAATTTAAACCACTCACAGTAAAACCCATAACTAACTGCTCGTATCCTTTAAACCATCCGTAAAATTACCCTAAGCAAATTTAGATCCAGTCCTCGATTTCGAATTATCGACTGCGAGACTGATTCTAGTAGATTAGGGGCAAAGGTGTTCCTAAAGGTAGAATAGTGGAATATTACGCCGACGGAACTGCTAGTGGCACAGATCCGTTCTCCTAATGGTCACACGGACGCGAACCATATTGCATGCTTTTACTTCTAATGAAGTGCAGCACGCGAACTAGTTATTGAGATGGTGGTAGTTGCTTTTTGGGCGAAAGCTGAGTAATATTCTACCAGTAAAATATGTTATTAGCTGCTTTGGTAACACATGGAAAAAATACGGCAATTTGGTATTGCATGAGGTGATTTCTTTTTAGTTTGGTATCTGACTGCGAAATTAATAAAGGTAATTTTATGTTGTATCCCATTCGCAAAGACGTGATTCGTCATCAGAACTCAAAGGTAATGCTGAAGCTATATATCATGCAGAATTATTTCAGCATAATTTGGTAAATGTAGTAATTTATTGCGTAAGAGTATTTTAGAGATAAATTATTCGTGTTATTGGGTTAATTACATAATCGTGATATATTATTCTATGCTGGTTGATTATGTAAGATTTAAGTCAATAAAATCTGGTAATTAAATTTAAATATGAGAATGCTTTGACTTTCAATTGATTTAATTCTTTCTAGAGCCGCGTTAAGTATATTTACCACCAAATTAATCAATTGTTAAATGCAATTTTTAAGGTTGGCGTGAGTTCTTGCCAAATTTTTCGACGAAATAAAACTTGGATTATCTTGTTTCTTATTTCGAAACATAGCGGAGTGTCTTGAATTGATAATTAATTATTAATTAACTAAATTAATTATCAAAAATTAATGGCATCCAATAAGCTAAATTAATTTTTCTTAAATTAATCTCAATTCAAAAGTAATTTTATTATACCACTACTAGAAAAAAATGGGCCTTTAAAGGCCCATTAAAAGTCCCTTTTTTTAACCAGCTTAATGGTTTTATTGCATGAAGATCAATTTAGGTATATCACTCCACCTAAACTGATAATCTGTAATTAATGAATTTTATTCTGCTAAGATTTTTGAAAATCGATAAGATTTTAACGAATTCCATTTTGTAATAAAGCTGCTTTAAATTGCTAAGCACTAATTAAATTATATGTTATTCCTCTCAATTTTTATTAATAGCAAAGATAATGTTTAAAATCCGTAGAAATTTGTATTTAGGGACTCCTTTCGACGAAACTTCAGACGTTTGAGCTCAAATCTTATATCTAAGTCCTTAAGTTGCGTATAGTTTTATTGAAAACAAAAGAATAACTTTCGATATAAAATAGTTTTATTTTTTGTTTATCCTTAATTAATATTTGACTTAGTTTCTAGATACATGTGAATACCTTATTTGTTTTATATGAAATTTTTTTCTAAACTATTATTAGATTATTCATAACATAACTTTTTTGCAGCTTATGGTTTCTGTTGGTGAACGGTATAGTAACAGCAGACACTAAACGGCTACTCAACGTGGCGAAGCGAGATTTCTTTAATATTTAAAGGCCTTTCCCAAACGGTTTTACATATTTTTAATTGCATGTTAAATTATTCGTGTTGTAGAAATCAGTATTACACAATACAAATTCTTAAGGTTCAAAGTTAATTACATACAAAAATAAAGGTGTAGTGTGTATAGAGACTAAGCAGACGTTTGCGATATCCAGTTATTTGTGGCCTATTAACACTAGTTTAGTGATTCATTTTTAATTGCTGTAATCAATTTGTATAATCAGGTGCCTTAAGTAGGTTTAAAGTTACAAATCCCCGAGGGCCGTAAACGCTGTTATCAAGACAAATAACCATCTACTCGATTCCGCGAACTTTGTTTTAATAAACTTTGTTTTCAGTCATTAGTTCTATGTTCCTGAAGACAAGTAAGGAATAGATCTGGAATATAAATAAAATATAAAAATGCATTCAATACAGGGATTTTTCCATGAAAATAATTAGAGGAAATCTCAAAATTTAATGTTTATCTTTTTATCTGCTACTTTTAAAGTTCATAGAATATATTCATATTTGTTTTATCACAAATTTACTACGTATTTGCATCTCATTCATTCCGTATGACCAGTGTGTTATCCCTTATGCATTTGTAAATTACCAACAGAAATGTTAACCTATTCTAATGAAATAAATTATATTTTAAACTACTAAGTTAGTACAAATTTGGAGTATTACAATTTTCGTAAGCAAGTATTTAAAATGCTTTTTTTAAAATATTTTCCATGCCCATTACTTATTGTGATCAACTTCCGATTTATCCAGTACATGGCCGTTAATCGTTGATTTGGATTTTGTTTAATTTCTTCAGAATTCAGAATATCCACTTTTTAATATTTTATTGATTATTTCTTGCAATTCTTTGTAAGAAATAGTGTCAGGGAGAAATAGGCAACAATGTAAAATTACCACTATCCGTTCTTTTGTAGCAATAGTTCGCCATAAATTTGAATATTGTCTAATTTTTTTCATATGCGACATATTTCAAAACTTTCCAAATAAAGGAATAAGTTATTTTTGTTTGAATATATTGTACTTTGTTGATTGAGATGCATTGAAGCACTGTACAAACTTTCTGGAAAAGAAACTATTCATCTTCAAAATTGTTTGAAAAATTTGACACTGATACCCCAAATGATAAAAAAACTTTTTGGCAGCGTTAGCGCATATTTATCAGTGTTTAACATCTCTCTTTCATATCTTGCTTTCATAAAATTCCGCTTGTTGATACATTACAGAGCTTTTTAATACCACGAAGGAAGCAATGATATTGAGATCAAGGATTTAAATCCTTAAATTATCAAGGTCAGTAGGAATCTTGAATTTTCAGAGTTGTTGATGTTCTGGTTTTTAATGATGAGTCAGGAGAAATTGCGATTAGATTTTTACTATTGTGTGGTAATTGATTTCAATTCCAAGCTATGTGACAGCTCACTTTGCAACTGAGCGTTGAAACTTGATAATTTATTAATGTAATCAATTTACAATGCTTGATGAGAAGAGAATTTTATTTTTGAAAACATGTCTATTATTGCAGGGTATCTCTTCTAATCGTAGCCTAATTGCTAATTTCTAAACCTTTAGATATTGGTATATACCTCCAATAGGAAAAATGCTCTAAACAAAGAATTATATTTTATTTTGATAGTTTCAATAAATATACTTCTGAAAAATTACGAAGCTTTTACTAACTTCTTATATAATCAAACGGTCCTCTCAGTCACATTTAAAAATACTTCTAAGACATTAATGTTTTGAACAAAAAAAGTCCCACTCTTCTGAAACCAAAATTGACCGAGTTATGAAACTTTGAATTTCATTGTCTTTTGTTGATTAGATATTCTTCCTCGAGACTACATTCTAAATTATCTGAAATTGTGATATATTCAGAGCTTCATTACTCGCTCAATTTTATGCGCAGAAGAGTGGAAATATTTTGCTTAAAATCCTAGTTTCTCAAGAATATTTCAATAAATATGACTAATAGGACCTGGGGGATGTATAAAAATTTAGACATTTATTGACAAAAACGACATAAAATATAATGTGTTTCGTCGTTTAGATTATGTTCCCTATTGGTAGTATAGGCCTATCTCCAACGGTTTAGAAATGGGTTATTGGACGGATCAGAGCAACGCCTCCTAAATAGAGAGAAAGCCTCGGCGCTGATTTGTGACGTCGCCAATAGTTGGATTTTCTTGCCGTGGGATTGGCTTGCCAGGTAGGATATCGGGTATATTACCTGACGACATCCCGATATGGTGGGCTCACCATTTGTGCCTGTGGCCTGATCGGGGATGCCGACCACTATGTGTTCAGCTATCCTCTTACCGCTGAATTTCACTTAAAAGAACCGTCTGATGAACACAGAAAAAGCTGGTTTAAAAATTTAAGATATAATGACCAGGCCCAATCCAAACTTATTCAGGCTTATAAAATCAGTAATGGCATTTGCGACCGGCTGATCCAGAGCTGATTGTTCATCAGTTTGTTGTTGGTTTTTACTTCGGAGAAGGATATTAACTTTATAATTTTTATTGATCGTTTTGTCTTTTGGAGGGTTTTTTGGATGGTTATTTCCCTGCCGGCCATCTCGGGGCCTTACACCCTAGCGGGTAGGCCGGACAGACATGGATACTAAATAAATAAAAAAAAATCCCGATATATGACGTGGCAAGCCAATCCCATGGCAAGAAAATCCAACTATTGGCGACGTCACAAATCAGCTCCGAGGCTTTCTCTCTATTCCGGAGGTGTTGATCAGAATGGACACCCCGTATATTTGTAGTTAATAAAAGCATAGAAGAAATATTTTGCATTTCTGCTTTTATAGCTTATTTATCTGCTTCTTAAAATCTAAACTCTTTCTTACGGGAAATGCTGATTATGTACCATTAGAGTTGTGTTTCATCGCGCTGGCTGGTACAGAAGCTGTACCGTTATATCTTGAGAAATTGCTTTCACTCCCATTTTAAACTAATTCATCTGTTTATCCTTCATCCTTCTGACAGTTTTACTCATATTTTTTATTGTATACTTCCATGTGTTATTGCTAGATTTATTTCTAAGGAAGGAAGACAAAATAATATACCCATGGGATGTAAAAAGGGATGAGATATCTTAACTTCTATTAAATTGAATAGAAAAAATACCCTGTTTGGTTCTCCTTAAGACTTCCAGTTTGTAAAGAAAATTTTAAGATTTGTTCGAGCAGCAATCTACATGTTAATATATAACACTCTTTATAACCCACATCATGAACTGACATGTAACATAATATTTTTTACATTTAAAGATTTCTTTAAATTCCAGAAAAACTTCAACTTCTCATTCCAATAAATTTATAAAAATATTAGTATTTAAAATGTTTAAACTATATGTATGGATTAGAATCGAAACATAGATATGATTTCTTGAAACATCAGTTCTTTCTACTTTCTAGTATAATGATGTATTCAAAGAGAAAGTATTGTAATCGTCAAAAAATTCGAACTCGAGATCTTGATGAATCTTCAAGACTTATACTTTGACGCATTGGAAAAGCACAATTTTGAAATTATTTCTATCTGTGAACACGATAACTCAAAAACGGTTGGATCTGGACAGTTTTATCATCAGTGTGTCTTAACATCACATTTGTAAATTTTTTATTAAATTTAGGAAGAAATCTGTCCATGGGAAGTCTGTATGTTCGTATTCCTATGAATACGATAACTGATAGACCTAAATAGATAGTTGGATAAAATTTAGTACACAGTTTTTATCATCAAAATTGTTAACCAAGTGTTCGACCAAATCTGTCAACGCGTTGACTGTCAGTCATTCAATATATTCGCATACATGTTCACACGATAGCATAACGCAATGCCTTAGATAAATAAAATTTGGTAAGTGGTCTTATAAATTTAATTCTAGATCTGTATCAAATTTTAATTTCAATCCGCCCAATACAAGATGCTCAGAAAACATATTCGTTTATTAATAATAATATGAAGCCCAAAACATGCCATATTGTGTATTGGTGCCTGTTTGTATTGTTGTTCATTTGTCTTGTCGCGGCTCTATGCACTATAAATCTGAGTACTCGTGGTCGTTCGAACCTTGCCGAATGTCCACCTGGTCAAAAAGGACCACTCCTTATTGACTTTTTCATTTTACTTAAAAGAGGATAAATTATTTTAATAACAGTTCTTAAGGGTTGTTCTTTGAAAAGTCAGTCATTGATTCTAGCGACCCTTAAAGGTTAAATCTCCTTTTGTCCGTAGAAATAAAAAAAATTACTTATTCCTTACGTTATGTTTAGAAGTTGAAAATTATCTCCAAGAATGGATGGCTCAGTTCGTTCCTAAGTAGACAGGAGAAGAATTATTTTTTTTAACTTTCGTTAATTTTATTGCCCGTTCCTTCAAGACGTTCTATGTTGGTCTTTTCGGAAGTCGTTATTCCAGTGATTTGAGAAAGGATAAAATATGGTCCTAGATATTCTTCAGAGTTCCTGTTTGAAAAGTTAGTTTTCGATTCAATCATCACTTAAAGGTTAAGAGCTCATACTGTACTGAGAAATAAATCCCTTACCTATTCCTTACATAGCATTCAGAAGTTGACAAATTATCGTCAAGGATAGATGACTCAGTTCCTTTCTTTGTAGAGAGTTATTGTAGTTGGACAATTTCGTTGGAGGTTCTTTCAAGTCATCTTACGCTGGGTTTCCGGAAGTCGTTATTCCTAAGATCGAAGAATTGAAATAGTTAAATAGTTAATTCATCTGATTGCTACGCTTGAGATTTAGATATTAGGCGTAAAACTACATATTAGGCGTATACGACTGATATTTTTCACTTTCGTATGTTAATACCTAATTTAATAATTTATACGAGTAGGGTATTTCTGGGGTGAACATATAATTGCTGTAGATTTGTAACTCTAAGAAAACTATACCACGATCTCTGATTGAAAATTCAAGATTATACAATTAAAATATGCTGTAGTTTTCAAATTATCTGAACAAAATAGTTATTGTAATGACTTTTAGTTAAATCCTGGCTCATCACTTTATTTTGTATAATAAGATAAACCATTTACAAATATCGATGCAGCTGCATGAAAAATTGATTAGGAAAGAAATTCTGAAAGTATTTTTAATATTTCAACGAAATACCATTTTAATATTCGGCCATTACTATTTACATATCCGTTTATTATTGTCTTTCTGCATTATACTAGTAATAGACAATAGGCTTAATTATTATTTCAAGAATTCTCATGATCTTTTCAACGTAAATGATAGAATACGATATATACTTGATATGATACTGAAATAATTGTTCCTTGAAATAAATCATTCACACTGTTAACAAAGCTTTGAACACTTATTTCGTATTACAATAAATAAAAAATTCTCAAATTGTTGAGTGAATAAGAAAATAATATTTTTTTCTATATCGCCAAGGCGACCAGCTGGTTCGCCAATATTGTATAAATAGTAAGAAGGCAATTAAGGCTGACATTTTAGACATTTAAATTTTTGGAAGCTGAAAGAAATAATTGCAATAAGGACATAGAAATGAATTTAAAACACAAACAGTGAACAGGTTAATTACTATAACTGAATTTAAATTCTTTATAGAGAAAACGAAAATGTACAGAATGTTTTTGCATTTAATGAAATTTGAGTTAATCCCTTATATTTAACTGTTAAAAAACAATAAGTAAAAGATTCTTTAAAAACGGAAAACATTTTAATAAGTAATGAAGAATTTGAAATAAATAATTAAATTTATCAACTAAAAATAATTTACATACTAAAACTCAAAATAACTAAGTAAAGTTTTTTCTGTAAAATATAAGAGAATTGACTACATTTTATGAAACGTGAATCTAAATTCATGGTAACCATTTAAATCCAGTAAAAAAACAACCATTTATAAATAAAAAATATTGAATTTAAATGCTTGAGATAAAAAAAAACTTGAAGAATAATTATGTGCATAACAAAACAAGAAACACACACTCAGAAATTTAATATCTATAAACAATAAAAACAGAAATTGCCAAATAATAGCTAATAAAAAATGAACTAAAACAGGCATACGTTTGGATAATAGCTATTCTCTCTCCGGAGTACAGTAAAATATAAAAACACACATTACCATTCAACAGTGTACCGTCAAGATTAATAATTAAGAGTAAGCATTTCGAATGGATAGAAAAAATTTTGTAAAATTTGAGAAACATTTATAAAATAAAATAAGCAAAAGTTAAATGAGAGTATTGGAAGAATTTAAATCTAATGTTTCCTTTTAGGTATGAGAAAAACACGGAGAGAAGCTGACGAATTATTTGTTGACTCTGACGAAGGCAAAACTCAAGCTAAATTCGAACCTCGGGTGAACAAGTGAGAGACATACGTCTAACCGCCTGAGCTATCCAGTCCATGTGCGGGAACGTTTGAAACAGTTATGATCGAGTATAGGCAGAAACATTTGGGGGGGGGCAAAGACTGCTGAAAAGAGAGGAATTATTTATATAAGATTGATCTGATTTTAATGTTAGGGAGATTTTTAAAGAATTTTTTGGCTAATTTTAGAATAAACTCTTAAGGCTAGGTAGCTTAAGCTTATTTCAAACTTTAGCGTTAAAAATGTGGAACGCTTCACGATTTTGCTAGTCATCCTTGCGCAGGGCCATGATAACCTTTTCTGTATCGTTCAAAGTTTAGTAGGTATATATACTGCCGAACATTGTTTTCGTATATTTAAGGAGGCGGGGAGTAGTAACAGGACGTTGACAAACAGCTACTATACCCCGCCTCCCCTACGTCATTTCTACTCTCTCAACCAGAGACATTAAAATTTTGATGACTTCAAAAATTTATAAAAAAATAGCTTAAGTTTTGTGCAATAATAAAACTGGCATCATTGGAAACATAATTTTTTGCTCCTTAAAATGATTTTTTTGTCAATCAATTAATTTAGAAGTTATTAGCAAAAAACGACGAAATTTGGTTTAATTTTTGAATAATTTAAATTTGAATCAAAATTTTAAAAAATCTGCTCCGATGTGCACAACTTCAGCATCCAAAGTATATCTGTGCCAAATTTGGTAGCTCTACATTCTACAGTCTCTTCTGTAGACCTCCAACTGACACACACACAGACAGACATTCTCTTTTATTATTAGTTGAGATTATCATCGAAGGATTTCTAATAAATTTACTAAAGGAGAAAATTTTTAATTTAAAAATATTTAAATTCAGTCATAGATTAAATTTTTTACTTCGTATACAATTTATCATTAATCAAATTTAATTTATCATAATTTTGAACAAAAAGACGTTGAAGATAACTTTAATACGATTTAATTTCGCAAATTTTTTTGAAGTCCTTATAAGAAAAGAATACTATGTTTCTCCTAATAAAAAATTAATCTTGGTCCGAAAATAATTTTTCATATCAGACAAAACTAATATCTAGCTAAGTTCCTGCTTTCACTACCAAACCTTCCATTAAAAGGTGTTCGCGAAGTCATCTAAAGTATCATTAAATAAATCTTCTAGAACATCTCAAGTAAAGGTTTCATCACATCCCCTTATCATAAACAATATTACAAACAGAATCTATCGTAAGATAAATAACGTCACTTAAAAAACAGGATGACGTCTTGGCTTTGAAGTCCCCTTCCCATCTCGTATATTTGCTGTCCATTAAAGAATTTTGTCGGAGCTGCTGACAAATAACGATTTTTCCATTAAGTCCTGATGGGAACATCAATTAATGATTATTAGCCTTTTCCTGCACAAATCACGATGTTGGCATTCCCTTTTATGCTGAGGAATTTCTATCGAATAAATCTTTGAACTGATGATGAAGAATTCTTGATGTGGGATGTGGCGATGGAAGAGAAATTTAATACGAGATGAAAGATTAAATATAAAATTTGCCTGTGCCGGAAGCTTATAATTCCACAGGCTGTAATGTTCATCCTTTGAAAGATATTTGTTGGAGAGTTATGTATTTTCATGTAACGAATATTTTGAATGTAATTTATAGAGATGATGTGTTAATATGTTTATATAGTGTTATGAGAAAATATTTCGATTTAATATTTGGAATTATTATGAAATATATTTAAAACAGTCATAATAAATGAAAAATGCATTGTTTGATAAATTATTTATAAAAGGAGACTAAAATTTTGATTTCAAATCCGAATGATTAGGTGTTAAAAATGCAATGATTGGGAATTCATATTAAGTATCATGCAATATAATTAAACTTTCTGATCAAAATATTTTATCCATTTACATTTAGAGATTTATTGAGTTTGCGATTACCAGGAAATAAGTGCGACTAGAAAGAAGTGTTTTATTTTTAACCTTCCAGCAGGCGCGCTAAAAAACGTGTCGTACGTTTTACGACACAATAATTTTCTTCATTTTTACTATGGCAGATGCAAATATTTCATAATACTAATAAGAGACACGTCAGAGAAGCAATTATCTTCTTATTAAGAGTGAAAATTAATTTTAATTTTATTTACAAAATCGAAAATTATACTGAAATCAGAGAAAGTAATGAGATTTACTAATATTATTTTATAGAAAGGTATTAAGCAATATTTAATTAAAAAATATAATACAAAATATGCTTGTACAACAACGACAACAACTTCTTTTTTCTTAGTTTCTATCCTTTGTCTTGCATATGAAACATTGAACTTTTGCTAGAGAGTGACGCTTACAAGTACACTATATATTGCACTTACTGCATTTCATGTGTTTTGATGATCGTTTTCTTTCTTTCAAACTAAAACCACAAGCTCTTCTCAATTCGGGTTGCTGTTCACTTGCTTTTTCAGGTTGTGATGTATAATTTAGACTTAAAAACATGGTAATGTCATATGGTGAAGACTTTTTGGGCTCGAGTAATGAGGTGTTCTTTCATGAAACTGAACGTTAAGCTTTTCAAGAAAATTCTTCGGCTTGGTGGAGTATTGGCAGACTTATTACATATTAAATATCTTTAATAATGTAAAATGAAATATTAAATTGCCCTAATCCGCACTGGATATATAATTATCAAACTGAAACGTTAAGACGTGAAAAAAATTATCAAGTTACACGAGCGGGCGCGCTGCATAAACTTTACGACTGAAGCATAAAACAAAATAAAATCACATTGAAACCCGGATAAACCCATTTAATCCTGAAGAGACAGGTCGTATGAAGGGATAGCAATGACTTTCAGACAGTTTTGACTCCGAATAAGAGAACAGGGTATGAAAAATCTCATTTGTCGTAAAATTTGCGCAGGCGCATCCGCTGGAAGGTTAAAGTTCTTTTTTTATTACAGTAAGAAATTCTTAAAAAGCAAGAACAAAGAAGAAGCATAAAAATTAGAGTTAAAATTTATTAAACATCCCTTTAAGAGACATTTTTATATTTTATTTGAAATGCTGTCCTCTGAAGTCAATGGAGTAATTTGGACATTCTAATGTCTTTTCCATCTAGGGAACGAATTTGAGTTCAGAGATTTTGTAGTTAAGATAGAAAAAAAAAACTCGACGCAATGTATCAAAACAAAGAACAGATTATTACAGAATAACCACACTTTGTGTAAATTAAAAATAGTTGAACATGTTCTATCAACTATAAAAGCAGGCTGTTTGCAATAGGTTGTTAAGAAAACGTCAGATTATTCTTTATTATTATTACCCAATTTAATGACTTAAAGTCATCTTCGTAATCATGATATGCTTCTGATTTTTAGTGTAAAATTATCATAAATAGAAAAATATGTTTTCTAATTATCATTATCGTTATCTGGACTGATTGTTAAATGGGTGTTTGTTATACTAATTACGAAGCAACAAAGTTCCGATGGACGCGTGACGCTCGGACGTTTGTTCAATAGTGTTTATAAAGACAAACCTATTAAACCGCTGTGGTTCTGATTAAAATGGTAAATCTATCATTTATTTATGCTCATTTTCATAAATACATGTCATTGAATTTTCTACGATCGAAAGCGGTTTTCAATTATTATTATCGACTATCCGCCTTCGACGACCAGCTTGATCGCCGGAAATAAAACTTCAGCTGAATCTCTTATGCATAATTTTATATTCATGGTTCCTTTCACAAAGTAATTTTAACCTACAAATTGCTATAGACATTTAACCCGCATTCTTTTCATAGCATTGCACTTTTTCTGTTTCTTGTCTATATTAACGTAAAATACGCATTTGATTTCAACATTAAATTGGCGAGGCACATTTTACGTCCAGTAGCATGCTAACTGGCTTAAAACACGCTGATAAAAAAGAATTAAAATATAGCAAAGATAATCTTTCAGTTTACTGGAATATTTCATTATATACTTACCATCTTGAGGACTTCATTTACAGATTTCACAGAAAAATTGATCCAATAAAAGAAGAAAGTAAAATCCGAAGGATATTTTCTAAGCTTTAAACAAAGGAAGAGAAACACACAATTAATTATTTGTTTAAGCAATGAAAACGATTTGAAATGAGTTGCAACAATGAAAAGTATTGTTGCAAATTATGCCAGAAAATATTTTTAGAAGCTTATTAAAATTAGAGAAAAAATCGTACGACAACTTTATTAATATCATTGCAAAGATAATTTTTTGTGCTTTCAGATGGTGTAAAAATGATTTTTTTTGCTGCAATATTTTTGAAAGTTATTAAGGAAAAACGCCAGAATTTCGTTTCTTTAGAAATTAATGGTCCAGCGGTCTGCCCTGTCGAGCGCCAGCACACAGACACACACACATTCTCCTTTATTATTAGTAGAGATTTAATGATTTTAAATAATCTTCTACATAATGATGACATGCATGTGATATTAGTGCTGACCATGATAAATGGGTGAGATACTGATGAATTAATATTATGTGACTTTTAGAACTCACAGTGATAAGGGATGAGATACTGATAAATTACTACTATGTGACTTTTAGTTCTTATAGTGATAATAGGATGAGATATTAATAAATTACTATTATGTAACTTTTATTGATCACATTGATAACGGGCGGAGATATTGATAAATTACTACTAACCACTTTCAATCTATACGGAATATTATCCCATCCTATAAATATGACACATTCTTCAATTTCACAACGAATTGCCAATAATCTTTTGACATTGGATTTTTGAGCTCCTTCCGAAAGAAATGTAGAATGATTGTAATAATATTGAACATATGAACTTTTACCAACCGCTACATGAATAAACCGGGTCACAGTAGCCTAGTGGTAACGTTTCGGTTTCGAGACCAGAAGGTTCCTCTTTCCAAACCCTATTTCACCAAAGATTCGCCATGTGTTGGCCTAGTGCATGTTAAATCTGATGTTGAAATCAAGCCTTGTCTCTGTGGCGTGGAAATTTGGAGAGAAGAATGCTTCAGTTATCAACTTTCTCATGTGACGGAACTTAAAAATTATGTGGTCAATCTGAAAAATACTCTTCATCTTGCTTCGAAACAGTCATTAATTTAACTAAACAAACCATGAAAAATCCACATTACCAAGCAGATCGTTACACATAATGCTTAAAATTATGGCTTCGTAACCCTCTATGTCATATATCACTTTCAGGTACTTCATTTTATGTGATTTTAGTAATAAAAAGAAAACCTTCACAAATTGCAGTGTATTTCGGAAGAAAAGTATTCACGAAAAATATGTATTTTAAATATAGCCATACATGTTACACAGAAAGTGGAACTTAATTAAACAAATTCTTGCTTTCTTCTATCTTATTATGTTCACGATATTATTGGTTATATTATCCACATTCTGAGAAAAGAACATTGTGATTATCGAATTTAATAAAACACGGCAGTGGCCAATGAAAAAACACCACCCCAGATTTTGTCATATCTTATGCACGAAACTGACCCAATTATTTAAAGAGCTAGAAGGTGTTCCCATCTAGATTGGATAAAAATAAAGATATTGATTTGCTATATCCTGACTTTCTTGGTGATGAATAAGTTCACTGTATACTGCAGAAATTGCAAGGCATTTTTGCCTTTTTTTCTTGAGTTTCTCTTTCTCTTTTTCCACGAGAGTTTTCATCATTTGTAGCACGAATCCTGTTTAATGGCTCTTAGCTTTGTCTCGCCCTGCATCGTTGAATTCTCTTTCATTTCCTTCCTGTGCAATTTTCTCTATTCATAAGGTTTACGTCACTCAAACTTGTACACTTTTATCGCACTCAAATCAAAACTAATCACTAAAATCGGATTGAAACAAATAGTGATCCACTAACAGAAAAAGGAGCATTGCCAAATGAAACATTTTTAAAAAATGCATTCCAAAAACCAAACTGAAAAAAATGCTAAAAGAAAATATTATCAATAGCACACGATAAAAATTCAAATGTGATCCATAACGGAATTTTTCTTATGGAGTTCCGCATGTACGAATCAGTATAAATGAAAAAGAAGTAAAGTCAAAACGGAAATCGTGATTTGCTCGTAGGTTAATGTCGCAGATCAAAGAGGAAGGGCTTTTTTTTAACCCCGAACCTGCGTTGCGGACATTTGTGGATGTTTATTATATAGATGACGCAATAGTAAAAATAATGATGGAATCATTCGTTCCAATTGCAAATCTACCAAAATTACCTTCTTTTTAACAATGCTGTTTTATCGGTTCAGATTTATAATGCCATAATCATTAAAATAATAAAATAATAATAAATGTAAGTTTTGCATTTTCATTCACCACTATTGTAAATTGCAATACTCTTAGAGCTTAACAAAGATTGAAAATATAAACTGATTAATTAAATTTGGCAAACTTTAACTGAAAATGAAAACTGATGCGAGTGAAAGAAAGACAGCTTTCCAGTTTACACCCCAGAGGCGTCCTCAGTTATAATATTGAGAGGACTAAGAACGGTATGTAGTTATGCTCTCAGATGAGAAACGTTTCAATTTGTCTAATGATTAAGGACATCCGCTTGCGTGCTGAAAGCGACGGATATATGTTAACAACCTCGAAATGCATGTGAACGCCATAGTTATAGTGATCGTAGATTCTCAATTTGAGATCATATCAAGATTAATGGAAGAACTGAGCTTTACATGTTAGTAAGACTAAGTCCTCAGACTATATGCATTGAGAAGAATTCATAGAAATCAATGTATTTCGCTTAAAATTGTATTAGATATCGAATTTCTTTGTGAATATTGCAGTTACTAATTTTTAAATGCATTTATCAAATTATCCGGTTTCTTTACAAAATCCTTCAGCATACAGGTTGCAATTTGAAGAATTAAAGTGAATCATTTAATGCTATTTTTAATGAGAATTTTCCTGTGCACTTCTCGTATATTTTAAAAGATATCGAACTTAGTATCGAATAGATTTTGTTGAATCTTAACAAGTTAAAACTCTCTGATTTCTCCCAAATATTGCTTGTGAATTCAATGTATATGAGTCTCCGTGTGTATCTGTAACTGGTAACTAAAAAATGGAATCTGATGGCTGGATGAAATTTGATATATATACGAAATACGAAAACAGCACTTTTTTTACGTTGTTGAATTGAAAATTGTACACTTTTAAATACTGCTTTACTGGTATTTCGTTGTTCTCGTCCAAAAGCAATATTAAATAAATTAATTTGTGGGAGAGCTATCAGAATTATGAAACAAATCTTTAATAGTGCAATTCAATGAAAAATGGATAAACTGGCATGAATGAATAAATAAATTTTTTAAGTTTTAAAAGGGCTTCAACATCGTTTCTTCTGATAAAAGATTTACTTAGTTATCGCCAGAAAAATCCAAATTATGATTTTTACGTCTCATTTAGAGAAAGTGTTCCCTTCGACTTTCTCCTACACTTACACGATGCTGCTTGTTTTGTGATAAGATTTAATGTATAGTGGGGAGAATAAAGCATACATTTTTGACCTCTTCCAAATGAACAAATGGATCCCAAGGTTGATATTGATTTCAGTTTTGGTATCAAGAATACATACCAAAATTTAATTTATAATACTTTTTGTGGTTATAGGTTATGTTTCTTTAACCCTCTCACTACTAAGAGTTCTCAAAATCTGAGAATAGTTGTATACGGAGGTTTGATTACTAATTGATCTGTGGAATTTATTCGTTCACCCTTTTCTCCTCACTACGGGTGGTGGGAGATATGAATGGCAGGCCTTTCATCCCTCATTTCTCCTCTAAGGGACCCTTTAATGACCACTCGCCCAACTGCCTCCCCCCCCCTTTTCGGAATAGCAACCAGCCGAAATCCGCCCCACTAGTATGGAAGTTCCATGGCCGGTTACCGTTGGCTTAGGAGTCAGAATGTTAACGTAGGCAGTCTCTCGGTTGACAAATTTGGTCCAAAATTATACGAGGATTCGCAATTTTACTGTGAAAATCACAAAATAAGAGCCGCCCATCTAGTTTTTTGTGACTTTGAGCTATCTCGTTCATACACACAAATAAGTACATTAATAGACCATCGACCTTCTGTCGAATTTTCTCCAAAGTTTGATAAATATCTTCAATTCTAGAGATAAAACCATTTGCCTAATTTCATTCATGCAGTTTCTTGAGTTGTTGAGTCGTCTTAATATATATATAAGGACGGACACATACATACTGTGGTCGGATTTCGTACAAAATTTGACAAAATATGTGCTACTTGCGTAAACACCAAAAAACTAATATTTGCATAAATAAAATTTCAACTGTGCAACTCTTTCAATTTTAATTTATGCTGTTCACAAGCAGACATAAGGGCATAATTGCAAATTTGTTTTTTTTCTGACTCAGAGAAATTTAAGACATGGGGATTCATCAAAATACAGAGGTAGAATTTTTTTATGATCGCAATTCTTTCATCGTTTGCTGTGGATACGAGAAAGTAGAAAAAAATATCAGTATTAAAGATAGTTTTCAATAATTAGTTACAATATCTAAATTCATATTTATGTATGTCAATGGAGATAGCTTCTCTATATAAGTTATAGGGAAAAAAATTTTGATTACAAATTTTATATACCATTTTATAAGATAGATTCGACGGAACATAATTTTGTTGTCATGAAAAAGTACATTTCCATGTATTAGTTTGTTGATTTACATAGATCTTGGCTTAACGGTGATTGAGTTTGTATAAATTGGATGGATAAATAAAAGATATAAATTATCAAAACTAAATAGAGTTTTTCGCTTTCGGTGTGAAGAGCATGCAGAAACATTCAGTCATCCAGCATGTTGTCTATTAGACTAATTGGGTCACATGCATTCGAATAGATAGTTGGTTATCCCGTAGAACGGAGTTGGTGTGAAGTATGATATAAATTGACAATTCTGGTGATAAAACCATGTACCAAATTTCATTCATTTAGCGCTTTGCGTTTTTGAAATAACCCTACTCACTTACCAATTGACGGAGACACAGACAGTTTTCCATTGACGGGTTTAGTCCAAAAATGTATGCATATATATAATTTTTATGCAAATACTACGTTTATTCCACTATCTCGGTCTGTTTTTGAGTTAACAATTTCAGAGAGAGACCGACTAACAGTGAGGCAGGCATAATTGTTTTAAGAAAAATGCCTATTTACCGGTCTCATGCAGGTTTAAAACATACAAATTCATGAAAACGAGATAAGAGTTTGTCGATTGCCACATTTCCTCCTTCTGTATTTCGTATAATTGAAAGGAAAAACTTCATAATCTTGGACTTAGAAATCCATACGCCTTACAATTTTCAGAATGTTGGCTCTAGGAATTTCACCCAATAAAACGCTGTAATATTGAAATTTTTGCAAATATGTCAAACTTTCATTATTACGCATGCCTCCTAATATAAATATTTAAATGGAAATTAGTTTGTGTAACTGCCATTAAAAACAGTCATATTAACAGCTGATTTTTAAAATAATTATCAGCTCTAAAGCTTGTGTTTAGAGTTTACGATTCCAATATTACAACTAGTGAACCGATTCGCTCAAGCAAGAACTTCTACGTTGTGTTGCACAATATCTGTCCTTTAAAGCTATAACTTCCGACTGTTCATCGGCAGCACAAAATACGAATGTCTTTTTAATGTCTTTTTCAGTAGTTTCAGAACTGGTATTAGTAATAAAAGTTTCCGAATGTGTCAACAAACATTTTTCATACCTTGATAGCCTGACTAGTTCCGCTGTGCTTGAGATCTTGCTCTTGTGCAGAAATCAAACCTCTTATCACAATGTTGAGCAAATTCCTTCACGGTATAGATAATGAAGATGGACGAATCTCGATAGAACCTCATTGTTAAATGAGTGAAGATATAAGATTCACCATTAATTTACCTTGTATTTGTTTTACAAACAAAAATGCAAAGTTCACTGAGCAATTGTTTGTTCATAACAAAAGCCAAGGGAAACCGACCGTTTACTTAAATTAACATAAAGAACCAAGCATTACAACAATAGGAGTCGCAATTATAACTACAAATAATGAGTAGCAAACGGTTACTGAAATTCTAAGAAGGACAATATGATTCTTATAATCGTTACCGATGAGCAATTGTATCATTGATTTCAACCGATCTATTCTGCAGTTTAACTGACAAATGCTTTCTGAAAAAACCATTTAATTTTATGTTGCTTGAAAAAGTCTCAATAATTTTACAGAACTTTCATATTCTTTATATCTTCGAATTTCGAACAGATTTGAAATCTAGACTTTGTCGCAAAATATTGAAAGTTTAAGCCAAATAATACTGAATTTTATATAACATTCCGAAGCAGGTCGAAAATGTAATTCAAATAATACCAAATTTTCTATAGTATTCTGAAGCATGTGGAGAAGGTGCCAAATTTCTTTTCGTACCTTAATAACTAAAATGAAAAAATACAACGTATTTTGTCAAAAAGTAAATGTTTTGCTGCCATTAAAGTAGGTTTTGGTTGCTGGGCTTCATCGCACAAGAGCGAAATATATTACGTTGGGCTAAACCATTGAAGAAGAGAGGCATTAATTGATGAAAACTATTGCCTTTGTAGAAAACTAAAAAAATACAAAATTCTTAACCAATGAGGCAATATTTACTTTATAAACATAATTGGGTAATACAAATTAAGGAAAGAAAGATTGCAAAAAAATATTTTAAAAGCAGTCATAGAAAACATAAATATTCTGCGATTTGAGATTGCTTTTAACTAATGTAACATTACATGCAATTTATTATTGAGAAAAGTTACAAGTTTATTCATTAGTGAGAAAAGTTCATTCTTTAAATTTTTTCATGTCATTTTTTAGTTTAGTGATCAGGTAATATTTGCGATAACTAAGACATACAATTTCGCAATGCCCTTATAACAATAAAATTAATATTGATCATAACATATCTATGAAGAACAAATCCATTCAGTTTTATACTTATATAAAAACTAATGGATGATTTATAAGAGTAGAGCCAAATGTCAGAGCGATAAATAAAACTAAGCAATAGTTTAAATTATGTAAAATATTCAAAATTTAGAAAGGTATCCAACGAAGCTATGCGATCGTCTCAGGCGAACAAATAAAAATTAGTCTTCATAAAAATAAAAATTGCGGTACATATACTCAGGTGTTTAAAATAATTCAAAAAATAATGCTGAATTTCTTATATAAAAATAGTCTAGAGATAAAGCTGCAAGGAAATAAAACATTTTCAGACATCTGAAAAGTTTTTTTTATTTAAATTATGGGCAACTTCAATTCGAATCATAACTCCAAGAATGACATTGATAAATTATTTAATAAAATTTTGATGCTTTTAGCATTTTTGCATTGGTAAATTCTTTATATTTTTAGAGAATATATATTTACTTGCTTTTCCATATTTGACTAAAACTAATGTTTCTTATATGGTCATAAATTTTGACAATGCTACTTTTAAGGGAGATAACAATATATATATTTTTTAATTCCTCATCAAAATGGTTCTTTTAAAGTTCTTTAGATTTTTAGAATTATTTATTGAAAGGAGAAAAGTTTTATGTATTTCAAGAGCCAATGTGATATATTTATTATATTTACTTTTTTCATGATGTTCAAAATAGTGCTTGTAAATTCATATTTGCATTTTTTTAATATAATCTTTTGTCTGGTTCAATAAAAAAATCCAGAAACTGTATTAATAAAATATTTCGTAGAATTTTAATTATGCATATTTATTTGCGTGGGAGAAACTTTTATTTGTTCTTTCCTAAGGATAATGTATTACTCTAATGATTCACACTGAAACAAATCATATGTTTCATATAGGGAAAGAATGTCGAATTCGTACATTACACGGACATTTTTTTATGTATAGTGATACGGATAATAATTTTAATAAAAACAAGTTGTAGAATTGCTGGTATATTATTCTATCTTCAAAGCAATGTGATTAATTTTTACATGCAGGTACTTTCAAGAAGGGGAAAAAATTGCTTTAAGAAAACCATGTCATTGGTCCAAATAAGGTAGGTTGCCAGGATTGGGCCACTGGTTTCCCAAATTTTAACACCAATTTCTTTAAGTACATTTGAGGCAAAAATATTTCTTGAATCTCAAATTCACACCAGAACACTATGTATGAGCACAAGTATTACATTTATGTATTAGCAGATTTATAATTATTTCTTTTTGTTTCACGTTATACGTTGCAAAAGCACGTAACCTTAGTTTGCTTTTTTTTTTTTTCTGAACCAACATTTAATGTCTGTGTTGTTCTCTTTTTCTCCTTAATTGGCTCGTTCCCACTTCCTATTTATGAGAGTCATTAGTGATATAACTGTTTTTATGAGCTAGAGCCTAGCTCACGATTATAGTCTATTCCTGTAGACATTTTACGCAATAGTTTATAGTGCAATCTTAAGCAAATAAAGATAAAAAACCCTTATATTTAAACAAACTATTTTAATAAAGGTATTGTAAAAAATTTCAGCAAAAAAACCATGTTTTGTTATTTACTTAAAAAAAACAGACATGAAGTTAGTTTTCGTTAAAATGGGATACTGATGACATCTAAATCAATACACTTATTGTTTAACTTTAAATCCATGAACCGCTTTCCCTTCAAAAGGATTTTATACAATCTACTACATTAACATTGTTACAACATAATTGCTTATTGTGAGATGTAAAGAAGGGTAATTGTGGAGAGGAGTGTGTCTGGAGCATGCGCAGTCTTTCTTCGGTGAATTTCGAAGAGCCGAGAATGTGGGCTTTAATGTAAAAGTTCTTGTTTAGTGGCCATGTTTACGCTGTTTCAGTTTGTGCTTTTATGATGTGTGTTTATTAAAAATAATGTGTGCAAAGATAGATTGTTGTGACTGCATTTATTTGAGAGTCACCACCAATTTAACACTTTTCGAACGAAACGAAAAAAAAAACTTACATGTTCACATAAGCTCTTTCATATGAAATAAAAATGACTTAAATACGTTGAGCAGTTGAGGTTGGCGAACTGTCTGAAGTTTTCATCATATTATTTTAATAAGTTTTCACAATTACTAATAATATTCTTGTTTCATGCATTAAAATGTGATGTGTTTTGGTTATGAGACTATTATGCCCCAGCATTTGGTTTAAAAACTCTTCAAATAATCGATTTAGCCTATTTGGAGACTATTATCTTCATTCGCGTAGAAAATTGGACACATTTAAAAAAAAAGAAATCCGAAGTTGATGAGTGAAATCTCATTGCTATAAACAAAACTTGACTTCATACCTTTCATAGCTACATAATTATTTTTATTTGAAAGTAAAGAATTCATTGTCATTAGTTTTAGAATGTTTTTACTCCACCTACAGGAAAAATTAGTCAAATCATGCTAATTCAGAATGTTGACGTATTTGCATTTAGAATGTTGGAGATAAGTTCGATGTACCTGTTCGACTACTTTTCTTGCGAAAGAAAAACTGAAGTTACAAAATGAAAAAAGTCTCAAAGCTCTAAGAGAACAATTAATTTGTTAATAGGATAAAAATCATAAGGGCAAATTGCCATGAAAATTTGAATTCCGGATTTTCTCCGTGTTTTACTTTGTTTTCTTCGAATAAGTTTTCTGATGCTGAAAATTAAAAGTGCACGAGTAATTTAATTTCTGTCTTCTTGGAATTTATACTGATGCAATAACTAGAATTATAAATGGGAAACACATAAAAACTTTGCCCTTAGAGAAATTCATTCAAATTTCCTGGACAGCAATTAAAATATCCTAGCTTAATAAGTGTATTATTTTATTTCATTGGGAAGACGTTCAAAGTAGATTTTTACTCAAATAATGCTAATTGCAAAATATTGAAGACACATTTGTATGCAAATTTGGATAACAAAAATGTTTTCATCTGAATAGAAGGCAATTTTTATTCATATTCAATAAGTGGTTTTAAGGATGATTTTTAGATAAGTCTAACTAAACTAAACAGAATATGTTGAATATTATAATGGATTAAATTTATAAGCTCAAGCTTCATTTATTACTAATAATTACTAATTTTCGAATATGCATAAAAAAGATAGTTAAAAATTAATTAATTATTATTTTTATAAGAAATTAATAAATATATAATTTATAATATTTTCTTTATGATAAATATTTAAACGCAAATATAAAATTAATATCAAGTTAGTTTCCTTTGCTAAAAATTACTAATAGTTACCCAGATCTGTCTCTCACTGATCCGGGAACTCTCTGACGTCACCAACAATAAAATTAGCGCTATAGCACTGCGAGGCGTTAAAAAGCATTATTTCATTGTTAGAGCACCTAAATTTCAGTAATTTTAAATTTCAAAAAGTAATTGTCGTTCTAATTTAAAATTTAATAGCTCTAAAATAGTGAAATAAAATTTGCCATCGATCGATATAAAATGTATCCCGCTATGATCAATATTTCCTTAGAAATTTTAAATTGCATTAATCATATATTTCAAATTAATTTCCGTTTTATAATAGAAAGTAGTAAATCACGTCAGTGGTATATCATGCGCTTGATATAGTTTGTACGCCACGATGCATCTGATTATTTATTGCAATCGTGATGATATAATTTGATAAAATTTTTTGGCAACGTTAAAATTTACACAAAGACATCTGAAGTAAAAGGGAAATTGTTAAACAACGAAAAATACTTCACACGGAATATTGTTTACCAAGAGGGTTTTTGAATAAAGAAATATGTAAATAAAAAATATATTTATTTCCTGTCATAAAACATATGTTTATTTAATTTTTTCAATCAATGTTAAACATTTCTCTCGCATATATATATCTATTTAAACACATCAAATTTGACGAGAAATCTCTCGAATGAAGAGGCAATTTGTACCCGTCATACCATGATGAGTGATTTTCTAATACTTAATATTTATCATAGCATAAGCTTTAATGACAAGCGAAAGAAATTTCTAACTAAGGCTATCCGAGTTCCAGAACGAAGAAGGAATTCTCCCACTACATATTTCATCACATGCCCATGTCATAAACAATATTGCAATCAAATATCTGTTAGGATAAATAACTTCATTTAAAAAAAAACACCATGCCGATCTGGCTTCGGAGTCCAAGTATATTTTCTGTCCATTAAAGATTTTTGTCGGAGCTGCTGACAAATAACGATTTTCTATTAAGTCCTGATGGGGACATCAATTAATGGTTATTAGCTCTTTCCTGCACAAACCACGGTCTTGGCGTTCCCTTCTATGCTGAGGAATTTCTATCGAATAAATCTCTGAACTGATGATGAAGACTTCTTGCTGTCAGATCTGTTGATGGAAGAGAATTTCAGTACCGCTCAAACGCTTGAAAAAAAAGTATCTGCCAAGACACGCACTGACAGTGAATATTATTATAGTGAAATATCTGTATTAAAGTTATGAATTTTGACGAAGTGAGTATCTTGATTGTATATGTACTTTTGGGAGGGATGCATTAAAAGTCGTATTAAAATACTTTAGAATATTTTCTGCTTTGGATATAGACATGTAACGAAACTATATTTAGTCAATCAGAATGCCAACAATTAATAATATTAAATATTAAATTATTTGCTCGATTAATTATTTAGAATAATAAGCAAAATCCTAAGTTTCGAACCTTAATGATTGCACATTATAAACATAGGAACTAACTAAAATTTATGCACTTTCTGATGCACCTGCTTATTTCTGGTAGAACGAATCGATTTATTTACATCTAGGATTGCATTAAAATTGTTACTACTAATGAAAATTTATCTAAGTAAGTCGAATTTATGGTTTCCAAATGTCCCCTTCAAGTCCTTTTTGTTATTTATTCTGACATACAGCCGGAAAAAGTTTTCAAATATATCCTAAAAACAGAGCATATCTTTACATTATATTGAAAGTCATTTGCAAACCAAAATATTGGCATTCCCTTCAATGCTGAAAAATTTCTATCGCATACATCTCACGTTTGAATGAAAATCTATTTATGAAAATCTACTTTAACACGAGTTAACAAACTAAAAATAAAATTTATGCATACCAGACAATTCTAATTCCAAATGATTGTTATTTTAAACTTTCGGACATCAAATCATTGAAAACGTATGTTAATGAAGTTAATATTTCGAATTTATTTTGAAGAGGAGCTTGTTAATGAAGCTTGTTAGCGCCTTTAATAAATGAACTTTCACTGGACAAAATAATCTAGGTTGGGAAAGTTTATTTGATGATGTATTTCTAACCCCTATATTAGATTCTAGACCTGAAATTCTATTATTTTGTTATAAAACTACTAATTTGCATATTTATATATTTAAATGAAGGAAAATTTTTTTACAAATACGAAAGTGTTATATCTAACCTTCACCCAGTTCTTGATATAAAAAAAGTTGGTTCTCTTTTTGTATGAATTTAATTATGCCTTTTGTACTTAATTATTTTAAAATAAGAAAAAAAGTTACATTAGCCCATATATAGTAAAAACTGACAATTTTTCTTATTTTTTGACCGGCGATCGCTTAAACGCAGCAGAAACAGAGAATTTTCTAGACTGGGTATTGGTTGAACATCTCTTGAAAATAAGTTTCCCAATGTCTGTCTCACGCAGGAAGAAAGAAAATATTTAAGACAGCTTAGTTGTGTTGAAAGAATTAGACAGTGGAGATTCAATCAAGAGAACAGAGATGATGGTAAAATACATATGTTTCATTTTTATATAAGGATTATAGGTTCTGACAGATATGTAAGGAAGCTCACTTGTATTTATTAATACAACTCACAATTGCAAAGAAAGTATTAATTTAGTTTTAGTTTATTATATTGATCTAATAATCTCACAAGTATTGTGATATCTAGTTCTATTGGCAATGAAAGTTCAATGATGAGCAGACGGTACCAATATTTATTACTTTCTCGTATACGAAGTATACAAAGAGAAAGTATTGCAATCGTCAAAAAATTCGAACTCGAGATTTTGACGAATCTCCACGTTTTAGACCCCCCTGAGTCCGAAAAACACAATTTTGGAATTATGTCTGTCTGTCTGTGTGTGTGTGTGTCTGTCTGTGAACGTGATAACTCGAAAACTATTAGAGCTACGGTAATGAAATTTGGTAAGTGGTCTTTACACATAATTTGTAGGTTTCTATCAAATTTTGGACAAAATCCGTCAGCGGGAAGTCTGTCTGTCAGTATGTCCGATGTCATGCGAACACTATAACTCAAAAACTGGAAGAGCTAGATGGATAAAATTTGGTACACAGTTTTATCGTCATGAATGTAGGTTTGTATAAAATTTTGGGCCAAATCCGTCAAAGAGTTGACTGTCTGTCGGACTGTTGAATCGCATACTTGTTAAGCATTCGTTTCAAAACCGATCTCCATGCGCATGCGTCCTTAGCAGTCTGGTACCAAGCGGGAGGATTACGTCAGTTTGTCCTTGAGACGGAGTTTGTGATAGATGTTTTATCTGACTGTCTTGTTTTCGCTCGCTCGTATAATAGCATATCTTGCTCGAGTGTGATGGAAAATAAATATTGCTAAGTTTTAATTCATAGGCATCTCTTTTTTATATGATTCTCCACTTAAATATTTTACTAACACTATAATCTACAATGAAAAACTTTCTGATAGTCATTTCAATCTGGGTTACAGTTGGTTCGAACTTTTTATCAACGCGTGGGGAAGGGAAATGACAAATTTTTGAAAAGTATACGAGAAAGTTTAGGGGAGGCCACTCCCGCTGGTTTTTACTAAGTAGACATATCGGAAAAGCAGGAGGAACAAAGTTCAATGCTCTAAAAGAAGAACATTGTGGCTTAACCCTCTGACTACGTAATTTTTTGAATGTATTACATTCTTCCTATAAGAACCGAATTGAACATCTAGACTATCTTTAATCTTTCTTTTATTAACAATTTAGAACAGGCAACATTGACATTATTATTATCGAATCTATCAATATGGCAATGTATCAAATCTTAACTATGTCATGTTGTAAATATGTATATATCAGCTAAAGTATTATGAATGTGAGTGCCAGTGGCGAATCCAAGGGAGGGGCTATCGGGCTGCAGCCTCCCAGAGCTAAACCAAAAATCTTGATTTAATTTAAAATCACTACAACTGTCTGATCTTAATTTTCATTTTTTAAAAATAGTAATAAAATCGCGACAACATTGTTTTCTAACTTGACAGGCTCGAAAATTTTCCACTTTTCTAGTCATTCCACTTGCACTTGTAGCGTTGGCGCGGTCGAAAACATTTTTTGGCTAGTTATTTCATTGTATTTTTTATTAAATTATCGAAAGTATTGTGGTGTTCTTTATTATTCTTATAGTCAGAAGAGGAAAGCCTGTAAAGTTAAAGTGTTTTGGCTTATATAAGCCATGAGGTTTGACATTCGTCAATACGATACAAAATTTTTATGACCTCAGCCCCCCCAGATGGCCCCAGCCTCATGGATTCGCCACTGGTGAGTGCTAAATGTAGAATAAATAAGTGTTTATAAAGTTCCGCCAATTCATTCACCCAAAAAACGCAGCCTACCACCGCAAAATCACAACAGAATCACTATTTAGATGCAGCGTTTAAAAACATGTCCAAATACCGTTGAATCAACCTAATTGTTACTTACATACAGGGCTTTATTAGTATAATATGATTCGAAGATTTAAAAGTACTAAATAAACCCATTAGCGTTCGAAAATCGCAGGATGCAGCAATAAACAGACGGACTTCGAAATCGAGGGATATGCAGTCAGAGAGTTAATTACTAACAATTCATAAAATTTGATAGTACCAGAAAGTGGCCGTAAAGAAAATTATAACACCAGAAACGTAATATCGTCTCGGTTCCTCATGCAATCAGGCAACCTTCAATCTCGCGTATGTCAGCGGCTTTTACTTTTTCTGTCTGTGTTCTCACCAAAGAAAGTGGCTTTCTCGGCCAAATGTCTAATCAATATCGTCTGACTACTTTTGTCCAAAGTTCTGACGAGAATCAGAAGAATAGGCCCCTTCAGTACACTACAGGTCGGGATACTTTTCCATGTGTTTCTGATCAGATAACATTTATTAGTGTTTTTTTTTGGTAATTTATGCCCTTATGTTTGAACATTGAATACCCAATCATTACAAGAAAATCGACGAATTCTTTGGGATTCTCGGTGCTGATTGCGTGTAACTGATAAGATGCCGACGAGTACTGCATACTTACTAGATTTTGAGCCGATGAGCTTTTGAGACGGGAGATCTAAACCTGTTCCAGCAATTTAAAAAGTGTTTGAAATTTAAAAGAATATTTTTGAAAATAAAGAAAATCTAAAGTAATATTATAAAAAATAATAGCATTAATTCCATCCTCATTAACATAAAAATACTCTCATCAGTTTTAATCGATGTGAACAATGATTTTGCACTCTCATTGAAAGTCTCTATATGTAGTAGCATAGCGATAATTCATTTTCGCTTGGCACAGAATTTTCGGCCTATAGACCTAATGCTGAAATAACATCTAGGAACGGCACTCAAAACACTCTAAGTGGTCGGGTCAATTTGTAATTAATATCGTCTGATTGCTTTTGTCCAAAGTTGGGACGAGAATCAGGAGAATGTAGAATAGGTTCCTTCAGTACACTACTGTTCGGGATATTTTTCCATGTATTTCTGATTAGATAATTATTAGTGTTTTTTCTGGCAATTTATGCCCTTATGAATGAACATTGAATACCCAATCTTTACAAGAAAATCGACGAATTCTTGGATTCTCGGTGCTGATTGCGTGTAACTGATAAGATGCCGATGAATACTCACCACTAGTAAATCACACGGAATAACTACTTTCATCAAACACCTTCTCTTACTTCATAAAGAGCTTCCCTAAACAAATTTTGAAACCATTTTTATGAGTAAATTAATAAGCATAATAGATTGACTTCAAGGTGCGACATTAATCTGATCTTATGACCATTGCTTTGTCTATATGTGCTGTAGCATCAAACTAAATAACTAGTCATTATAATATAAAAATATGTTTTGGCTATATACAAGAGAGAAGTCGTTTACTTACACATGGAAATTTGAAGAACTAACTTTTTAAAACTTAAAAAGTCAAATTATTTACAATTACACACATTACATGCAGTCTGTGCCTCGAGAAAAAAAGCATTTGAAAATAATTATAAAGCCGCCTTAGCTCAGTATTTGAAATATAAGACTGATGACTTAAATCAATTTCTTTGCAGTGCTCTCTAAGAAAGTGCATTTTGACTTAGACTTACGTCTCTCCTTAGGATCTAATGGTGTGTCGGAGAAGAAAAAAATTATGACGCTTTTCGTGGTATTTTTAAACGCTCATAGCTCCGCGACCAAATTACATAGAGAGTTGGGTTTAGTTTCAGTCAACAGAAAAAGGTTGACATTGAATATTGCAAAAAGAATGTTAAAGTTTGGAATTACGGTTTAGTCACAGTCCAGCTTCAAAGTTGGGGAAAGTTACGAAACATTTTGCTGACGTCACAGCTACCGATGCGCGCGCACGCAGACTATCCAAGTACATTAGGCAATTCATTACGTTCACACGAAATATTACTCAAGAACTGTTGAATTACGTCGAATTTCGTGCTAAAGTCAATCCCTTATAGCTCTGCAACCAAATAACATAGAGAGTTGGTTTAGCTTCATTTAACAGAGAAAAGTAGGCATTGACGATTGCAAAAATAATTTTAGAATTTGAATTACGATTTAGTCTCAGTCGAGTTGCAAAGCTGGTGAAAATCACGAAGAATTTTACATATATAGAGTCACATAGTCACACTAGACTAATAGTCACTATAGAGTTAATAGTCACATAGAGCTACTTTAGTCACACATGAGTGAGTTAAGTAAGTCTACGCCCCTCAATCCCAGCGGCCGCTTCGAAGTCGAATTTTTTTCTTAGCTCTCAAACAAGCATCTAACCAAAACTGGCTGACCGCTTTTGTTAAAAGTTGGGGCGAGAATCAGAAGAATAGGCACCTTCAGTATAGGCATGGCATGGGATACCTTTTGTATTTCATACTAGATAACTTATGTCAGTGTTTTGTTCTGGAAATTAGTGGCCGAATATCTGATGTTTCCACATTGAATATCGAAAAGCTTAAAACAAATCTACAAATTCTTTGGGATTTTCGGTAATGAATGCGCCTTATTGATAAAATGCCAATGAAATAATATTGATCGCTTACACATTATTTGGAATACATCTAAGACCTTCTCTTCCTTCACAATGAGCTTGCTCTAAATTTTTTAGACCATAATTTTGAGTAACTTATTAAGTATAGTATTTTTTAAGTTACCTTCTGTTATTATCCATAGTCAAGCGGACGACTTTTTACGTGATTACATGACAATTACTTGCATATTGTTACAACTTATGTTTGCATGCAAGCATATTTTGTCATCTTTTTCATGAATTTTAATACATGCTTATTTTTTGTAACGAATTATTTTGTAACAGAACGTAACATTTTGTAACAGAAGATAGAAGAACAGTAAAAATAATCAGAAGATATCAGTCACTTCAGAGAAAATCATAAATTTACAAAGAAACACATTATCTTAAAATATTGCCATACATCTTTCAGTGAACGTTCTTTTAAATTAAAGGGAACCAGAATTTTATGGCCAAATATGCGCATAACATTTTGAAAATTCACCGTCCCTTGACTAGTGTTCAAATAGAAAATTATCGCTATACAATAAATTATATTACTTAGTTTATTACATATAAAATTTTTTAACTGCAAGCAGACACTAATATGACTAAAAGAGAATAATGCTTTGAACATGGATGCGAAAAGGCCTTTAGTTATAATGTTCAGACACCTAATGATAGTATATAGTTATGCTCTAGGATGAAAGACATTTCAATATGCTTAATAATTAAGAGAATCCGCTTGCGTGCTGAAAGCGACGAATATATGTTAACGGCCTCTAAATATATGTGAACGACATAGCTATAGTAGTCATGAATTCTTAATGTCAGCTCTTATCAAGAATAATGGAAGGTTTTAAGTTATATATTAGAAGGACAAATGCCACGTAACGTAGATACTGCATAAAAGCCGTACAAGCTCATGTTTATTTGTTTAAAAATACATTGGATGTTACATTCTTATGAGAGAAAGATATTTTTGTACATTCAAATATATTACTTTATATTTTTAGAATAATTCAACAGATATATTATAGTTTTAGGAATTAAATTAAATAAGTTAACTCATTAGATAATAAAAATGCTTTACAATCACTTAAATATTTAGTGAGAATGTTTCTTTATTTTTTTCTAAGATATGCGTTTGCTTATTTTCTTTTTATTTTATTTTCTTTCTTGAAGTCGATTTACCAGTGTATACATTTTTATGAAATTGATAATCAGGTATAAGGAATGAGGTATATTTTATCTAAAAAAGGGACAGCTTACAGGCGTTTGACAGCAGTACATTTTTAAACAGCTTAAGCACTAACTCAAAGAAGGTAAGCGAAAACAAACAGAGACAAAGGAAAAAAAATAATTGCAAAATTTCAGAAGATGATCCTAGAACTCGAATTATCCGAGGCCAAATTATAGAAATGTCCGATTATCCGAATAGATTTTGGGAGGAAAAAGAATGAAAACGGAAAATGCCAAAATTAGGGAAATAATAGTAGGAACGCTGTCAGTGTCTTTGGCGCGTACTTTTGCAATTTTAGGGAGGTAATTTTGAGGAAATAAATAGGGTTTATAGCTATTGTGTTGTTCATACGTAATTTTAATACACTTGTATGTATTGAACCTTCATGAATAATTTAATATAGGGTTTTTATGTAAATTTTTCAGTATTTACAGTTTTATAACTACGTTTTAAAATTTAATTTCTTGAATTAAATTGTTTTATATAAATCATTTTTCCCTTAACTTCTGAGCTTTACCCAATCACATAAAGTTTCGCATTATCCTAAATGGAAAGATCTTCTTTTAATTCGGATAATTGATGTTCTACTGTAATGTGATTCTCATAATCAATAGATAATGTCTGTATTTCTCCAGATACCTAATCCGGTTTGTTTCAACACCGACTTTTGAATTCTGAAAAAAATGGTTTGTTTAAGATATCTGTCATGGAGTTTGTAAGCAAACCGATTTTTTTAGTTTAATATATCTCATAGTTATTCAAATATCTTTGAAATCGAAATTTGGAACATATTCATATCAATTCCAGTCGAAAAAATCAGATATTTGAAATGAAATTCTGTCATATCATACCATACCATATTTGTTATCTACCATAATAACTAACCCGGACTTCAAAAATTGTTAATTTGACTAAAAGCAAATATGTTGCTTCCTTTAAAATCTGAAGATAATTTTTTTGGTTTAAATCATGATTTTCAGCAAAAACTGATTAAATCATGATTAATGGCAAATTAATTTCATTGCAATAATAATAAAAATAATTAACCAATCAAAACAATTGAAAAAAATGCTGAATAAATACTTGGATTTAAGGCAAACATAAGAAGGGTAGTTAGGAAGAAAGATTCATTGTTCAGAGTGCTGTAAAGGAGATTCCGGTGGTCATGAAAATTATATTACCTCGTAACATACATTTTAGAACAAGAGGAATTGAATGATAAAAAAAATATTGAGAAGCGAAAGCAATTTCTCAAAAATGACTATTTTTTAGTTAAGAAGTACTTACCTTGTTTTACTCTTTATGCATTAGTTCAATAGACATTCGACTGTTATGGCAACTATCCGTTGCTCCCGTGTATCACTTGTAATTCTTTATTAAAAGTAAATGTTATTAAAAATACTATAACTAAATTATTATAAATTATATTAATTTTACGTCAGATCTTATCTACTTCCATGTTTATTTTTGGAATTTTTTAAGTCATTCATTTCCACATATTTTGAAATGCATAGAAAGGACATTTACATTCTTAGGATTGCAGTTTTTTTCTACAGGATATGTATAGGATAATTTAACTGTAACCGCTCGCTGTGAAGCATATTTTATTTGAAGATGTTGAGGGATTATATAATAACCAGCAATGGTTTATAAGGACAGTGCAATGCATTTCTTTGCTTTCAATATTTTTCTAATAAATTAAACTCTGAGAATAAGTGCATAGTTTTCCTCAAACATTAATCATGTTACTTATTATAACTTTTAACTTTACTTATAATCATAATTGAGTAAGGAATGTCGTCTGTGAAAACGGCTTAAACAAAATCTTTTTTTAAAAATATAAAAATAAACATAAAATATTAATGGAAGCAAAAATTATGTGTAATGAAATGTTTAATTTTGATTTATGAAGATTTGAGACTACCTTAGACAAAAATAAGAATGCTTAATAATCTTGATAAAATTTTAAAGCTGTGCAAATTTGTTGGTATTGTACAATAGGAAAACGTTAAATAATATATCATTTTTAAATCATACAGAAAGTATATTTTTGTACAAATCTAGAAACATTCAACCTAAGTCATAAATCCAAGGATGCCATTGATAAATGATTAGGTAGAATACTGATATTTTCTAGTTTTTGCACTGAAAGCTATTGGATGTTTTAAACATGTCTACATATATTTGACTGAAAATGATTTTTCATACATGTTAAATATTTTTGAGACTGCTTTTCTACTGAACTAGGCATGCATATTTTTTATTTCTCATTACAATATTCCTAATAAGTCTTAAAAATACAGAGAATCTTTACTAATAATAAACGAAAATGTGTGTGTGTGTCCGTGTGTCTGTGTGTTGGTCCTCTACAGGGCAGACCGCTTGAGCTACCAGATTTGGCACAAACAAACTTTGAACGGTGAGAATATGCACCTCGGGATCCTTTTTTGAAATTTTAATTAATTGAAAATTAGGCGGAATTTCGGCTATTTTCCTTAATAACTTCCGAAAATATTGCAGCAAAAAATGAATTTTACACCATTTGAAAGTGCAAAAATACACTTTCCAATCATATCAATCGAATTTCCGTATAATGTTTTTTCGAATTTTAATAAATATATCATATATCGAATTTTAATAATGTATCATAATAGAAATCTGTAAATCAAGATCTACGAGATATTGCTTTGCTTAGATTAAGAAACATAAGCTGAAAGGTTATGGTTCCTATGTTTTTATCCCTTTTTTCACCATGTTTTAATGCAGCTAACACGCATATTTTACAGGAAGAGTAAGAAAGTGAAGATAGTTCCGACAGCATGAAATTAGGAGTTACTGGACATGGTCAGTTATTTGACTACATTAGGGACATTTATATAGACAATGAACTTAACAGGTACAGAACAGAACGCCGTCTCTTACCCCCGTACCTGTGACCAGACCGGTCACTGAACGGTTTGATGGGCAAGACACGGGAATTTTATTTAAGAAAAAGAAAAACAAAATAAACAAAAAGAAGGAAATATATACACTATGTATAGCACAGGCATCTTCACTTTTACACTATTAGTTCGTAATAGTCTTCTTTAGATGTTGTTATACCTCTCTTTTATTTGAAGGAGGGAATGTCCGGTAATTGAGCTACTTAGTTCAGCTCGCTTGAAAGTTGAAGGCTCGGGAGGCCGGAAAAGATCTCTGTTTTCGCTAATGAATTTGATAATCCCACGAATTTTACGCCTGGATACAAGGTTATTGGCGACCATTTTCAGCCATTCTTGTTCGAAGTTTGGCGCTGGCTTCCTCATATGCCAAGACACTGTATAAATACACTCCGCGGCATAGTGAAGTGCCGTGCCAATTCCACCACAGCTGCAATAATCGTTGTCAGACAGGCGAAACCTCTTGAGGTAGGCAGGGAAAGGTCCATGTTGAGAGAAGAAGATAACATCCTCTCTAATCCAGTTAGTGGAACGGAGACTAACTGAGGTCATGATGTTATAGATTTTCTTGCCTGTATCGCCATTCTTCCATGAGGTTTGCCACTCCTCAAGCATCCTTTTCTGGAGGAGGCCTTTTATGTGCGGTTTAGGAAGCTTAGTATGTGAATAAGGTTGCACAGGTACAAGGTCACTAATAGAACATGGGTGAAATATCTACCACAATCTGAAGTTTAAAAATACGTTGTTAAGAGAACCATGAATATAAAATGATACAAGATTGAATGCAAATCATATTCCCGACGAACAAGCTGGTCTCCGTAGGCGGTTAGTATATAATAAAACCATAAAAATACATGTTTTATGATTCTGCCTAAATTTATACTTTGTATTTATCTTCTTTTTTGGGTTTTATCGAATACTCACCAGTTGGGATTGGCAAGAATTTCTATTTAAAGAGTCATAGAAGTGCCAAAAGTCATGGAATATCTTCTAATATCGTGTGGGACCTCCTTTTGCCCTGAGAAGCGCAACAACTCGACATGGCATTGGCTCAACAAGACGTGGGACGTAAAATCGTCGGAACTCACATTTTGCAGTGAAGATATGGTTACGAGGGGACTGAACCGAAAGTTATGAAGAAGAAAATTATTTCGGCTCAACACATTTCTCAGAAATCTGATCATGATTTGAGACTTTCATGAATGATTTATTTTCCTGCTCGAAATATATATTTTGGTAAAAGTTTTAAACCAAATTATACGGAACTTACGAAATACATCACAGACTGTTAGCGATTGATTGTATTAAAATTTGAAGTAAATATTTTGGAAAATAAAATAGAATGAGTATTTGCAATAAATAATTTTTACTGTGCATGTGCGAAACATAGTATAAATTTTCTTTTATTATTCGGACACCAAATATATAGGGCAACTTATATAAAAATTTCAGTTGAATATCATTAATATTTAAGAAGATCGGCATTGCAGCGAGCAGAATTGCTGTTTCCCTCTAAGAGAAACAAAATGATGGGTTAATTTTGCAAATTGATATTTTTTTAAACTTCAATCTTCGAATAGTAATAGTCGAACTGCAATTTATATTATTTATTTTATTTATATGTATGTATTCTATTCAGCATATTTAACCTTTATAAAATTCAAATAAACATAGAAATAAAAATGCGTAATTTTGGATTTATATTTTAACAAACGCTTTGTCTCATATCCACCGGTGCACTTCTTTTTAAGAACTACTGAAAAGCCTAAGATTAAATTATCGAATCAACTAATAAAATGTAAAACGTAAAGGAAAGAGTTCTAAAAATGGCTTATGTTTTATAGTTAGTATTTTTAGAAAGCCTCTAGATCGTTTTTCATCTAAGCGTCAAGTTGTTTTACTTCAAATAATCTCAAGTTTCATAAGTTTAAAACTTTTACGAATCCTTTAACGGAAGAAAATTGAAGGTTGTCATTGGAAAATTTGAATATAATATGAAAGTAAATTTGCATATTACCCCTGACACCAAAGCAATTTACATGCATTTAAAGATTAAACGATAATAAATGGAATCACGCATTTTCCTTGATTTTTATATGTGTATATTATGGGCAGTAAGATGTATTCGGATAGGTTTTTCACCGACGCTATATGTTTCCCCTTCAAGTATAAAAATTCTCTATGGTGAATCATAATTGCCTTTCTTTAAAATGATTTTTCTCACTTTTGTAAAGAAATCACTCGCTATACTCGATTCTTGGTGAGCATATAAGACACATCTCCTACTTAGTTGAAAATTGACAATTTTTTCGTTATCCAGGTAGATACTTAATGTACGCTCTGAAAGACCATATATGTTGCTGGCAGCAAAACGCCCCAACTGCAGCTGCAGTCAAGTTCATATTTTCTCTACTCTAGTTTTAATTCTCCTCTAATATTCGCGCTTTTGGTGACATTAAGACCCGAAAATTAAATTATCAAAAAGAGATACAGATGCACGATTGATTATATTGTGGATATGCATTTCAAATTGATTACATTACTAAAGTTTAAGATCATGATTGATTTTTTTTAAATCACGATTTTGGAAGAAATAACAGCATGCAGATAGACGTCCACTAGTCGCCTTATTTTTCTACAGCTAGATTTACGGCATTCCTTATGATTAATGCAAGAAACCTAAATGTTTTAAAAATCCTTCACGTATTACTGAAGAGCATTAAAATTCGTCGCATATCCAATAGTGTATTACATTTTTTTGTTACAATAATTACACTAAAAAAATGTAAACGGCGCAATACTTTATCATTTTCTTAGCTCCATTTCCAAGGTAGTAGAACCCTCTTATATTTAATTTTAAACTAACGCTGAAACCGCCAAGTAAAAGTATTATTAACACTAGCTATATTACCCTTAGGTACCTGACATAGTTTTGTTATTATTTCTGTGCTATTTTGGTTGTAAAAACCGTTACGCTTGAAGCTACAAAATAAAACGATTAAAAATTTTCTAAACTTGAGAATTCAATTCCTTGCAAATAAAATTCCATTCCATAATTATCCTTGCATTCAATAATTCCATTCTTGCTATTAAAATAAACAGAAATTTTAAGTACAGAAGAATCTAACTGCAGCGAGTATTCTAATCCAGTCTTTCGACATTTTTAATTCCACTATTTTCTTTAATTTAGCTTACTAATGCTTATAACTAAAAGTGTTTCACGAATTTAATTACAATCTACTTCAAATATATGCAGAATCCACTATGAAGCAGAATATATGTTAAGAGTACAAAAAATTTTCCATCTAAAGAAATTCCTTCAAAATGCTTGAACAATAATTATAGCTCTCGTTAATTAGAATGACTTTTTATTCAATTTGAAAACTATTTAAAATTTTTCTAATTTCACGAGTGAAAATGTTTATTAATTCAGTGAACAAAAACAATTAAACTGAGTAGAAAGTAATTTGTATTCAGCTTTCAATGCTTAACAAGATTTTCTTTTGGAATGTCTGTAAATTAGCATGCAAATACAATTTTTTCGTGTAAATTTGACTAAGGTAATTATTTGACCTAACTCTATTTAAAAAGTGACTTTAATTATTTAGATAATGTGACAAAAGTACTTTGCAATATTTCACACTCACTATTTAAGCATTAGTGATTTTTAATATAATATCTAATTATTTAATTCACAACTATATTTAATTAAACAGATTTGTGAATATTATTAGTAATATTTACATTCTTTAAAAGAATAAAGCATGCACATGAAGAGTACATTAAATATCACAATACATTTTTCAGACAAATGACTAACAGAACTGCCCCGCAAAAAAATCCGAGATCTGTTCTTCAGCGCAGTCTTTAAAGATTTATACAAGGTTTTCGCTCATTTCGAGGACAATATTCTTTCCAGGAACACAAAAAATCATGATTTGTCTCCCGAGGGGGTACTTCCTTAGTCCCCATATATATTCTATCTTAAAACGCTACATTTACAGTCTTAACTCTTTAATCCCGAGGCGACATTTTTCCTCTAGCTCTTTTAAAATAAACACTTTTTGGGAGGATGCTACATGAATTGGACTCTCCCTACCAGGGTGGTCATTTACTCCCCCACCCCTGCTATAGCCTTCCCTTAAGGCGCACGGAAATGGGATGTGATGGGAAAGGATAATTGGACCCCCTACCGCGCTTATCTCCTAAGCGATTTCAGACCCTCCTCTCCCCTCTAAAGAAGTCAAACGCATCAGACTGGCCTTCGTCGTTGTTAAGAGGAAATTTCTAGACCGCCCTATACTACTTCGCTCGGTTTGAGAGGGTTAAACGAGTCAGCATACAATATTGCACACCTATATAATGTACACACATTACTCCCTCTATTAACAAAAAATTATATTAATGTATTATTTAAATTACAATAAAAATTTACTGGAACAAAGTTGTAGGAAGTTGCACGTTCGATAGATTTTTATAACTTGAACCATTTGGCTGGAATCGTTAAAAAAACATGCTTTCAAGTAAAGGAAAAAGTTAGATTAAAAGGAAATTAACCAGAAAAAGCAACTCTCAATATGGGACTATTATTTATCTCTCTTTTCTTACACAAATTATTTACACAAATCTTTGGTTTCATCAGCATTAACAAAATTGCAATGAAATGGCTGCTTTTATTAGTATTCACAAAATTGCAACTAAGTGTCTCGGATTTACCAAAATGATTCATATGTTTAAATGGTGCCAAACTTTCAGAAACATCAAAACCATTAAATGGCAATCATCTTGAAACGGAATCAAGGAATAGAAATATTTACATACACTTCATCTTTTATGACTTCAAAGAACCTGCATGCTAAATTCTAAGAAAATCGAAAAACGCCTTTGCTCGTGACTGCGTAAAAAGCAAATTTACAGACAGAAGAAATGCTGAGCTGTCGAGTTGAAATAGAGATCTCGCATCTCCGATCTCCAAGTCAAACAAGACTTTCGGGCACAGTATGGAAAGGAACCACCGTCCCTAACTATTCGGGCTTAGTATACGTCATTTATGAAAACAGGTATTGGTCTCCATAAAAAGGGGACGAGTCGCCCACCTGTTTCAGACGCCAACGTTGTACTTGGGTCTCGGATATTGTCTCTCTGAACCAGGTTACACACTGAGCTTTCTTTTGTGGCGTCACCTGGAAAACAAAAAAAGTTTACGAGTTATCTTGCCACTTGTTGAAAACCATTTGTACCACCTAGAACAGTTTTAAAGTTATTAAAGTCTAAAGTTGTAAGAATAATTTATGAACACCCTGTACATAATCTGCAGCACACGGACGAAATTTGTCATAAATTAAATTTTTTATGAATTTGTTCTGAAATTAGACAGAATAAATTAATAAAAAATTTCACCGACCTTGAGCATCCACGAGCGTTGGGAAACGCCGGCCAAAGCAAACCGCACGTCTTCCGCGTGGTCGTTCTTAAAATATTAATTAGCTGACTTCTCTTTGCAAAAGTATTTATTCATCTGAATATTTAAAAGCTGCCATTTTTCTTTACTTTAATATAAATGCTCCACCGGCCTATGTTCGGCCTTATACCCTCTAGGGTATAAGGCCTCTAGGCATATACCCTCTAGGCATCTTGTCTTCATGAGGATAATATCTCGGAATATCTTGTTAAGATTATTGAGAGTTTTCTCTCAAATAGGAAAATAGTAGATTATGATTTTAATATCTCCTTTTCTATGATCGTGGGGTTCCTCAGGGCTCTTCATTGGGGCCAATTTTGTGGCTACTTATAGCCGAAAGACTAATTAGAACTATGGAACCCGTTGGAGACGTTAAGCTGTTAATGTTTGCGGATGACATTCTTTTGCTTTCCAAGGCCCCGGCTTCTTATATTTTCACTGATAAATTGAGACTCCCGTTAACCATTATTGAGAAATGGGCTCAAAGGTATGCCCTATCTATTAACATGGATAAAACAAATTTCATTATGTTTCCTTTTAAGAAAATTCCCACATATATTCCCAGGTTAAAAATATTCGGGAGAAGCATTGGATATTCACGCATCATTAAATATTTGGGTTTACATTTTGATGAAAAACTTACATGGCATCAGCATTTTTCTATATTGAAGGATAGAACTCAAAATTTGCAGGGTAAACTTATGAGGTATACTAGAGCCACTTGGGGGGTTAAGCCTCAGATTTTTAAGGAAATTTATACTAAGGCAATTGAAAGCTATATACTCTACGGGTCTGAAATTTGGTATTCTGATTTAGTAAAGCTTAATTTAAAATTAAATCAAATTCAGAGGATTTCACTTTCCACTATAGTAAAGAATTATAGAACAGTCTCCACGGAGGCTTTAAATATTTTGTCTGGCTGTCCCCCTCTGGACATTGTAGCCAAAGTTAAAAAGGAGAAGTTTGATCTTCTCTTTAAAAATAGGGCTTTGGTGTCTCATGATTTCATTTTGAATAGGGAAGACATTGATATAGTGAATTTTAATTTTCAACCACTCTGGGAGGCTTTTATTATTCCTTGGACCATGAACATGGACCCTGAGGTAAATGAGCATAAAATTTTTACAGATGGGTCCAAATGGAACGACCAAGTGGGCTGTGGGGCAATTTGCTTTGACAACTATGGTCAAGAACAATGGTCCTTTTCTTTTCGTCTGAGTAATAACGCCAGCGTCTTCATTGCAGAGGCGGTTGCCATTATGGAATCCATTAAAAAAATTATTCATATTGATCATGTCTGTTACATTTTTACAGACTCTAGGTCTGTACTTATGGCTCTAGCCTCTTGTAGTGATCAAACAACTATAATCGAAGAAATAAAATTGTTATTGAAAAATAATCTGAATATCAAGCTATGCTGGATAAATGCCCATGTGGGTATCAGCGGCAATGAAATTGCCGATTCTTTGGCTAAGGAAGCTACAAAAAGGCAAGACATCGATATTAATATTAAATATTCTAAAAAATGGTTAAAGAATCATTTACAAAAAATTAGAGTGGCATGCTGGCAACTAAGATGGGAACTTTCACCGAAAGCTAGGTTTACGTTTGGACTCTTGCCCCAGGTTTCTGTTCATCGGTGTTTTGGTGACTTTTTTCTTAATCAATTCTTAACAGGTCATGGGGTCTTTCCTGTATATCAAATGAAATTTTTTGGTAAGTCTGATCTTTGCTATTGTGAAAGGGATCAAGGTACAATTACCCACTATTTATATGGCTGCCCCTTATTTCATCAGATTAGACGGGGTATTTCCCTTCGGACTTCTCTAGATTGGGACTTATGGAGTTTTTGTCTTTACCCAAAGCAAGAGCGGGTTTACGTCTTATGATACAATTTCTTCTTCAGAAGTGTCTTGGTTAATTTTACCTTTTTTTCGTTTTGCCTTTTGTTCTTTTTTTACATACTTCCTTTTGGGGTAATTTATTACTTGGTATAATATATAATCTAGAAATTACTCATGTAGTCTAACATAAAGTTAGCAACCCGGCTGGGCTCCACTCGATTATCATAGCTGGGAATTGATTTGCCCATTTTCTCGTTTCCTAAATTCTATATAATGTAAAAATTGCACGTGCGTATTACTACATGATCCAGTCAGTATGGAATTTGGGACTGCAACAATTTAATTACATTAATTAATGAGTCAATTAGGAAGAAATGGTCTTTAATGGTCTAAACATCTGTGCCAACATCGTAGTTGGCCTGGCAGCTATATTGCATATTTCAATACTTCTATTGAACTTTATTGTTAAATGGATAATTCTTTTTCTTGTTGTATTTGTGTATTTGTATTTGTATACATTATGGAAGATCTTTAATATAGTATTTATTGTACCTTGTATGTGTTGTTGTATCCGGTTGTTTGCATACAACAGTACTTATCTATGATGAAGTTAATGTTTAATATATGTCTAGCCTGTATGGGCAAATGGAATTATTGAATTAATTAGCCTGTAGTCCAGTTTGGCTCTGGGTGATAACATACTAATAGCATTCCGGACTTAGCATTTTAGCAACCCGGCTGGGCTCCAGTCGATTATCATAGTTGGGGATAAATTTTACCATTTTTTCGTTTAATAAATTCTACATTGTGTAAAAATTGCATGTAGGTATTATAACATGATTCAGTATGTATGGTAATTGAAATTGCAACAACTTAATTATACTAAATAATGAGTTAATTGAGAAGAAATGATTTTTAATGGTTTCAACATCTGCGTCAACATTGTAGTCGTCCTGGAAACTGTATTGAAATTTTGATTACTCTTATTGAACCTTATTGTTAAATTTGTAAATTCTTCTATGTCGTATTTGTGCAATTGTATTTGTATTTGAATACATTTTGGAAGACTTTTCGCATGGTATTTATTGCACCTTATATGGGTAATTGTATTGCTGTAATGGGGAAAACTGTATTTATCTTTGAAAAGTTTACTGCTTTGTATATATGTAGCCTGTATAGGTGAATGGATTTCTTTTTGAATTAGTTAGCTCGCAGCCCAGTTTGGCTCCGGACGATAGCATTTTGTTAGTATTCTAGACCTAGCACCTTAGCAACCCGGCTGGGCTCCAGTCGATTATCACAGTTGGGGATTAATCTGCCCATTTTTTTGTATAATAAATTTTATACAGTGCAAAAAATGCACGTAGGTATTACTACATGATCCTATCTGTATGGCAATTAGAATTGCAACAACTTAATTACATTAATTAATGAATGAATTAATAGGAACTGGTTTTTAATGGTCTCAACATTTGCGACAACATCGTAGTGGGCCTGGGAACTATATTGCACATTTGATCAATTCTATTGAACTTTATTATTAAATTTGTAAATTTTCTCTGTTCTATTTGTGTATTTGTGTTTGTATATATTTTGGATAACTTTAGTATGTTATTTATTGCAATTTTAAGTGTATTGTATTTTGTTGATTGCATACAACTGTATTCATCTTTGAAGAATTTACTGATTAGTATATATGCAGCCTGTTTAGGTGTATAGGTAAAGGGAATTTTAGATTTCGTTAGTCTGCAGCCCAGTTTGGCTCCGGACGATTTCAACAGTTGGTGTTCGTTGTGCTCCTCTTCTGGTTGATTAATACTGTTAATTAAAATTCTTCATTGGTAACCACTCTTAACTTTTTAGTCTAATTCTATGTAAGAATTGCAACAATTTATTAATATTATCTATTGAATTAATTGAGAGTAGGTGGTATTTATTGTATCTGGACATCGGCGCCAACATTGGTACCGACTTTGTGCAAATACTTGCCCGATTTTATGGGTAGTGTATAGTTGTGTTGTATTTTTTGCATATATTTTTTTTGTCAGTTGCTGTTTAGATCATTAGTATCCTTTGTATTTTGCCTGGAATTGGGCTTTGATCTTTGATTTTATTTGTCATCTAGAGTGGCTACTATTTCATATTTTATCTTATTTCATATTTTGTCTTTTATCTGAGACGAGGTGAGTCTCGATGGTCGCACAGTGGTAAGGGACTTTTCTCTATTTTCTCTGTTTTTTGTTTTCATTTTGTCGACTTCTTTTTCGCGTTCTTAGTCATTTACTTTGAGAAAAACCTTCTACTATTAGTTGCTTTGTAGCCTTAGGAGTTCTTTTGTAGGAGCAGTTTATTGCTCGACCGGTTTTCAGATTTGCCGTGTGCCTTAGCGGGACGGCTATACTGTTTATGTATACCCTCTAGGGTAGGCCTGATAGGTGTGAGTCTCTTTAATGTAAATGCTGAAAATACCAGACTGAAATAGAAACGTGAATTTTCAAAATAATTTTTAGTTATGCAGTTAAAGCATAATTCTTCTGATACCTTTTTTTCCACATCCTTCTTCTAGTTACCTATTTTCATAAAAACTAACTATAATCGCTATCTTTACTGATTATAATAACTACTGGAATATAAATATCCTCCTTACAAATTAATTGGGCAGTCTTAATCAGTTTTACAATAATTGGATTTCAATGCGATATGCTTTATTAAAAAGGAAAGAAATACATTTATCTAAATCCTTAAAACAGTTTATACATATTTATTGTAGCCGTGTCTTCATTTCTGATCAATATCTTTATTCTTTTTTTTAAAAAACAAATTAGACTTAATTATCTGATATTTTAGAATTGAGCTTCTTCTTACAAAATTAAACTTCAATCATAGAATATTAATGATTTTTGTAAACTTAGTAACAAATTAACCAAGATTCTTTAAATTTATGCCTATGATTAATTTAATAATTAAGCGCCTAGAGGACCTTTAAACTATCCAATTTTTACATTTGTTTCATTATATTTCAAAGTTTAAATCATTCAGAGGCTTTTTAAGGTATTACACAAGCTTATGCAAGACTAATTTTATGGAATTAATTAACATGCCAAACTAAATTTTCAGAGATAGCGCGCAAGAATTTAAAAATATTGTTTATAGCATCATCATGAAATTTTATAGATAGGTTTATACAAATACAATGAAGAAAATCATGCGAAATCAAATCATTATATGTAATGTTTTTTCAGTACTTTCTATTCTACTTATAATTGTTAAGTAAAATCTATTGTCATATTTTAACAACATATTCGTAATTAAAACATATGTGAATATTTAACATAATGCATGATTTTGAAGCTGCGGTATTTAGGAGAGAATTTTCATAGCATATGTTTGAATGAGTTTTTTTAAGTCCTGCTCGAAAGCGAAAACAATGTTATTCAACATTAAAATGTTATGCTATTAAGCAAATAGAATATTGTTCATAGTCTCACTATGAAAGTTCCCATATATGTTTATACAAATACAATGAAGAAAATAATGCAAAATCAAATCATTATACTAATGGGTTTTTTTCAGTGTTTGGTATCCTACTTATAATTTTGAAGTAAAAATTATTGTCATATTTTAACAACATATACGTAATTAAAACGTATGTTAATATTTAACCCTTTATGTCGCGATGTTTCATATCTGAAACTAACCCAAAAAGCGCTGTCTTTTCCACAGTATGCTCTTCAAGTCGATTTCAATGGTTTTTGCATTGCTGCGACATTGTAGTTAACACAATATGCTCATATATTCTTCAACAGATGGTTATACTGTGGTGATTTTTAAAAACAAAGTTTCAGTTGACACTTAAACATTTTCACGGGGTTGCTCTTGAAACTTCTGTAGAATTTAATGAAGTCAAAAAGAGTGGGCACATCCATTTATGAGAAATGTGGTGAAGGTCTTTGTTAAAACAAATCTATCAACTGTTTTAAACACTGAAATTTGGAATTTTTGATGCCATTCTGCATTTTGTTACAAAAATTAAAAAAAACTTTTTTGTCGATATTTTTTTATTTTAATGTGATAAATTGTTTTATGATTTTTTTTCCATATCTATAATGATGTATTCTAACGTCTGAGTCATTTTATTTTCAAATCGGAGTTATTGGGACATAAAGGGTTAACACATTGCTTGATTTTGAAGCTGCGTTATTTACGAGGGAATTATCATAACATATGTTTGCATTTGTTGCTTTTTTAAAATCCTGCTCGAAAGCGAAATTAATGATCAACAACTTATACATAATTGCTTCACTTCATACATACATCTGCAATGATTGAAATTATTGCACTGATTGCACTAAAAATTCTAATATGTGAAGCAACCTGTCTTACGTAACTGAAATAAAAATTCTTTGAAATCTTTTAAGTATTTATTACGTTATAAACAGTGACACTTTTACTGATTTTCAGTTGCTTTTTCTTTTCTAAAGGTCCTATAGTGAACAGTCTTTTTCTTATTTTAGTTAGTTGTGAAATAGTCTGCGGTTTTATTCTTAAAGTAGAGGACAAAATATGTTACGCAACTGCTATGCTTTAAGACAGAATTTCTTGAAATTAATTCAGCTTAAAATCTTGTTCTTTCCTGCATTTCGCTTGTAATTATAAATAGCCTGAGAGAGAACTTAATAACCCACAAGATCAATAAAAGCATGTCGATCCGTTTAATCTGTATTCGTCTTTCTATCCTCGATTTAAACATATTATAAAGTTATTATAAATCATTAAACGGATAAATAATAGTGAGTTAGGTCAATAATACTTCCTTTTTAATAAATACTAACCAAATAGAAAAGGAATTTCTCCAAAGAATTTCTTATTTAATAATTTATTGAAATTCAGAAACTTTAAAGATTAGTTTTTCCCATTTAGAGAAATATATGCGTTTTATAAATGCAATAATAAATAGTTAAATTGTAATATTCACTTCTTAGGTTATATCGAGTTCCAATCTTCCTACAAGATACAAGACTATACATACAAGACTATTCAAAATATGGATCACTTCTAAAATCCGTAATAAAGCATGTTAATGCAAACAAAATGTATCATTCATATAACTCAATTTTCTGAATGATTAATCCACATGTTGGCATTTTTATTTAGTAGTATGATGAAACTCATTTAAATAAAATGAAACACATGTAAAATATCAGTCGTTATTTAAAAACTTACTAACAAATGCATTCCAAAACATAAAGAAACTATTGAACGTAAATCATACTGACAATAATATATCCTTTATAAATTTATTATTAATTTAAAAATTTCATGAAAAGAGATACTGCAAATGTTATCTTTATTTTAATCGGTGGAAAAATAATCCTAAAAAATTTTATATTTCCTGTCTTATACCACACAATCTCTCAATTTTGTGAACTAAATGACGCATAATTTTGAAAGTTAACGAGAGCAAATATTCAAATAGCAATTAAGTAGCTCTTTATATATCAAAAGCCGTTATCGAAAAAATCTCACTAGCAAAATACCTTAGTAAAGAAACAAATTTCATTATTTTGCCTTATATTAATAATTGAAGAACAATATTTATTCCTTTAATTATCCCCAATATATTAACCAACAAGACACTTATTGTAAATTATACCTCTTAATTTATATTAATATGAATTTCATTCACATAAGCTTCTAATTCATTAAACAGCTGGCATTAATCATCTGTTAGATAAAGATTGATTGCTATTATATAAATATTTCATATTATACCTTCATATTTCTTTAAAGACTATTCTATAAATGTACGGAAGCGTTTTCATGAACTAACTAGCGAAAGTAGCAGGACTCACTAAAAATAAACCTCAACTTTGACATATTTCTTTTTAGTAAAAACATATTTCCGCTTGACTCCTGCAAACAGAACTGTGGCATTTCAGCATTCGATCTTTTGTTCAGTTGTTTGATAATTTTATCATTGACAATTTTAAATTAAATTTATCCTACTGTTATGTGCAAATGATTTTCCAACAAGACAAAATGACGCCAATCTCGCCGGCCTTTCATTGGTTTTAATAATAAATTATTTCAATGTGCAATTGTTTTCAACCTACAAAATATTGATTCATGACATTATTTTGAATTTCTGTCCTAATTCGATTGATCCTGACCTACTGTAATTTTACTTTTCATTTCACATGTGGACTGTTTCCTTTTAATCTCTTTCAAACAATTGTTTCAAAGAGCAGCAAATTGCTGATGTTTTAGAATTTTAACCATTTTATTTGCTACAGAAACCTGTACATCTACCATATGTTCAGAGCGGCAAAGAAAACTGCTCTCGAGCCATTAAACTAACATTAGGGTGAAGTGAAAAAAATGAAAGTCGTAAATCTGTAACGCTTGTATGTGGAAAAGCTGCCTTTTACAAAGCCTACTTATAATACGAAATCTCAGAGAAATCTAATTAAATCGGCTTCCCAAATAACTTTAAAATTCAGCTATTTCTTCTAATTTGACACAAAGCTAACAAGAACACATTCAGAAATTATAGTAGCTCTGATTTCAAATCCAGAGTGGTTGAAATTAGACTGTCAGAGAAATCAAAAGTCTTTACGGATCAAAAGACAGTTCGAAGAATGGAAATAATTGGAAATATTCTCTATTATTACACTCACAAGATATTGCACGAATTCTTCACGATATTTTCCGCTATTTTGAATGCCGCACAATATCGTGAAGTTATCATGGCAATATTTTATACTCAACAATATTGTAGATTATACAATTTATTATTACCTAACGCTACCTATAAGTGTAATCATCTGTGTGAAACTTGAACTTCCTAGTAGGTATTCTTTGGCTGACAATTTGTCACAGAAATCTTTAAAATTTATGAATTTTGCATGCACATTTTCGCTTTTTCTGTATGAAAACAACCCAGATCTCACCGCATAGAGGTGCTTCATATGGAGATCTACCCTTTGTTTGTCCCCTAACATTTAAAATAATTGATTTATGGAACTTTGAGATCTCGATTTTTGTTTTCAAATTTGGGTAATGATATTCTTTATCTTATGAATTCATTTCGTGCAGCACTGCCACACACCGCCTCTAACGATTCAATAACTAATTTGAAGCATCTCCCCGCTTCTGTGATTAATAAGGAAGTACTAAAATACCAATTTCATCAGGAATGTCCCAAAATCAGAACCATAAATCCATTATCAGAAATACGTACTATACCTGGTAGTTCAGTAAGTGTAACTGAATGCCAGTTAATTAGATCAATTTAGACATCTGCTTAGAAATTTATCGTAGGAATTTTAAATTCAAGAATCGTTTGTTCTACTGTAGTTATTTGTCCTCATTTAAATACAAAGATTTAAGCCTAAGGCCTGTTAGCTTACATCAGAAAGCACGTTTTCACGTGCTTCCTGATGTAGGCCAACATTGCCACCAAAATGTTTTCTGAATGACCAAATTATTCAGTTTCTTTGCAATGTTTGATCTATTATGCTCATTAACTCTTCAGGCAGAAATCGACATTTTTTTTTTATTATGGAAATTCTTGAGACTCTCATACCGACAAGATGACCGAGTATTAATTTCAAATCATGCACATGGGTGTACTCTAATAACATACTTCTGTTAAAACTTTCAAGCTGTCTGATGGGCCTGTTTTGTTGAAACATATAACGTCAAAATTCAAATTGCTATCGTTAATCAACTGACAGGATTAATTTTCCCTGGATCATTTCGTGATAAATTTAATGAAATATTTCCTTTTATCCAGTACATATTTCGTAGATAGTGTTAAATTAAATTAAGTCCATCGATGACAACATCAAGCAAAGTTATTTCTGTCTTTTGAAAGTTTATTACAGACGTTTTTCTTAGGATTATAATTTTTTTCCAATTTTTCCGCAGTATCCTTTTGACACAGTAGTTTGTCCGTCCAAATGATGCAATAGATAACGTAATGGCAATTCATTTGGATGTAGAGATTAAACTATTGAGAATATCCCATAGAAACTTCTAGTTGTCTTATGATATGATAAAACCCCTAGCAAACGTCACTCCAGCGCAATATTATACAATTTACCATCAAGCATCAGTGATGAAGAAATCCGATTAGCAATTCACGCCAATACTCCAATTCGCGACATGCTAAAGATACGATTTCAATATAAGGACTCTTCATCAAACCTTCACAACTGGGTCTTTGAGACTCAGGTTCAGGGTTTTCAATTGATCCAAAATTTAAACAAGATTCCAATTCGCTGGAACATCGTTTATGCTCAATATCTTCATATCCATCAGATGAACTTAAAGAATTTAAAATATGCCCCATAACAGACATCGAAAGTCTATTAGCTGTTTCTCTTCACTGTCTCAAAACTCAAAGTTTTTAATTCTTTCTGCAGCCTTGTCTTTTCGTTGCAATCTTTTTTCAAGCATTTTGCTTGCTTAATATCAGCCCTATTGTCCCAAGAAGCTCTACAAAATTGCCATGATATCTTCACGATATTGTGCAGTATTTAGAAAGGTGGAAAACATCGTAAAAAATTCGTACAATATCTTTTGAGTGATAATAATAGAGAATATTTCCAATTACCATTCGTCGAACTGTCTTTTGATCCAAATTTTTTTTTTGATTTCTCTGACAGTCTAATTTAAACCACTCTTGGTTTGAAATCATAGCTATAATAATTTCTGAATGCTTTTTCGCTAGTTTTGTTACAAATTATGCGAAATAGCTGAATTTTAAGGTTATTTGGGCAGCCAATGATTTAATTAGATTTCGATGAGATTTCGTATTATAAATAGGCTTTGTAAAAGTCAACTTATAGATATTATCAAAATACGGGTGTTGCAAATTTGTGACTTTCATTTTTTTCACTCCACCCTACCCAATATCCATCCATCCATCCTATTAACAATTTCTAAATTTTGACCTAAAAAATTCTGTTATTAGAAAATTCTTAGAATTATTTTTAGAAAATTCTTTTATTAAAAAATCTATTAACTTTTGGGATAATATAATTGCATTCTTATTCATACTAGAAGAAATCAAATGTTTGAAATGATATCGTAAATGTTCAAACTGCTACATCTTTAATAAACAAAATATAGAATACACATCTTCTACTCTTTTTACATATATTATTGAAAAGTCCCTTCGACTTTAAGGTCATTTAGTAAAAGAAGGCACACTTAAGGATTTAGAAAAGCTAATATTTAACATTTAATTTCTGAAGCTCCCTTAGGGTATTTGCCAGTTAAATTTGCAGAAATTTCTGTTCAAATCCTGTTGGAGTAAAATGAATTTCGCGGAGACTCAAATAAAAGCATTTTATTTATTATTTTGTAATCATGTTGAATAAGACATAAAGACTTAACAGAAGTTTCCAAGAATTGCACATAAAACACTTTATCGGAGAAAAAATGGCATAGAAATGTCATCAAATTCCTCACAGCTTTATACATAATTGTCTTTGTTATGAATAAAGAATGGAATGCGTTTAGTTTTATAATAGGGTGGTTTTATTTCCTCTAGCAAAAGTTAGTCAAAGTGTGCTAATTTAGTAAGATAGAACATTTATATAGATAACATTTGATATGATTATTTTATTTATGCTGAATAACTTTTCGTGTAAAAAGTTTTGTGCTTGCAACTACAAAATAAAACCGTTTAAAGCTTCAAATCTCTTGGAAAAAATTACATCTTTAATGCAATGAAAGGAAGCTACGTCCAAAGGAATCCAGTTGTGTTGAGAATTCAAATTCTGAACCTTTATCATTTTTATTCCCTCTGCTTTCTTTGAAGGAGTTTAATTATGCTAAAAACTGAAAATGCTTGTCGAATTTAATTACTGTCTGCTTTAAATTTATACCGATTCAACGATTAATTGTATATTTGTTAAGAAAGCAAAAGCTTTATCCTAAAGAAATTCACTGGAAACGCCTTAACAATAACTGTTGTTGTAATTAATTAGTAGACATTTTTGTTACATCGAGAAACTGTTAAAAAATTTCGCAATTTCTAGAATTTTCGTTAAATAAAGCTATCTCTGTATACAATGCATGAAATAGGGAATCACGCTTGGAACAGCTTAATTGCTAAACACTTTCCTTTAACGTCTGGTTTCCGGTTTCTAAAGATGGAATTTTGCAATCGATTTTTAGTCTCTTCTCGATGTGTTAGAGTTTTGAAATTTTTTATGCTTGTGTATTCTCGATAAAAATACACTATTTTATTATTTTGAAAACTTAATTATCAGTTAAATTATTAGCTTAATTAAATATTCATTTCACACCAATGGAGCCATCTTGTATAAAATTTTAGAAAAATTGATTTCGAGAGTTTTTGATATTCATAATAATGGATTATAAATTAAATACTAAAAAGAAAAACATAATTAATATAAAAATTCTACTATTTAGTACACAAAAAAATTTGTTTCGATAACTGAATACAAAGTGATTTATTTTATTGATATATGATTATCAGGACCTACTATTAAAATGTTTGTAAATTAAAATGTAAATGCAGTTCTTCTATAGTAAATAAATTAATCCATGTTATTATCTGAATTACATATTTAGAAAAGCGGTGATATAAATTTCCATCAGTTCTTACATAATACAAGTTGATATAATTATTTTCCTTTTAATACTGATTTTAACAATTTTATGAAAAAAAATCGGTGACTTGCTTATTCTCTACAGAAAATATGTTTAAGTTTATTCGTTCACAATTTGAAAAAATGATGAAATGCCTTACATATATATAACAAAAATATGAAATAAAAAATAATGCTAAATAAAAAACATAATAATAAATAAATAATAATAATAATTAACAAAAAGAGATGGCAAAATGTCCTATTTATATAAATGACTTACACCCGTGTCCAAAAGTTAAGCATAATTCCTAAAAAACGAAAGATTTTGAGTTAATATGGAAACAATGGCTTATGATCAGTTGTGGAGAATCTTAGGACATTACGGTCTACACATGAAGATTCGGTCACGAGGACATTTAGGGTACTGTCCAAAAAGCGATGAAGAAGAAAATGATTTTGGATAACCCCTTTTCACAGAAAGCTGGTAATAAATAGCTTTCATCTATAGTTTTGGTCTTTGTAAGAAATACTTACTTACATTTCCGTACAAATGCTACGTATATTCGGAAAGTTATAAAGGGTTTTTCAAAAATCCCAAATTTTTGCACCTGTTCTTTGTCTACAACATGCAGATTTTTCAACCGAATTATATGAACTTTACAGAATACTTGTAAATATGATAGCGAGGCACTGCATTAAAATATGAAGTAAATACTTTGAGTTTAGTTTAATTAACGTCCTGTTTTGAAGTAAAACTAGGGCTATTTTGGGACGGGCCTTGAAATTTTTAACCACGGTCAGGTGACGTGTATGACGCCTAAGCTGGCGCTCCCTCTCCAAAATTCCGTAAACGCACCAGAGGGAGGACGTTCAACCCCATACGTATGCTTCAACTTGAAAGAGGCTCAATACATGACAGATCTTCAGTGAAATCGGGTTTCGAGCCTGGAACCCTTCGTCTCCGAGTTCGATACCTTACCACTAGGCCACCGTGGCCTCAGTAAGTGTTTTGAATATTTAAGGGAATGTGAGTGTTCGTAGTCACTAATTTTTAACTGCACATATGCGAAACATGGTATAATTTTTCTTTCATAATTTCGAAACTCGATATATGCGTTTTTGCCTTCTTTTAACGAAATTCGACCAATTTAATAATAATTGTTTATATTTTTTTTATTTTGTTTCACACTTGAACAAGGAAAGTGATTTTTCAAAATTTTATTAGATAATTAGAACTTTTAATTTATTAACTATAAATAAATTTATTATTTTTTTAATTACACTGGTGTGCAAAAATTAAGCACAGTTCTCTGAAGTGCGGGAAATTTTATATGATGAAAACTATGGTTGGAAATCAGTTGTGGAAAATCGTGTAACATACGATCAGGTATAGTACAAATTTTACGCTGGAGATTCAATCGCATTTAGGGGACCAACCAGAAATTGATGAAAACGAAAAGGGATTACGGCCCATCCTCTTTCACAGGAAACTGATAATGATTTGGAACTTTCATTAATTGTTTTGTTTTCTATGCCCATTTCTTACATTCATTTCCGTAAAAATATAACACAGGTATCCAGGAAGATATAAATGTTTCTTTAAAAAATCTCAAATTTTCCTGCATGTTTTTTGCTTATAGAATGCAGAGTTTTCATTAAAATTATATAAAACTTACAGAACAGTCAACAATATGTTACAAAAGTATTGTATTAAAATTGAAAGTAAATACGTTGAATAATAGAGGATATATGGGTATTTGTAGGTAAATAATTTTTTACTGCGCATGTGCGAGAAGCAGCGTATTTTTTCTTTCATCACTTCAAAGCCAGATATATATGGCGAGTGGCACTTTGAAAAAGTTAGCCATTTGAGTTCTCTTCCATTTTTTGTCATTTTATTTGTTTAATCTTAAGTATTATAATTTTTATTGAAGCATGATTTTTGTTGTTTGATTCTGTCTCAATTTATTAGTTAATTATAGACAATATTATTGATGCAATTACTGGATGCTGCTGCATTGCGCGCGAAAGGTATATTGTTATCACTATTGTTTACTTCTCTTCTGTATTTTCTTTTTCGTAATTAAATACCAGATATATGGAGCAACTTATATAAAAATTCTTGATGAAAACCGTTAAAATTCAGAAAGAGGTTGGGATTTCAGTGAGGTGAATTTAAATTTCTCTTTGAAAGAAGCTAATTGATGACAGCTCTTGCACAAACTAGAATTTTCGAAACTTGAATCTTCGTATGGTGATCGACGAAATGCAATTTAAATAATGTATTTAGTTTATAAGTATACATGGGTTTTAAAAATATTCAAGTTGCCTAAGATTCAATGTTACGTTTCGAAGATTAGTAATATTTTGTGAATTATATTCTAGGTGAATATGAATATGATCTATATGCTAGCCAAAAAACATTAACATAAGATAAATAATTTTGAAGTTACATTTCTAATTATTATGCAAACATTTCCCCTCTTATTTTATTTCAAAAATGACGGCTGATTTTTGCTTCCTACGGAAGACCTAATTAGCGTTTTAAAAAATCGAAATCAAGCAAAAAATGGTATTTTCTCTTATTATTTATAGATATTTTCGAATTAATTCCATATGACGGATGTTATATTCGTCTTACAAGAAATAAATACTCTGATTTTTAAATCCTTCTATAAACAGACAAACTCTCAATCTACGAATACATCGACGATTTCAATCATCTTCAAGCTACAGAGTTTTCAGATATTTTCCAAACTGAAGCGAATAAATGTTCTCGAATTGAAAAAGAAAATGACATTTCAGGAAATCTAATCATATATAGTTTACTTGTGAGGACAAAAAATGGAGCTATAGCTTTGTACCAATGGAAAATTTTATTTATTTTTACTTATTTATGTTTTTATTTTGATTTTTTTTACTGAAATACCGTTTAATTTTCGAGGTAATTACAGAGTTACATAACCTAAGACATACCAGGGAATTATACCAGATAAAACTGCTTTTTGTAACAATATTTAAAAAAATGTTTTTCATGGTCACTGCTTCTGGAAGTACCTCTATTTTTTGTATAATTTCTTAGAATAAATTATCTACAAATTTAAAACTAAACAAAAAGAATTAAACTACATATTTTTGTTGCGCTCTTCTGTCCAAAATTCTTGATGTTCGTTTTCAAGTCTTAATTGTATAAAATAAATCCATCAATACGTAGAATGTATTCTACATAAAGAAAAAAATCAACTTCAAACAAGATAAATTATGGTAATAACTAAAATTGATTTAAAATATGTTAAATTACTTTTTCATCGACTATTGAATTTGGTTTTTGTTATCGGAAATAGTATAAGATTTTCTTTAAAATTGTATGGTATACTCTATATTTGATCCAAAACCAGTCACTCAATTTACAAGAAGGTCTGCATAATTAAATATCATAAGCAATTTTTAATTATATTTCTAAACGCTTACTCAACTAAACAGTCTTTTTCTGAGATTGCGACATAAAACATATCTCTAATTTTAAAAAAACTAGTATTTAAATGGCAATTTTTTCTGAGTTTCTTTAAAAATGAAATTTTTAACAGATATTAAAACGGTTCAGATTAATCATCGCTATAGTTACAGGTATACAATTTTGTATTGTTAATACCAGTTCCTAAACTGAATTAAGCAGTATTTCTCCTGCATATCCTAGATTATGTACTTTTTAAATTGAATTAAATGTGCTATTCTTCAAGATAAATAGCAAGAATTTCTGTGTAAAAATTATTATGAGGATGTGTCAAGGCCGGATTATTAAATAGGCAAATGCCTATCGTCCCCGTAGATTTAAGGGGCCCCTAGGCATTCAAGACTTATTAGGATTTTTTTCAGGTTTCCAAATTCCCTTTCAGATTAGTATAGTCCAATTTTTTTTACAATTGGCTGACCGACTCACAAGTGAAAAACAGTAGCAAACTTTGTATCTAAGTGTTTAGAAGGCCTTAAAAACGTTTTGTAATTTTTTTAATTACTTTGTTTAAAATTAATTTTAAATTTGAATTTTAATTTCGTTATACGCAATAAACTGAAACCACCTCTCATGAAAGTGATTCGTAATTCAATATTTTGTTATTTCAGTTGTCGCAATATTTGTTACTTAAAAACTACTTATATAAATATCATATTAAAATCAATAAAACACATCTGGTTTTGGAAATTTAGAAGGAAAAAGATTGGCCTCGAAACTTTCACTGTCGAAGGTTTCCTAAAGAGCTTAATCGGGCACTGGAAAGTGTTCAGAATTCATAAAAACTTTTTTCATTCCGGTATTGCAAGTTTCTTTATTTATTTTTCTTATAATTATTTGGATTTTCTTATCATTTCAACTGTTAAAAATTTGATAATATCTTCTATAAGACAAAATATAACTAACATTTATTACCCCATATGACATATATCTCTTATTTTAAATACTTCAAGACTGTTACATGGTAATTTATATTCAGGAAGAAAATAATGGATGTATTTAGATTTCCAAGCGTTATTTTAAGAATAAAACACAGTCAGCTCTTACTATTTGACTAAAAATATGAATATAATATTTTCCCTAACAATTCTATTCGATTTTAGGAATTACTTAAAATGTCATTTATCCAAATATGATTTTTTTTAAAATTCCGCACCAAAGATTTAAAAATTCTTCCAGAAAATAAATTTTAGATATTTCGTCAGCGAATTGTTCCATACAAAGGATAAGTTAAATAATCAGAATAATTTGAGTTACCCTTTATTTCCCGGCGATACTAAAAAGTACTTTTATAATCACGCTTATATCTTCGTAATTTGACCGTGTTTACTGACGGTATTCACATAAAAACGAAGAATGTAGTTCTGACGGCTAGCAGTAGGTGGCAGATGAGGACAAAAATTGATTTTTTAAAATTATTAATCAAATTAACGAAATTATTTTATTTAATTAAAAGGATTTTATAATCTTTCCTGGGGTTATTTCGCATTAAAACGTATCTAATGATATAAAAATAAAATTGAAAAGTTTCTGGTAAGTTAATTCGGAAAATAAAGGGTGAAGCAGTAACAAATCAGATAAAGCTCGTTGATTTTCCAGCACTTAAAAATAAAGTCAAACGTTCCGGTAATAATTAGTAAATATTTTTTTATTTACGTTTTCATCATTACAAAGCATTTATTGCTCATTTAAGTACTTCTTATATAAACTAATATTTCAAGTTTTATTTTCATATTTCTTTTAAAGAGTGGTTATTCTGCAATAAAACATATCTAATGATACCACACTAAAATTGAAAAATTCCTGGTAAGTCAGTTCGGTAAATAAAGATGGTTGTTCTTTGATATAACGAAGATCTTAAAAATACTTGAAATTGAATAATTACATTGATCAAAAATATTTCCCAATAGTGTATTTACTTGTTTTTTAGATGTGTTGCATCTGATTATTTTGTGATGCCATTTATTTCAGTTTCTCTTGATAGTTATCAATTACTATTGATAGTCATTAAGAGAGTTTTTAATTGCCTCTTTCTTATCCATTTTCATTAAATTATATTACTGGGAAAATGTTCTTTTTTCCATGAAACCATAGTTCACTGTCGTAGAAATGCTATGTTTTTCAAGAAAAAAAAATAAATAAAATTTCTGTTAAAATAAGCCAACCTGGTATCTTACAGGATTTTTACCTATGTATTCCTTACTATATTTGATCCTCTCTAATTTTGGAAAACTATTTGAAACACGTTGCTTTGTTTCTATTTGAATCGTTTCTTTAGTTTTTTAGAAAATTTAACAAATACTCAGAATCATGTTGGAAGAAAGTGAAATACAAAAACAAATTTCTCCAAGCGAGGAAATATTTTGATACTTCCTTGAGAGAAATATATTTTCTTTTACATTGAAACATAAAGAACTAGAGGAGATTGCGCCATTTTAAGTATCTGCACGCAAATGTTGTTTCGAACGTCTGAATTATTACCATTAGTTTTCTCACAAATTATAGAAATTCGTTCCATCTATATTTAGAATTTAATTATAAGGCAATCTTAAGGCTTTGTAGTGTGTATTTACTTAGCTCAATTTCCAGGACAATGTTAATATTGTTCCCAATATTTCTAATAACAGGTAGAAATGTTCATGGGATTAGCATCCATAGAAACCTTTGAATAAAAGAGGGCAAAGTGTATCGTGTAAAACGCAAGTGTGAGGTATTAAATTTTTATATTATGCACTATTAACAAATTGTGTAAAATTCTAAAGGTTGAAACTGAATATGTGACTCTGCTATATAATCTACCCCGGCGGAAACTGTTCTAGTTAATAATCAGAGTAAAATTAAAGTTTAAATTGTATTAATGTGCTTAACAGGAATAATGGAGAAAATGAATTTATTGGAAAGAAACTGTAAGGTTGCTAGTCCAAAAACAAAGCAATTTTTAGTTAATAACTTCATTTTATTTTATGTATTTTATTCTAAGATATGGTCAGCTTCGATCCAAATCTTACGTTCCATGAATGATATTGAGAGGCATGTTGGTTTTCTGGCCAAATCTCGGTTTCGAGACTGAAGAGTTGTATTTAAATCCTGCGTGGTTCAAACGTCCTCGTATTGTTGTGGCGCGGAAGTTTGAAGACGGTATGCCACCTGAGGTGTCACCCTCTGGACCATTCTTCCAAATTAAGAGGTCCGTATTGAAACATCTTTCATCCTTCTTGAAAACAAGAAGATAATTTAATTAAAGTAAGATAATCTGAGCCATGAATGATACAGAATAATAAGCCGATAGAATAGCAATAATATCTAGTTTTTATGCCCTGGTAAGTTTTATACAATTTTTGGATGTTATATCTGTTTGACTATTCACATTCAACCAAAAAATGATGTTTCAAACGCATTAATTAAGTGTGCGAATGTTATGTTTTTAGTATACATTTTTCTATTAGTGATTTGTCTGATCTTTCTGTTGTTAAAAGCACTTCCTGACAAAAACATGTTTAATGAAGCGAAAAAAGGCTGATTTTTCATATTTAGTTTTCGTAGTTTCTTTAGTGTATGTACCATCTAGCATTACAGAAATTTTTGCTCAAATCTCATTGCAACAAAAGTAATTTGGCTAAGAATCAAATAAAAACATTTCATGGCATTCTACTGCTAAGTGAAACGTAAGCATTTAGCGGGAATAAAAGAATTGCTCGTAAATTATTTCTATGGAAAAAAAAGGGAATTGTCTTTACAATCCTATAAGATATCTGAATAATTCTTCCTAGTTAAGAACAAACAATTGAAGACGTTAGTGCTAGAAAGTTTTTATTACCTCAGCTAAAAATTAGTAAGATAATGGAAACTATAAGAGTGAGAATTAATTTAAAGAATTATGTACAATTTTGTTATTTTTTTAGATTTTTTTGTTCAGAAATAAAAAAGAACCAAGAACGTGATCCTTGCAGACTTTAGATGATGCTTTTAATGTCTTTCGAAATAATTAGTTTCGTTAAAAGAATCATATCTGCAAAGAAATTCAGTTATTATAGGATATGGAATTCTAGAATTTTAGCAATTATTCATTGATTGCTAACTTCGAATCAGCTTATTTATGTTATTATTGCTCTCTAAAGCATTATCCTCTAATAATGAAGCCAAAATTTAGCAACAGGTCACCGTGGAATCAAATTTTAAGGATCTATAAAAAAAAATAAGGGCTTGTTGGCATTCTATTTCGAATCGAAGTTAAAATTGAATCATATTACTTTTTAATTATTCAGAGACCAAATTAAGTTTTGTGCATTTTTATATAAATTGCAATAAACAATAATATTACAATTAATTCTTCATAATTTCATTTATAAACATTTTAGCAGTTAACTATTTTGAAATATATTAAAATACTTACAGATTTAGAAAAAAAACTAGAATCAAAATCGTTAAAAAAATTGGTGAATATAAATATGCAGGTTTGAAAAGTCTGAATGCCGATACAACCATGAGAAGTAAAAAAATAAGAATGGAAAATTCAAATCTTTCCAAAAAATAAAAATGTATAGTATTAATGTAATCAGATTAAATCATTCATATAAATCAGCATCTGTAGCATCTAAAATTTAATTCATATCCGAATGTTTTATTTAATATTACCCAAAATGAATCCTTTGTCAATAAAATAATATTGATTCAAACTTATTTTTTAAGAAAATCACTTAACTGTGAATCCATCGGTGGAAAACTAATTTTTTTTCAGCGTAAATATTTAAACTCTTTTGAAAATTGTCGTCTGTCCTTTCAATAGGAAAGACTTTGCCACATTTTAAAAAGGGTTATGCATTCATGCGTGATTTTTTTTACGAATAATCTATATTAATAAAACAGAAACGTTATTTTCTTTATGGTATGCAAATCCAAACTACTGAATAGATTTTATTCAATATTGGCTCACAAATACTATGAAGCATAAGGAAGGTTTTGTGCAGGTTTTGTCACGATTAATTAAACAGTTAATTTTTTATCAATCAAAAACTATGGTTCCAGTGCGCATGTTCAGTACTGAGAAAAAAAATAACATGGTGGGCCTCAGGAATTTTTAGTAAATTGATTATAAAATAGACAAAACATGAGAAGGAGAGATATTTAACCCTCTCACACCGAGAGAGGCGGTCCTGGGCGGGCTAAAAATTTCCCCTTAACAGAGGCGAAGGCCGGTCTGAGGCGGTTGGCTTCTTTTGAGGGGAGGTGAGATTCTGAGGTCGCCTATGAGATAAGCGCGGTAAGAGATCCAATTATCCTTTCCAATCACAGCCCATTTCCGTGCGCTTTAAGGGAAGGTTATAATAAGTGGTGGGGTAAATTATCAGCCAGGTTGGGAGAGTCCAATTCATGTCGCTTCCTCCCAAAATTTCTCGGTTTTAAAGGTGCTAGAAGCAAAAGTTCGTCTCGGGATTAAAGAGTTAAATAATATTTCTTTTTACCTTATTTATATTGAAAAATATCTTATTAACTTGAAAATTACGTTTAGGTTTCCGATTACATAATAACTGATTTAAAGCAGATAAAAAACTATTTGCTTTTAACTGTCGCTGGAGGTTTATACTCATTATTCAAAATGGTTGACCGTAAACAAATATTTAAGTCGCCATTCGCAATGTTTAATTCAATTTTGGATTCTTCTTTAAAAAATATTGGTAATTTACAAAAAAATTAGCGTTGTGTTGTTTTGAAAATTTCTTCGGGGCAGTCTGTAAGATTTTAAAAATCTTATGTGCAACAGATTTTTTTCATTTTAATTAAAAGTAAATATGCAGACAATAGAATGACAATTCGTGTTGGAATTCCGTCGAACTCTAATCTAGTTAAATAAAACTTGAACACCACAATATATATTTAAATTTCATGTCATTCTTTAAAAATTATTAACAACTTATGGAGAGAATTCACTTTCAGCGGTATTTAAAAACCATTTAGTTCACCAGATTTTCATTGTAATTTTTACAAAAGTGTCAGACTATAAGATGATTTAGAGTATTATATTACTTTACATATAAATGTTTTTTACAATAAAAGCATTAGGCTGGAAAGCATTTTCGCCCCGAGCAACTCAGAGTATATCAGCTAGTTAATATCTATAAATCGAATAAAAGTAAATAATTATGAGTATCCCTTGAGTAATTAGTCTTAAACTGGTAGAAGTTTTCAAAAGAAATCCGCGTTAATGATATGATGATATAGAATTGTTTATCTTTTTTCTTCCGTCATATTTATATATAATATTAGTAAAATTCTAGAAAAGTGCAAAGCGTCACCAAAAGATATTTTACCAGATTTTTGACTCAAAATTCAAGCTTAGTTTAAAGAATATGTTTTGAAATTCATAGATAGAAAGGAAAGTGCCAGGAGGTTTCGTAAAAGGAACTGGTTTTAATCTCAAGTAATGATGCAGAAATTTCTATTTTTTCTGTCAACCAGTATTATACAAATTAATTACGAATGTAATTAAAAGTAGAAACTCCTCAAATCCGAACAGCTGTAATGCTATTTCTCTCAGTCTTGATAGAAACAATTTGCATAGTTCTAAGAAAATATGTTATAATTTCTGGTGAGATTTTTGTACATTCTAACTAGTAATCTCGCCTGCGAAGTCGAAAATAGGGAGTCATTTATCTGTCTGAACCCAGCTAGAGTGAGAATTCCTGTAGCTCAAAAACTGCAGTAAATTTTCGTTCACGTAAACAGAATGAAATCCTTCCTTTCTTTACAGAAATTCCAGGAGGACGACACCCAAGTTTGGGCGATCAATTGGCAACAAAGAACTTTTCCCCCATAACATTCATTCAGGTGCCCGAAACCGCCTGAGTCCGGCCTATGTCGAATGGGGCGTTTTGAGGCGGGATAGAGCTCATAGGGTTAAAGCTTTCGTGTAACAAGTCAACAATTTTGGAATCCATTCCTTATATTGTAAGGGAAAAAAGTAATCGACTTAAAGTTAAAATTATAAGGATGACATGCTCTCCTGTATCTGATAATTGCTGTAATGTCATGTTAAATAACGTCTTTTTCTAAATTAAATGTCTAAAGATTATTTATCTTAAAATAAGTTGCAGTCACTAATCCAAAGTAATTATCGAGTTAGTATCACTTTCTGTGGTAACCTATTGATTATAATAGAAAAATTAATAGTTTATCCTATATTAATAAATAATGAAGCACTATTTATATAATTGTGAGCCGCAGATTGATTAACCCATACATGCATAAATATACCGCTCATCGACAATGGTGCAGATTCTTATGATAGATTAATATGGAATTTATTCAACTAAACTTCCATTTAATGGAAATTCCATCAAACAGCTGGTCTTCATCATTTATATCAATAATGAATGACGGAGAGTTTGGAAATATTAAAGATTTGAATTATATATTGCATTTAAAGGCAACCCGATTAACATGAGGTTGTTGTGTGTTATACAAAGTCCTAGATTTTGACTCCAAACGAAGGGATCAGTAATTTATTAGTAAATTATGAATTAAGGAAATAAATTATTTTATTTTTTTCAGTTTTGAAGTTTTTAGTTTCTCGAACATGAAGTATGTATTATAAGAATTTTGCTAAACATAACTTGGAACATTTGAGAATTTCAAAGCATTCTGTCTCTCAATTCCTATCAATCAAATGTGGAATTTGTAAGTCTGAATATAGTCAAAAACTCTTTCATTTATTGACCAAATTCTGTTTATGATCTTTATGCCAAAAATAATATAACTGAATTGACTATTGGACCGAGTCCTTCAAGAGAACGAAGTATTTTACTTAAAATTATGTTCTATGTTTGCCTTTGTACCTTAAAATCTATAGAAAAAAACTGTTCTGAAACATTTTAAATTACAATTATCCAGAAAAATGGTATATGTATGTAAAACTTATATGTTCATCACTGGTGTTATTCAAAGTGGCCATCTTAATTTAATTAACATACACTAATCATGTTTTAGAAATTAAACATTTTTTCGTTTATGAACACACTAGCCGCCTTCGGCGACCAGCTGGTTCGCTCTTTTAAATTACTCTTTATTTTTGTATTTATATTAATTATAACATTCCCCGTTGCGGTTTCACTCGCGATAACTCAGGAAAGATGGTTAAAAAAAGTGAATATTTCATTGTATTTCTCAGATAGTAAAATATATAAAGAAGTAATTTAAAAATGCCAGCTATACAATTCTATATGAGGAATCACAGCTAATGAAATTTAAAAACTAGGTTTCAAAGAACTCTCACTCAATTTATCTATCGATCAAAGGTAGAATATGGTCGCGAAAGTCGAACATGCTGGAACCCCGTGTGAACCAGTAGCTGCCAGATTGGATGGAAAAAGTAAGTCGGCAAAAAATTTATAGACATCTAAAAGACCCGGGAGTATAGAAGTAGACAATAAAATTTAAAATTTAATTAAAAAATTAGTTCGCTTTCCCGAACACTATTTTTTTTTGTAATTCCTAGTTTCAGACAGATAAAATGAATGAAAAATTTGATCGTTCCCTAAAAATATAGGGGGCGACTGACCCTCCTCCCTCTCCTCCGGACTCGCTGCAACTGGTGTGAACTAAGAATGGGCAACATCTGTCCGTAGATCGTAACTAGTCACACCAAGCCTCCCCTATTTTTCTAGTGCTATAAATAGAACTGCGGCTTTGAGGAACCGCGAGCAATGCTGTTGCTTCACCACGATGTGTTCGGAAACATTTTTAAAAATTAATTAAAATTAATAAGAACACCGAATGGAAATAAAATTGAGGTCATTGAAAGGTAATTTTTTAAACATTGGCATGGCGTTAAAATGATTTTTGCGCGACAATATGCTCCGAAGTTATTGCGGATTAAGGTAATTTTTCATTAATTAAAATTATAATTGAAATTTTGAAAAATCTTTTCTTAATGAGAAACCAGTAGGTGCTTACAAAAAAGGGGATTTTTCAAAATTGGTAGGTGGTTGCTTTTTGGGTAGTAACCCAAAAAGCAACCATCTGCCAAATTTCAAGTTTCCAGGCCCCATGGTTTGAGAGATTTCGTGATGAGTGAGTGAGTCATGGTATTTGCCTTTTATATATATAGATTTAAAAATTCTTTTTATGAATAATCTATAATAGTTTTTGAAGTTCCGTAGGATATCCTATTATGTTCTTTAAGTTTTCTTTTAAAGAGTAGTAAAATAATTTTTCCTAAATATGTAAAAATTGAGTTTGCTTGTGTTTCTTGCCCCCATATTCTTGTAGTGTGGCAGTACGGAGTACAATAGCATTTTAAAAAAGTAATTCAAATTTCAGTGATCTCTCAAAAATAAAAACACGTATTGACTAAGAACTGATCGTTATTCTGAAATTCAAAGGAAATATTAAATATATTTTAAATTTTGTCGTTGAATTTGTAGAGTTTAAAAAAGCCGCTAGAATGACAAAATTTTATTGCGTACCCTTTTAGAGACAGACGCATTTTATTTTTCTTCGAGAAAACGATGTTATTGGGTATAAAGATCCATAAGAACAAAAAAGTTATAATTGGTGCTGCCATTTTTTGTCTTCCATAGATACTGAAAACAAATTTTTAATAAATCATTAAAAGACTACCGCCTGGCTAAGAAAAAACCTTTTTATAAGTGGTTTCAGAAGACAACCACCGCCCCTGAAAGGGTGAAAAAATTATAAAATTAAACTATCACTGAAGTTTTAGTTATTAATGTATGTCTTATCTGTGTTAAATAATTTTTAAGTTTTGGCACATACCTAGGGTGCTTTGCGGTCATAGGTGGAGAAAAGAGACGTAGCTTACACAGTACATTATTAAAGTATAAACTGCATGCCTACATTTCCTAGATAGAAAACTGCTTTATCAGTATATTATTAAAGTATAAAATGCGTGACTATATTTCCTTGTGTAGGAACACTCTATGAAACCTAGATAGAAAACTCTAGGATTGATTTGTTCTCCATAGATCTGTTTGTGATATATTTCAAGTCTGTAATACAGAAAATAAATACTCATATTTTATGCTACGTACGTATTGTGTTTATTCAAAGACTGTTTCAATCATCTTGAAGCAAAAGATTTTTCTTATATTTCCCATAATAACCGAATATATGCTTTGGATTTCAAAGGAAGAGTACATTTCAGGAAATGTAATCATAAATATTTTACTTATAATATCGAGATACGGAACAAAGTTTTTATTTGCCTATTCATATTTTGACGGAAGTTTCACTCAATTTTCTTGAGATAGCATAAACAAGGAAATGCAAAAAAGTGATATCGCATAGAAATATATTTCCTTTTCGGCATGTTTAAATTGGTTTTCATTTGCACTGCTACTCGGAAATGATAAAGCCTTTTATTTCAAATTTTGAATTTTGGGCAATAAATAAATATAAATTCACCGGTGCATTGAATAATACAGTCACGCACTATGGTCGAAATCATAGGCAATTCTTATATTGTTGATATTTGATAGCCAAATTTTTGGTCATTGAGAAGTTCTCTTTGAAAATATTATGTCATCGGCTATGCTGGCATATTATATTAAAATTAACTGAATATAATAGAATATTATACTGGGTGGTCATAAATTATTGAACTCATTTAAGAAATTAATAAAAAAACTTATAATACAACTGTGGTTTTTATTTTAAATGAAAGAGCAAATAAAAAAGTTTTTTTCAGGTAGGTGGCGTACCATTATGGCGTTCTAACTTTGCTGCAGCGAGATACAGGGTGTCCAACAAAGGACTCCCTCATTTTAAAATTAAATAACTCGGCAACGGACATCGATAGAAGAACGAAACCAGTGATATGCTTAGTCTGAAAGCCGTAAAAATCTGATACAAAAGTTTCAAAATTAGTTATAAATGTTGCCGACAGGTGGCGCTGCAGGTTGTAATAGCTATTCAGAATCCGATAAGAAATCTATAAACTGTCCTTGGCAAGCACGAAAAATGCCTAATTTGAATCGATTGTGATGTGATTGCAACGATTACTTGCAAATGACAGTTTATAGCTTTCTTCTCGAAATCTGAACGGTGATTACAACGTTCAGCGCCACCTGTCGGCAACATTTATAACTAATTTTGAAACTTTTGTATCAGATTTTTACGGCTTTCAGACTAAGCATATCACTGGTTTCGTTCTTCTATCGATGTCCGTTGCCGAGTTATTTAATTTTAAAATGAGGGAGTCCTTTGTTGGACACCCTGTATTTCCATATGCAGTAGCTACCTATCAGCAGAAGCCGATGCACGTTTTCTGGATTCTTTTTTTAGTTTTCCTTGAATATGTCGAAAACTATTCAGTTTTCGAATTACAATTTATTTAACAAATTAAACAGCTTAAAATTCCCTACAAATACATGCTTTATTTTTTTCTAGATTCAATACTTTCGCAGATAATGGCTCTCAAAAATGGGAGATGTCCAACAATTTACGACCAACTAGACCAACGTAACGTCGCGTTACTTACCTAAAAAAATTTTTTTTAATACGCTCTCATTTAAAAAAACGTATTTGTAACATTATTATTTTTTTATTAATTTTTGAATTGGGTCAAACAATTTATGACCACCCTGTAGTTTAAATTGCTATGATGTGAATTTATGTCCCTGTGGCTGCCTATCCCTTGATTTTCGGTCCAGTCTATTTTCTGTTGCATCCTGCCATTTTCGGATGCTAATGGTTTTAATTTATATACTTTTAAAACTTATAATTATATTATACTAATAACGCCTTGCATACCAATAACAATTCGCTTGATTCAATGGTATTTGAACATGTTTTCAGACATTGGATCTAAGTAGTAATTAAAAAAATTTGGCAGTCAGAGATTAATAAAATAAAATATAATAAGTGAGCCTGAATAACGATATTCAGTAAGTAAGTTATTACTCCTTTACTTATATTAGCAACTACAACCTTCTTTGAGCAGAAAACTAAGGATATAAAATTTCAACTGAATATCTTATGCATAATCTTATATTCATGGTTACCTTAACAAAGTAGTTTTAAACTTCAAATTGCTATAGACATTTGACCCGCGTTCTTTTCGTAGCCTTGCACTTGCTATGTTCCATGTCTATATTAACGTAAAATACGCATTTGATTTCAACATTAAATTGGCGCGGCAGATTTTACGTACAGTAACATGCTAATTGGCTTAAAACACGCTAATAAAAAGAATTAAAACATAGCAAAGTTAATCTTTCAGTTCACTGGATTATTTCATTATATACTTACTATCTTGAGTATTTTCTTGACAGATTTCACAGAAAATTTTATCAAATAAAAGGAAATAGTAAAATCCAGTTAGATATTTTCTTAGCTTTAAATAATAGTAAAATCCAGTTAGATATTTTCTTAGCTTTCAACAATGGTAGAGAAATAGGAAATTAAACATTTCTTTAAGCAATGAAAATTATTTGAAATGCGGTGCAAAAATGAAAAGTATTGTTGTAAATTATGTCAAGAAATATTGTTTTAAATTTATTAAAAATAGAGAAAAAATCTTAAGCCAACTTAATCGATATCATTCAAAATGTAATTTTAAAAAAAATTAGATGGTGTAAAAAATAATCTCTTTGTTGTATTATTTTTGGAAGTTGTTAAGAAAAATAGCTAAAATTTAGCTTAATATTAATTTAATTTAAATTCTAATTAGAATTTTTAAAAAATGCTGCGAGGTGCACTCTCCCACCCTCCTAAGTATGTTCGTGTCAAATTTCGTTGCTCTAAGCCTAGTGGTCTGCCCTGTTGATCGCCAAATCACACACACACACCACATACAGAGAAATTCTCCTTTATTATTAGTAGAGATCACTTTAATCAGGTGTCAACATTGCTGAATATAAATTCATACCACTGCCTTTCTGTTATGTATAATGTATGTGTTAACTGTAGTTATAACTGTGTATGTACTTAAAATTTGAATTTAAATAGCACTAACTTAGTTCACTAATTTTCCTTTTTGTGACTGTGTATAGTTTGATTTTGCTGTTAAATAAATTATCTAAAATACTTTGAATTTCTACTTCTGTATGATGCAAATAATAATCTCAAGTGGTTATGGGCGACTAAGCTGTAGAGTATTTTGAAGTAAGATTTTTTTTATTGATGGCTCGATTTTTACTTTGAACTGTTAGGCCTACTTTCCGCGTCGTCTGTAGAGACAGACAACTCCTAAGGTGGAGAAACTGAATTTTATTGAAAGATTAGAAGTGGTAAGGAACCGGGTTACCTGAAAGTTCGATGTGGAACTTCAATTGACTGTTAAAAAAGAAATGCCAGTAGTTCAAGGAAAAGTTGCTAAGCCAGGCGCCACTTCGGTTAGACTCCAGCGAAAATGACAAGAAAGCTTATGATACAGCTTTAAAATGTTTTTTAGGAATTGGATGTCATTGAAAGGTATATCATTGGCTCCAGTGTGAGGCCAGAGCAAAAGAATCATATTTTCACTTGCAAAACGAGGGAAGATATATGGGACGCTCTTCATAGTGTCTAGAGTAACGGGATGAAAAGAGGTTAGATCTCTTATATTCTCAGTTGCTCAGTTATGAAAGCACATTGTGGATGATATTGCTACGCTTGTCTCTAAATTACAAGGAATTTGGCAAGATCTGTAGGATGAACTCAAAGGCGAAATCGTTCAGTTTTCTAAATCCATGTGTTGAAACAATAGCTCACGAATGTCACTTGGGAGCGCTGCGCGCTTTTTCCTAGTTTCTATGCTAGTAGTTCTGTTAACCTGTAGATCTCGCTTCCCCCAAATAAAAAAATCTAAGATTTTCTCTTCATCGCATTTTTTAAAGTTTAGCCAATGTTGACATTCATTGTGAAGATAGTATTTTTTGTAGGGACGCAAGACATCATAATTTGATTCTCGAGGAGGTACACTGATGTCCAAAATTTTAGCACAATTATTAAGACGTGACAAATTTGCAGTTAATATGGATACAATGGTTCGCAATCAGTTGCGGAGAGCAGTGGAACATATTACAATAGTCTGAGCTCACATATTACAGCAAAATTCTTCTCACGACGGCATTTACAGGGATGACAGGAAACTGACAAAGACGAAAAGGGATTTCAACTGATGGAAAAACGGGATGAAACCTTCATCGAGGATTTCGAATGATATACATAAGATTTAAATGCATTTTTGCAAACATAGCACCTATATTAGAGAAAATATATAGGTTTTCTTAAAGAATCCCAAATTTTCATGCATGGTTTTTGTTTACCATATGCAATGTTTTCAACAAAATTATACGAAATTGACAGAATATGTGACAATATTTTACAGAAACATTGTATTAAGATTTGAAGTAAGTAGATTGAAAAATAAAGGACATATGGATATTTGTATTAATTAATTTTTAACTGCACATGTGCGAAACAGAATAATTTTTCTTACATAATTAAAATTTCAGATATATAAGGCAGCTTATATAAAAACCCAGTTCTCTACCATTAAATTAAGAAAAAGATAAACAAAAGTATGAGCGTTTTCTCACAAACTGATGTTCTTGAAAGTTAAATCTACGAATAGTAATCGTCGAACTGCAATTGTATGTATTTAATATGTATACTGAATGTATTAAATTTATATGTATACATGAGGATTCAGGATATTCAACTTTCATAGAATTCAATAGTACTGTTCTAAGAATCTTTACAAAAATATAAATTTGTGGAAAAAACCCTCATAATTTCGTTTCTCTTAGAGAACAAAATCAATTCAGCTCTTGAAATGCCGATATCTTTCTTAATCTTAAAGTTAGCGAACCGGAATTTTTATATAAGCTGCCCTATATATCTGAATTTGAAATAATAAAAAAAAATTATGCTATGTTTAGCGCATGTGCACTTAAAAATTAATTAATACAAGTACTCTTAATTCCTTTATTTTTCAACGTATTTACATCACATTTCAATTCTATGCTTTTCTAAAATATTGTCATGTATTCTCTAAGTTTCGTATAATTCTATTGAAAACACTGCATGTTATAAGCAAAAAACATGTGCAAAATTTGGGGATTTTTTAAAGAAACCTTTATATCTTCCTGAATATTAGTGGTTTTTTTACGAAAACGATGCAAATATTACGCACATTAAATGAAATAATTGTTGAAAGTTTCATCTCGTTATTAGCTTCCTGTGAAACGAGATGAATCGACATCCCTTTTCGTCTTCGTCATTTTCTGGTTGCCCTTAAATACCCTCGTGACGAGATTTTCACTGTAAAATGTGAGTTCTGACTACTGTATACCCCACGGCTCTTCGCAACTGTTCAAACCATTGTATCCATACTGACATCAGATTTGTCGTATCTTAAGAATTGTGGCAGACATTTGGACACCAGTTTACCTTCTTTGTCCCCATATATTCACTATCTTACAAAGCTATATTTACAATCAATGTACAATACTACACACCAAAATTGTGTATAAACTTTACTTCCAAACAAATACAAACATTTTACAAAAATAAAATGCAATAGCGGTGTTGCTAAAATATTTCAGCAATTCAATGAAATTCAAGTGAAATATATATAAAATTATTGTAAAACATTAATTTCCTAAGAAAGCAATTTTTATTATCATAACCTTAACAGTGGCAATAGCACTTGTCGATGGAATAAGTATCTTTATGAATAAATGCGATTGGTATTTATCATGACAATTTTCATATTGGCGTGATAAATACGCAACAAAAGTTACACGAATAACAAATACTCTTCTTCAACTTTCACTGAAGAACCTTTCACGAAAAGAGAAAAACAAGATTAGATGGAACTGTGGCGCACCGTGCTACGCCATCCTACTCTGATGTATATTAGTCAATATCCGCCTCCGGACATGGGGAATTCCTTTTGTCTAGTGGTTAGGATTTTCGGCTCATAACCGAAAGGTCCTCAGTTCTATCCTACCGCCGCCAAAGTGGTGACTCGCGGACAATGAACACGCAACAACAACTTTCAGTCCCACTAATAGATGGCAGCACCAAATATCAGGTCAATTCCATCTTCTGCTACATTCACCAGATGGCAGAACGACAACTCCTACAGCAACGCAGCTCTCCCAATTCAAAGCCTGTGACACATTTCACAGCACAAAAGTCTATGACACATTTCATAGCACAAAGCCTGTGACACATTTCACAGCACAAAAGTCTATGACACATTTCATAGCACAAAGCCTGTGACACATTTCACAGCACGCAAAGTCTATGACCATTTCATAACACAAAGTCTGCACGTGCCTGCGCACCACCAATCTGGGCAGCAATCTGCGCATATGCACGCAGCACATCGCTTCCTTGATATTCAGATAATATCAAACAAGCTGGGGGTTGCTCCTGTGGCGCACCGTGCTACGCCATCCTACTCTGATGTATATTAGCCAATATCCGCCTACGGACATGGGGAATTCCTTTTGTCTAGTGGTTAGGATTTTCGGCTCATAACCGAAAGGTCCTCAGTTCAATCCTACCGCCGCCAAAGAACTAAACAGGAAGAACAACTATCAAGAAGAAGGAACTTATGATTTATTTCTCTCTCTTTTATAAATGCGTATTATTTTCACAAATCTTTGTTTTCATCCGAATTAACAATATGACAGTGAAATAGCTGTTTTATTGGTATGAAAAAAATTACCATGCATGTTTTTATCTAATTAATGAAATTGCAAAAAAATTTGGCTTTTATCAGTATTTACAAGATTCTAGTTGCATGTCTCGCCTTTACCAAAATAATTGGCCGAGCGAACCCAGGTCTACGTTTTAACCATTGAGAACTTTTGTCTATCTGAAAATTTGTTTATTACGCGATTAGGACTGAACGCGTTTGATTTCCTACGAATTGGGCATAATTGTTTCTTGAAGGAATAGAAATGGTGCATATGTTCTATTTCTTATTTTTTAAAATTCGTTCCGTCTTTGATGCCATTTTACTGATTTCGATGTTCTGGCGAGTTTGGAGCCATTAAAACTTTTGAACGAGTTAAAACGTAGACCTCGCTTCGCTCGGTCAATTATATTATAACTCTCTGTCTCATAGATATCTTGTTAGTTTTTGTTCTATGCTTGCCTTGTGCTGCGTGTGTTATGTGTTGGTCTTCCATGTTTACGTCAATAAAAGTATATGTTGCTTGTGATTGGAGAATGGTGTATTTGCGGATATTAGAATTTACGAAATTTGAACACCATGCTGCTAAATAGGATTCTGAACTCTTTACCTACTGAATATCTGGAGTTTGAAAATGGATAGGAATTTGTTCCAGTTAATAAAAGAACTGTGGATAATCTTACAGAAAGGTTGCGTTTGCACGAGCAAAGGCAGGAAAGGATGAAACTTCCTCATGAAAGTAAATGTGTGCCATTTGTCGCCAAACGAAGTAAGAACTTCGCCAAGAATCAAGCAGATTCAGTGCAAAAGTAAAAGAACAAAAAGATGAAATGTCACTTTTCTGGACGTTCTGGTCATATGAAGAAGAATTGCTACAAATTCAAGAATGAAGGTTCTGAATAAGAGAAAGAGGAGTCTCGCACACCTATGCCAGTTTATAACTGTTACTGAAAAGAGTCCAGATTATTGGCTTATTGACTCTGGTGCTTGACACCATGTTTCTTCAAAGTTGAACTGGTTTACTTCATGTAAGATGTTTGATGCATCACGACTATTACTCTTAGGGGATGGTCTATGCATATATGCTAACGGCATTGGAGATATTCAGGTTGAGATGCTTGTTAAAGGAAAATTGAATACTGGCTCTCTGACCAATGTGTGGTACGTACCTGAATGTGGACAAAATCTGTTCTCCTCTGGTGCTGCTCTCGATAAGGAACTGATTGAATTTGCAGATAATAAACAATAGGAAATTTGTAAACAAGTATATTGAATGATAGTGATAATGTTGCTGTTGGAATAAGGTACAAACGGTGTGTACAAATTACTAATGCGTGTACTTGTTCTAGAATCAGCCTCTGCAGCAGTGAAAAATGACATTTTGCAATTGTGGAATGAAAGAATGGGCCATCAGAACAAAAAGTATTTCCAAAGGTTTTTGAAATCCAAAGAAATTGATATAAAATTAGATAGTTAATTTTATGACGCCTGTATTTATGGGAAAATGCATAGACTTAGTTTTGGAAGTCGACAGCATCGGCCTAATTCTCCTGGTCAGCTTGTACATGCAGATGTGTGCGTCCTTATTCCTAAAAAGTCTCTAGGTTGCAGCATATATTTTGTTGCATTTAAAGATGACTATTCTAAATACAGGTCTGTCTGTTTAATAAAATAAAAATCTGAGGTTAAAGAAATATTATCTAGATTTCTATCTGAAATGAGAATACAGGCTACGTGTTGAAAGAACTTTTAACAGGCGGAAGTGGTGAATTTAACAATTATCAGGTTCACCAAATAATTCAAAAGAAAGGTCTGAGCCATCTAACATCAATGCCTTATACTCCAGAGAAGAATGGAGGGATAGAGAGAGAACAGAATTCTAGTGGAAGCAGCAAGGTCTATGCTTCATGCTAATAACTTACCTGAGAAATTGTGGAGTGAATCTGTGAACACTGCTGCATATGTTTTAAATAGAACAGGGCCTACACCAGAAGTAGGAAAGTCTCCTTACGAAATCTGGTTCAAAATAAAATCTTCTGTTGATCATCTAAAATGTTTTGGCACTGAATGCTTTATTCACATCCCAAAGCAGAAAAGTGGAAAATTCGATAAGAAGGCTATTAAAGGATATTTTGTTGTTTGTTGTGGTGAAAAAGATGGTTATTGTATTTGGGCACCAGATAAAAATGTTTTGCTATCGTAAGATATTGTTTTTAAAGGTGAGGTCACGTCTGAGAAAACATCTATAGAAATGATTCAAACTCAGTCAAGAGAAGAACTTCGAGTTGGGGAATACTGTACCAATCAGCTCAACATTAAAATTATTGGAGAATTTAGTGATTCTGACTATACTGGAGATATTTCTGCTAGGAAATCAGCATCTGGTATGATTTTCAAGTTCAGTGGAGGAGCAATAACGCGGGCATCGAACCGTAAAAAGTGCATATCCTTATCTACAACGGAAGCCGAATTTGTTGCAGCCATCCAGGCCTAAGAAATATAAAGAAGCAGTTTGGTTGTATAGACTGTTTATCGAAATCCATCTTTTGAAGTGTGTTCCTGTACTGCAAGTTGACAATCAGAGTGCAATTCGGCTAATAAAGAATCCTGAGTTTCATAATCGAACAAAACACATAGATGTTCAATACTAATGTCTTCGGGACAAGTATCACAATGGAGAATTGAATGTGGAGTATTATGAAAATGTTAATCAGGTTGCTGATAATTTAACTAAACCTTTATCTAGAGTTCGCTGAAAAAAATTATTTCTTCTAATATCTACCCCAGATAGCACGTAAGTTTGCAGCAAGTTTGATTTTGACTTGTCATGGCAAAATTTGACGCGTCAAACTTGAATCGAACTTGTAGCAAGTTCGATGTGACAAATAGCGCCACCTGCTTGCAAATCAAACTTGCTGCAATTTTGCAAAACAAGCTTCCTGCAAAGATAGCACAATAAAGAGATAATTATCTTTGTCTCTGTTTTTAAAAACATCCGATTTTTAATAGCATCTCCCAGACCGTAATTCTTATTTATTAATTCAATAAATCAATGATAATTTGTGAAAAAAATAACTTTTTTATAAAAAAAATTTTTGAAACATTTTCCATCTTTTTACTGAATATATCACTCTCACTTTAAAGAAAACTATATCGCCTTTTTCTTAATGTTGAAATTTTAACGTTTATAAACAAAATTAAATCTAAAAAACAGTCAGTGTTTGTTGAACAATAATAACTAGACATTTTGTCCCATTTTAAAGTAATTACTTTTGAACTCTAATTTCATAATTTATTCTACTAGCAAAACGTAGTTATTAGCGGAAATCGCTCTCTCTTTGACTTCAAATCATATTCTCAACTCAAAAAATTAATGAAATCCAGAAAATAGTTAAAAATAAATCGTATACGAATCGAATCGAACGATGTATTAGCGAAATCTATCTTCTACTCTCAGAGTTCAACTGGCTCAATGGTTAGCGTCTCTGCTTCGGAACCGGGAGGTCGCGAGTTCCATCCCGGGTTGTGTTCGTGTTCTGTTTTTGCTATAATTTGCAATGAGTTTGATACGGCAAACTTGCTGCAAGTTCGTTTCATGGTGACTTCGGAGCTTTTGTTAACTTGCTGCAAGCTTACTGCAAGCTTGCACTCTTGTCACGACAAATTTGTCGCAAACTTGCACTCTTGTCATGACAAATTTGTGGCAAGCTTGCTGCAAACTAAAATTGCTATCGGGGACTTCCGTATGATGCAAATAATAATCTCAAGTAACATGATGGTTCCATTTATCAGATAATAAATGAATGGCGTATGTAAAAATGCTTAAACAACAAGTAAAGAACAGTAACATCTTCTTAGCGTCAGAAGATATGTCGGAGGTTTATGAAGATATGCCTATGTGTAAATAACTTAACGGTACATGGTTCTGCTAATTTCATTTTTGGACTATTTATTTAATTCATGTTTGTATCTCCTTGATTGTGACGATATGCGTTTTGAGTGAGTCAAAAGACATAGCTGCATATCACAAGTTTAGTTTAGTTATATTAAAGTCCCGTTTTGAAGCAACACTAGGGCTATCTTGGGACTGACCTCGTAATTTTGAACCTCGGTCAGATGACAAAGACGACACCTGAGCTGATAACCCCTCTCCAAATTTCCGCATCACACTAACGGAAAGACGTTTGCCCCCCTGCGTATGATTTAACGTGCGACAAGCCCAATACACGACGGATCTTCAATGGAATCGGGTTTCGAACCTGCAACCTTGCGACCTCAAAAATGAATATCATAAGAATCAACTCGCTATCAAACATAATACAATGTCTCATCATTATTTTATTTACTGAAATAAGCATAGTTATACTTAAGGTATTTACATTTCCAGTTATTTCCGTATTTAATTTCGCATTGAAATAATCCTTGAAATACAAGATACATTTGCATTTTGATGGAGTAATACGTTACTAAACAGCAAAATGTGCAAATTTGAAATTTCACTATTGCATATTGAATAAAAACACTAATTTTTTATATATCTGAGTTAGTGTTAGTGAACATTTTTCTTCGTTTTTTGCAAAAAAATGGGAAATTTTTAGTGAATGAATAATTACTGGTTTATCTGAAACATTGTTAACTGATAAAAATTCATAATCACTGCAATTACAGCTTCACACATCCATTCCGATACTAAATTAGAATTTGACGGAAATATTTTGATATAATGAAAATATTTTGGTGTTTCTAAAAGAAGAAATATTTTATCTGTCTCTCATGGTAATACAATAACACTTGCATTTACCTCTGAATAGACTTGATGTCTAAAATCAAGTGTACTTATTTTAAATGTTGGGTATATAACTCGAATTTTAATGGAAGGACTGTAAATACTGGGAATGCAAAATTATCCATATCATTTTAATAAATCGAAAAAAAATATTACGTTTTATTATATTTTATGAAAACTCAAGTGAAAAAGGTATATAAAATTTCATTAGATCATTCATCATTCATATTTTTCTTATTATCATATTTATCTTCTACTTTTTTATATATTTATCCCCCACTTCTTCTATTTAGAGGTACATACACTCTCTGCAAGTGTTATGTCAGTTGCATTTACATTTCAGGAATAATATTTATCATAAATTCTTAAAAGTATCTTTTCATTAAGTAGGAAAAAGAAATAATATCTGATTTATTTTTGCGCTTTCGTACGATTAAGAAATAATATTTTAAAAAACGTTATAAATCGTTGTGATGTATTTTTAATAATTTCTTTGTGGCAAGATTTAAAATTTTCTTTACCCAGAAACAATAATCAACATATCGTTAAGATATTCTACTAGAACCATTAATTATTGAAATAAATTAAAATTATAAATACGATAGGACTAAACTAAAGAAATTGAAAATAACCTTTAAACATTAAATTTGCATTAATTTTAAAATTATTTTCCATTATTTTTCAAATTAGTAATCTTAGCCTGGTAATTATGTCTGATTATTATAATTAATCTTCTGATAGATGCTGTTAATCCTTCATCCTTCTGACATATATTTGAAACAAAAATCTTCGAAAGTAAGACCTGTGATTACACTCGCAATTATTCACCAGTTATCTGTAAATAATTTGATAAAAGTCTTTTGAAGTCTTTCTAGGAAATTATTTAAGACATCCTACATATAGCTTCTCTGATAGCTGTTTCTAAAATTTCGCAAAAAACTTATGTGAATACTCCATATCATGTCGGAATATAGAAAGTTACCAAGACGGGGAAACAAACGGTATTTCTAGTATTTCCTGCCAATATAATTTGTCTTATCTAGATAATTTTCCCCCGAATCCCCCGAACTCAACAACAGTATGAGTTCCATAGGTTTAAACACTTATAACAGAATTTTTTTATCATCATCAATCAATTTTATTATTATTCAATTATCATGCTTAATCACTGGAATTTTTACTGGGTGGTATATATTCTAAATTTAGAGTATAAAATTTCTTTTTATTTTAAAATATATGTAAAACATTTAAAATACTTACAAACCTTCGTTAGGTTCAGCAGTTATATACTTCCTGATAGGTGCGGTGGTAATCTCTCAGATGGTAATTTTTTATATCTTATTTGTTAACTTTTATAACTAAATACCTAATATATAGTTATTTTTGTCCGTATTATGCTGTTTATGTATGTTAAAGGCGTTCCTCAGATTTCTCGCAAATCGTTCTGAGCAAAAAAACTGCACCTTTTAGAAGCTATCATAAAACTAGGAAAAAATTTACTAGAATTTGTCGAGTCATTTTATGCGATCATTCATAATTTCTGAGATAAATTCACTCACCGCGATAAATCTATTTCCTATTAAAACTTTATACCCCAATGGTACTCAAAAGCACGCTTATAACGCTCTGATATCTTCATAGTATCGAGACGTTCTTCTATACGTTATTCACAAGAGCACGAAAAATATATCCCCTGCAGTAAGATGAAAGCATAATTTTTAGTCTTTTCATTATTAATTAAAGAATCGAGCAAAGTGGCTTAATTTATTAAATTAATGAGGTTATTTTAATGAATTAAGAATTTTTTTCAAATATATTATGGGGTAATCCTGCATCAAAACTTATCTAATTATTCAAGCGGATACCATAATTTTTTAAGGTAAAAAAATTTGCAAAGTCAGCTGAATTTTGCATTAATTATAAGTTTACATCACGTACATATAGATGCATACAGATTTAATGTTAGAAAAATTGAAATAAGTTTTCCCAATTTAATATTTTATCGTTTTCGTATTTGCTTGAAAAAAGATACATGCAAAATTTTAATTACAAAATATGATTCTAAATGTAACGATTCTCACAAAAAAGTAGACTCGCGAATTCTCAAAAGATGCAAACACAATGTACAGGTCTTTTCAAGCTTTTTTTATATAAAAGAATCCAGGTGATGTTGTGAGGTATTGGAAAAATGATTTAGATAGAAATGTTTAGATACCAAAAGTATACCATCAACCACACTTCGGTGGTGTTTTGACAGCTTTACACAACTGAGAACTTTATTTTTCATTCCAACAAAGAAGATGAAGAGAAAAAGCAAAAGAAGAAAGGATTTCACACTAAATAATTTATATGAACCTGAAAGTATTTATTTCCTTTAGGTACTAATGCATTGAGATATGGTGCATCATAAAAACAAATTATCTATATACTATCATCATGCATCGCAATATTGTTTAGGTTGTAGAATAACCAGTTTATTTATAACTTATATTTTAACGAAAATAACAAAAACTCTCATGTATTTTATTCCATTTACATATGTGCGGAGGATTCAACTTTTTCACACTGGACCTTCTCGCTATCGATAAGTCTGAACTTATCAAACAAACTTATGTGAAATGAGCAAAAAGTTCAACAAATAAGTTGAAACAAAGTTTTGAAGAATCAAAGAATGCACTTTCTTGACCTGATAGGGGCTAAAAATCCTCCCGTTGTATGGTTCGGAAGTTTGGAGAGGGCGTGCCAGCTCAAGTGTGGTCCTCGTCATCTGACCGCGGTTCAAAATTACGAGGTCCGTCCCTGCCAATATAACCCTCGTGTTGCTTCAAAACGGGCCGTTAATATAACTAAACTAAACTGAACATATTGACTGGAGATCGCATCCAGTTTTCGAATTGTCTTTGCTATGCCCAGTTTGAAACATTTGTATCATTCAAATTACTTTGATAGGCCAAAACAATTCTCTATATGAGTTTTTTGAAACATTCTCATACATATCATTTGCCTTTTCGCAAAGATACTGTTTCATCAAAAGCCTAATTTAACCAAATGTCTAATTTGCATTAGAATGCTCATCATCAGTTTTAATACTACGGTAATAATGCGCATTCACTTAATACTCTGGAGACATTTATGATTCAGATGGTAATTTGGAAGAAACGTAATAGAACCATCATAAAGCAATGCTGCGCTAGTACTAGGTTTACTAAGGAGAATGACGTTAGGTAAAGCCAGATACCATATAACAACACTGAGGAGATATATGACGCAAAACTAAATGAAAATGCTTATATAATGAATAATAAAAGTAGATGGACTGCATTGAATTCAAAAAGGGCTACAACCATTGCAATACGGAAAATGGCATCTGGTTGTACAATGATCTTCTTTTGCTATTTTGATTTGATTTATGCAGCATGTAACGTATATACAGTAGAACACTGATTAATCAAACTAAAGGGGGGAAGCCGTTTCGTATAACGATTTTTTTTCGGTTAAGTCATGTTCGTCTATTACTCTTTTGTATCTAATTACAATATGTAATTCTGAAATATTTTGAGTGTAAAACGAATTCAAAATTCTCTCTGTAGCTTACACTTATGTTCTTTAGAAAAGTTAACCCTCCGTCGGGCGCAATGCGTCTGACAGGTACAGGTAAACAATATCATAATTAATATTGTTAACACCCATTCATTTTAATGTTAGTATTCCGAAAGTAATCACTGGCCTTTTGGGGGAGTCTTTAAAACAGGGAAGGTATTGTTCAAAAAAATTTCGCTTTCGCGATAATTTCCGTGCAGATCAGGTAGTACATAATATTATCCAATATCATAAAATTTGCAAAAGTAATATTGTACAATATTTTTCCCAATATTGAAACAGTGTAAAACATAAGACTTTTTGAATATTGTGCAATGCTTTTTACACAATATTGGATAATGTCATATAATACTGTATAATAATATTGTACTATACTAAATAATATTATATAATATTGCATAATATAAAAATATATTGAATATTTTAAAAATACATTTTAGAAGCATGAAAAATATTAATCACTTAATTCCTCAGTAGTTGGAAAATTTCTCTTAGTTTTCTTCATCTAGTTGTAAAACATGGAAATAACAAGTGCATTTAAAATTTAATCGGTAAACCTTTTCCGATACCTATAACATTCTTCAAATAGTTTTAGTTCCCATATAAAGAGTTTAACATTTCCATATAAATCGTTTGTCATTTATAGGTTCAAATGAAGCACCTTGACAATGGAATGTTCTAATACAAGTTAGAAAAAGAAAAATTTCAATATTTTTAAATTTTGTTTAAAATTCATAATGTTCTAAAGCAAAGAACTAAACTCCATGAATGACCAGTCCGCGTAATATCATTTCTAAGTAAAGCATTAATACTAAGGATTTATGGAAATATGTCTGTTTTTTTCTGTTTTCTTCTTGTGTTTGAAGTGCATAAATGTTTCGTGATAAATTAACATATTAAATATCATTTAACTTTAGTTATGTACACATTTTCAATTGTAATATTTTTTTAGTATAAAAAATATGTCGCCATAAAATTATAAAGACATACATATAAAAGCACTTTTTCCAGTGCCGTGCATTTAACCAAAATAAGAGAAGCAATGCGATAGTATTCAGTAGGCGATGTGATTTCTCAGACGCACTCTGGTTTTTCATTTCTTTCAAAAACGTTCAAAGGAAACACAATAACAATAATTTGTTTGTCGCTAGGAGCAAACCCTCTGTTATTTTTGTGAACGGAAGTTAAGGGTATTGCATTAAATTGTTCTTCCCGTCAGTATTTCTGGATTTCGAGCCGAACATAGGTGTGATTTAAGAAATGCGCGTTTAAAGTAAGCAAGTAATTCGTGCTCCATCACTCCAGCTTATCGTCTTGTAATTGATTCTTTCTTTCCGTGACTTTCTAGAGCTGATGTGGAGCATGCGTATTTATGTCCAGAACTGAGGTAGTTAATTTTTTTACGATTGATTATACATTTTATGTCCGCAAATATGTAATATTATTTAAAAAATTGTATCTGTAAGCTTGTATGGATAATGTTGTGTCTATTATGCGAACATAATACTGGAATGCGTCAGCATAATTTAGAACGACAGCATGCCACTGATTTTCACAACTGAACTCCAAATTCCTATCCGAAAATCTATTGCGGCGAATAAAAACTACGAAATGTGATATTAGTTTTTCTAACAATAGTAATAAAAATCATATTTATTCTAGAGCAAGCGAAAACAAACCAGATTTTGAACTATAACAATAACTTGTTAATATTTATTACTCGCAATACGTTTTTCACAAAATTCAATGAATAATAGAGAGCATCATTTTTAAACTATTTGAGTTACTTTCAGAATAACAGATATGCAGCAATACGGATGACGCGACAAAATAAATTACATTATTAGAAAAAACACCAAAATACTGACTTATTTGGTGGTATCAGAATATTTCAAGAGCTAGAACAATTTTTTTCGAAACTGAATGATTTATTGTAGTAAATTCACGGAATTTTCAAAACGGTAGCAAATGAAAAGTAATAATAAAGAAATATTTCTCCTTCACCATTTTTACAGTATCGAAATGTAATTTGTATACTCTCAAAAGAAGCTACGCATGATGGGAACACTGTTTTCTCAAAAATAGTTTATCGGAAAAAGATATTGATGTAATATAAAAGAGAATTACGTTTCAGACTGATACAAATTCCATCTTTATAAAAGGTAGGTTTATAAAGTTCTGATGCACTTGAAATTCAATTAAATATATTCACTTAGCAAATAAATGTTATATATTTAAGGCAATAGAAACCTTAAGCTAAATAAGAATAATGGTTTGTGTATAAATTTCAAAAATAATTTTATGTGATAATAAGGAAACCAAATATTTCATTTTTAAAGGTTGATATAGTTGGGGTTGTAAAGGTTGAATGCGCAAAGTTAAAAAAAAATAATTTCCTTTTTGTGCACTTAAAATATTATGGTTGTTTACAACATAATATTGTTGTTATATGTGTTCAAATACAACTATTATAGTTCAAACAACTATCATAGAAAACAGAGAAGAAACAGAATTTAGAAAGATATACAACGTGATCCAAATTAAACAGGAGGTGTTTAGGTATCTTCTGTGCAAAAACTATAGTTCAAATATATTGCTGTTATATGTGTTCTTATATGTGTTCAAATTCAACTATTATAGTTCAAACAACTATTATAGAAAACAGAAAAGAATCAGAATTTAGAAAGATATACAACGTGATCGAAATTAAACAGGAGATGTTTAGGTACCTTCTGTGTAAAAACTGTAGGCTGAATCATAACGAAATTTTGTTGGAATAGTGGTTTCAATTTCAGAAGAAAAAAATAGTTCTTATTTTGGCCAACAGGGGAAAATAGCGGTACTGTAGAATTAAGTGTTTATTTTTTAAAACACCTGCAACAACTTTTTTTAAAGAGAAAATGTGAAGTTATTAAGGTTGAAACAACTTGACAAAAAAGAGTTAAAGAGTTAATGTTAATATGTTATGCGAATGTGAAAATGAAATAAAAATATATCATAATTCATCATAATATCATTGTTACATCTTATATAATATATGCTACATCCTAAGCCATTGATACATAGTCCGACATGTCTTTGTTCTACAAATTGCATGCGCTGCAAGATAGACTCAGTCGCAGTATGCAATTTATGTTCAGCGATAATTGAATCATGATGTGAAATTATGTTTCTTTGAGACAGCTAAGTTTTCAATGTCACGTTAATAAACCTTTCTCTTTATATAAACTCACAGCCAAAAGTCACAGGAGTTAGATTCAGTGAAAAGGCTGACCAATACATTTGGAATGATCGATCTGCTTATCATTTTGTCGTCGGAAAAACTTTGCCATAGAAAATTTTGAACAGATAAAGGTACTTGAAGTGGGGTCCGTCTTGCCTCAAGACTGTGGTGTTCACACAATTTATATGCTTCAGCGAAGGAATTAAAAACATTTCGGATCATACATGCATATCTAAAACCATTGACAAGGGCGTCACAAGAAATATCCAATCCCGAGAGTGTATCCCATGTGTACTACTACTATTACAAATCATATGCTTTTGTTGTTGCTTGTTCAACAACTGCATCTGCATTCTATTTGGTTTGCCACTTCGTCCAGGATCATCTACAAAAGTTCAAGTCTCTTCAAAACACAAAATCAGAAAACGATGTAAACTTTTTCGTTGACGAATTGCCTTGATATCGCTGTGTTGCCTTCAGGGTTGATTTAATATATGTACATGAGGAGAACAAAACTTACGAGGTTTCATCGAAATGTATCTTTCAAGCCAAAACACGCGGATTGAAGTTGCTTGGTAGATTGTGACTTTGAACCATCCCCGACATACACGGTTACATACAGGGTCGTAGATCCTACTATTTTTGTATAATGGAGCTTCGAAGAATGTACGTGCTAAATGGTCGTCGTATTTTTTATTGTTGAGAAACTTGTACAGAGAATCTTTAACAAATTTTTCCAAACGCTTGGTAATGCTTGTAGTGAGACTCATGTAAAGTCAAAGAAAGTTTACGGGAAAGATTTTAAAAGCGTTACAAGAATTAATAAGTTGTTCAAATGTTTCCAACATGGCCGCCAAAATGTCAAAAGTGATGCTTTCCAAAACATAGACAATTGTCAAAACATGCAAGGTATACATTCAACTGTGCATGGAAATCATCGAATCACTATTCGTGAGTTCTCTGAAGAGTGTAGCATCAACGCTCTTTTCTCAGCATAAGCATGTTGTTTAGTTGAAAAATATTGTAAAAGACAAAATGGCAAAATTTTTAAATCACATTTGCGTTTATTTTTGTTTCAAAATTTGACAAGCTTGAATCAAAATTCTAAGTTCCAAGCATGGTACTAATAATTTATTCGATCGAATTTCACTTCGATGTGTCAATAGTATTTTTCATGCTTTTTCAGTTTCTACCGTAACATATTTTTCCACGACATAAGTTAAATCCGAGAGCGATACATTTTTATTAAACAATGTATGGGATATTCTCCTTCTATTTCCTTTTGGAAATCTGTTTCGAATGTTGTTTCGACGTTTTTGAATTTTTATTGAAAGAAGATATATTTTAAAAATTTTAAAAAGCAGATATTTTATTCGAATTTAGGTATCTTATTTAAGGGAAACTTGAGTATACCAACTTGAATTAACAAAAATTCAGTTTTAAACTTTTGGCAGCAAAAGAAATTTGGCTAATATTCGAGCAAAGCATTTTGATTTCTTGCTGTTGATTAAGACATAAACATTTAACTGAAGTTTGAAAGAATTCATATAACGCATTTCTTTATGAGAAAAATATAAAAAAATTCTTCAAAACCCTCAGAATTATCTCCTTATTTCTTTTCAGCAACAATTAAAGAAAAGGATACGTTTAGTTTTATAATAGAATGTTTCTTTCTCTCCAACAAAAATTTATCTCAATAGTGGTAATTTGCAAAGATGAAACGTTTGTATTGTAAGAATTTTATGTGATTTTGTTATTCGTGTTCACCAATCGTTCTTGTAAATACCTTTGAGGTCGCAGTAGTTAATCGATTAAAGGTTTCAGAACGGAAACCATTGAGAAAGAATAAAAAGAAATCAAATTATAATTCGAACGCAAGACATAATTTTTTACATCGCATGCTTTCTCCCAATTAGTTTATTTATGCTTATATCTGAACATTCATGGCGAATATAATTTCTGGCTTGTTCAAATTTATAAATATTAAACAATTTGATAATATATAAATAAAGAAGACAAATAATTGTCTTTTAACGAAATTTAAGTCTTTAAATTTCATCAGTAAAAGTTTTGTTAAATAATGTTGCCGCTTTTGTTAAATAATTCATCAATCAAGTTTTTACTCCAACGTCATTATTCCTTTTACTCTAAATTAATTTTTAATTAGGAATATCAACACAAGAATAAATAAATAAAAAGGATAAAGAGGCAACCATCACCCAACGCTATCAGAGTTTCTACTACTTTTATTTAAAAAAAATAATCTAAAACAAAGAAAACACGACCTGTTGTCATCCCAAGAAATGACAACAGCAGTAACTATTAACAAGAAAATATTTAAATTGACAGACGCCGCAGTGATACAACGATTGATGACTTCGAATGTTACAGCTTCCAATGATATTTCTTTCTGCTTTGTTTGTTTATATTAAAAACCGGAACTTCGACTTTGAAGATTCCATTGACTTAGCATTACACCGGAATTACGTACTCTAATAGCACAAAATACTCGACAATATTGTCGCGATAACTTTACGATATTGTGCGACATTCAGTTTATCGAACAACATCGTAGAGATACCGTACAATATCTTGTGCTCATAGGGTAGTTACCGCATTTGAATGTAAATAAGCTCAACAGAAAACTCGTCCATACAATGCAGCACTACATAAGGGATGGAATAAAACCGATTATTGAAATTACTTTCTAATATACGAATATTTTTACCTTCTCGTGTTACTCGAAAGTATTTTTCTTTGATTTAAAAATAGATTTGAAAACAATTTCATTCGTGGACAAATAGTTTTCATTTATTATGCTTCAATCAATCATTCTGTTCTGAGCTTTTTATACTTTTAAAGTGATCTTGCTCTAATTATGTCAACGTCATCTCACATATTTGGATAATTAATGATTTTGATACAAACAGGTACTTTAAAATTATTTCTATAAAAAAAACTGAATTATTTAAAGGAATTTTAAATTCTATAGCTTTTGTTATTAACATTTTCTTTTTTATATATATATATATATATGTGTTGTTTATTTTTTATATTCCGCAACTGCAATGTTTATTTAGACTAGCTGATTTACACAGTGTTGCTCGAGACAACGAAAATTTTAAGTCTAAGTACTTATAAGACTTAAAATTTGACACAAGATAGTTTTTTAACCGTCGGTATAAATACTGCATTAACGATTATTTTTTAAACTTTTGTTGTTGCGATACATGATGGCCGGAACTCCAGTCTCCAAGCTTTCAACTTGTCATTTGGCCTCAATTCCAAACTACCCCATCAGTTTCGATACGGAGCGTTAATATACGTAAAAGTTTTGAATAAAACTTCCAAGTCATAAAACATTAATTCACATGCACATCAGATCTTTTATGACATTCAGTCTCGAGCCCTCGATCCACTCATCATGAAGCTGAACGCGACTTTCTTAATCTTTTATAAATGATTGAAAAGCAAAACAGAGTGATTGCTAAAATTCGATTGAAATCAAAACATAAAAATGAAGCAAATTACACGCTATTTTAATACTTAGCAGAAATAAATTTTAATTTTTTCTTTATATTTTAATATTAGCATTTTTTTATAAGTAAACTTGAGATCATTCACTGGATTAAAGCCATTTGTCCAGGCTCATGAGCTTCAAACTTCAAAAATATTTTTATTATAATTCAATTTACATAAAATATTTTAAGAAAAATTGATTTTTCATATTCTGCCTGCACATGTTTTGACTATTAAAATAAAATTCATAAAAATAAACCCAAACGTTTACTAAGGAAAATGCAAATATTAAGATGGCACAATAAATATTAATAATAAAATGTTTAAAAAATGAAAAAAAGAGTGATGTAACCAAAACATTTCATTCGAATAAATCCACATTCTGAATGATAAAGAATGAATTCATTCACGAATGGTTTTATTCAATACCAAATAAAGTGAATCCGCAGCCAATAAAATAATATTTAGATAAGCTCATTTCTTAAGGAAATCATTTAATATTATATCTAGTCTATGAAAGATAACTTTTAAGATGTAAATATTTAACTTTTGAAAAAATATTTTAAATTCGTTGAATAAAAATATTATTGTCAAATATATTTACAAATACTTATAATTTTTTGGCATTATTTTTTCCTTCCGATTCAGTGATGTTTAAAAAAATGAATAGAAATAATTTTTTCAGTGAAAATTATTTTCTTATTAAGTTAGTAATGATATGCATTTTTTTTTTATTTTGTGACATTTTATTATTTTTAAAAAATATTAACTCGAAATAGAAAATGAATGCGTTAAAACAAAATATTTTGAAAACGGATAATTGATTTGGTTCCAAAAATATTAATTGAAATATGAGGAGGCATAACTGAAGTTTTAAAACACTGGAGTCAATTCAAGCTCACGTGACACACGTCAAGAATACTGCCTCAGTATAATTTTGGAAATCCATTGCACATTCTGTAGAGGGTAAAGGAATTGAAGTCACAACACAGAGTAATGTTATTTAGGTTTATATGCTACATGACATGTGCAGAATGCAACATGATATAACGTGAATCGGCTCCATTTTCTAGATTTTTTTCCCTGGAAGTGCGGTACAATCGCTCAATTCTATGATATTACACTGATTATTTTATAAAATACTAGCTGGTATACCCGGCAGTGCTCGGGATAAAAATGTTTTGAAGTCCAAGTACATATAACACTTTAAACTTAATTAAACGGTTTTTTGCAGCAACATGTTTCTTTGATTTTCGTCATCCACTCCCGCGTTGTCTGACAGCCTCGGACAGAAGCAAAACTCATCTTATCTTTTTCTCTCCTTAATTTGAGCCACCTGGCCTCGAATGTAAACGTCCTTGGCAAGCATTTTTCCTTTCCCGTCATTGATTGCTACTGCGACAACAGAAGCTCTTTCACATCTTGATTTTTACTGCCATTCTCCGGATTGCAATTATCTTCTTACTAGTGTTTGTGTGATTATTCATGAAAACACCTACACAATGATATTGTCCCATCACCAACTTCACGAGTCTTTCTTCTGCAGTTAACCACTTAAAAGTTTTTCCCGAACACCGTTAGGGCACTGAAAAAGTGAACTACCCTGATTTGCCCGAATGCCGCTCAGGCAGATCATTTTTATAAGCCAATCCACTGATTTTCCCGGCCTTTTCACTTTCTTTACTTTGCAATGTTACTAGTAAATGGCTCTAGCAGTCCAATTAATGTTGGACAGCAAAACAAGTGTAAACCAGTTTTTAGGTCAGGTTAGGAAAACCAATTGTTCGGTCAGGTTAGGTAAACCAGTTTTTAGGTCATTTTTTCTACTGCAATTAAAAATTGTCAAAAATTAATAAAATCAATACTTGTAACCGTTTTGACTGCTGATTCGAATTTAATTTATAAAATCAATTTGAATACAAAATTGCTTGTAATTAATGTGCGTATTTTTGGACACAATATGGCAGAAAAAAGAAATTGTTAAGTGGTTAAGCTGTTTTCCTTCCATTAAGTCTGAACTGCTCTAAATCTAATACCAAATTTTATGAGTTATCACTTGAGAAAATTCTAGTTTGGCGGCAGTACTGTGCTTTTAAGTCAAGCCAAATTTTGAATAAAAACTTTCCTTTCATTCACTATACAAAAATTTCAAAGTGTGTTAAATTTTTAATTTTAAAATGGCAAAGAAGTATGAGGTTAAATGTTTGAGTCTACCTCACACAATCCCCCCCCCCAAAATCTAGCATATGTTGCAGTGTTTAATATAAATACAAATATATTGTTACAAAAAATATAATAATTTGGTTGCGATAAAATATTTCAGCAATGCATTGATTACTAAAATGAAAATTCTTCTTTGGAGTTAATTTCCCAAGAAAACAATTTATACTATCATAACCGTTACAATTGCAAAAGCGCGTGAATAAAAGAGTTGCTGCAATATTGAGATTGGTTTGAATTTTATTTACAGCAATGAAAACGTTGCCATAAATCATGTTTGGAAACATTTTGAAAAATCCATTAAAATTGAACAAAATATGGCATGGAAATAAAATTTGTGTCATTGAAAAGCTAATTGTTTTGGCATTCTCGATGATGTTGAAATAGTTTTTGTGGGATAATAGTCTCCGAAGTTATTGCAGGAAAACGTATATATTTAAGTTAATTTTTAATTAATTAAAATTCTAATTCAAATTTTTAAAACTCCTTTCATAGTCAGCACCTACTACCCAAAAAGCAACCGTCGAATTTCAAGTTTCTAGTCCCAGTGGTTTGGGAGATGAATCAGTGAGTCCCTTTCTCTTTGATATATACATATTCAAATTTCAGCCTATTGGGATAAATAATGAAGCAATAATTTTATAAATATATATTAATAGAAATGAGCCACCTATTGATTAATTAATCTATATATACATAATCATGCTGTTGAATGCCAATGATACGACTTCTTGACCCTTCGGCACACGCACTCATTTCTGGAACATTAGAACACGCGCAGGGTCAATTGGACCCCAAATTGTTAGACACTTACTCTAGTGGCTATTTGTACACAAATAAAGTATGGCCAAAGTACAAGAATATTTTTCGTACAAATAACTTGTATTTAAGACACAAATGCGATTTTTAATACGAAAAAGGAAAGTTGAACTTATCTCCTTCTTTCCATATCGTTTCTGTATTCTTTTCTTCTCCGCTGCGCACATTCGTACGCTGTCATAGCCATAATGTTAAATGAATCCGAAACGCTAATACATACACTGGGTAATTTGACCCAAACCTCTCTATCAAAAAGTGAGAAACCCCGTTTCAGCTGTTTCTGCTGCTCTTATCTTTTTCTTCTAGCTCCTTCATAGAGGTACAGGAAGCAACAGGGGCAAGTTTTTAAAAATTCCTAGAATTTCTTACCAAAAGAGAAAGGGTAGGGTCAAAAAGACCCCGTGCGTGTGTTGACGGGTTAAGGTACAGGGTGATTATACAAAAAGTGGAACTTTCAAAAAGCTGTAAAATTTCATAAGAGACTTGATGGATGACCGTGTAACAGTAAAAAAGCATATACTGAACATCTATGGAGTTCGGATTCAAAACTTGAATAAATTAGCTTTCGAAAATGTATCTTTCAAATAAATACCATCAACTAGATAATGTTCAGTAAAGCTTTGACATCGGGGCATTCATTTTCACTCAACCCTGTTTAATATACTTACTGCATTGATATAGAATTTCCATCCTAATCCGAAACACTAAGGGAATATACGAAACATTCCAGAGGAAAACGCTTACGATTTATTTTCCACAGATTTTAGAATGATGTATTTTTTGTTCCAAATACAAAACGGGTACTGTGATTTTGTCGTTTTCTTCACAAAGAGGACTTCAATCATATTGAAGTAACTGAGTTTTCTTACATACCCCATTATAAAGCAAATAAATGCTATCGATGTCAAACTTACAAAATATTTCGAGAAATATGATCATAAATATTTTACTTATTATATCGAGATATGGAGCAATATTTTGTTTGGCATATTGAGTTTTATTTCTCCTCGTATTTGGAGTAAAGCACCATTCAATTTTCAAGACGATTGCATTGAATTACGAGAGCAAAACGATCCAAGAAAGTGATATCTCATGGAAATTGTTTATTGTGTCGGCATCTTAAAATTGTCTTTTATTTTCACTTCATCTCGGAGAAGATAAACCTTTCTTTCCAATTTTGAATTTTTGGTAAAAAATTTCAGAAAACATCGGCAAAACCTGTTTCAAAGGCATGATGAAAAACATGGAAATTTTTTTAAAAGCCCCTCACTTGCAGACGATTTTTTATTTTGTAAATTGCTATTTTAATAATTAAAGATCCTAACATATTATTTTTTAAAAATTTCAATCCCGAGTGTAGTTGACATGTTCAAGATGTGAAATATAATTTTAAAGGTATAAATAGTCAACAATTATTCGAATAATTTTTAAAGTTACCTTTATTTTATATTACTTATTAGGTTTTATTAGATTTCTTTTATTTATTTCACATTGTAGTACATTGTCATTTTATTCAGATGATAAATGTCTTAAAGATCCTGAAGAAGTTCGCATGCTTAACACATAATATTTTCTTTTAACATTTTTGTATGCTAATTGAATATTACTTAAAAAACTGTAGATCTTACAATTATATTTTGAACAAATTCCTTGCAGTGAGTTTCAAGAGTTTTTTAGAAAAAAATTTACATACTTTTAAGAAATTCTTCTGAGAATGATAATTAGTATAATAAAGAAACTAGAAAATCACCCGTCATGGTATGACGGGTGCAAATTGCCTCTTCATTCGAGAGATTTCCCGTCAAATTTGGCGTGTTTAAACAGATATATATGCGAGAGAAATGTTTAACATTGATTGAAAACAAATAAAATAAACATATGTTTTATGACAGGAAGTATTCTTTTTATTTACATATTTCTTTATTCAAAGAACCTCTTGGTAAACAACATTCCGTGTGAAGTAGTTTTCGTTGTTTAACAATTTTCCTTGTACTTCAGATGTCTTTGTAAATTTTAACGTTGCCAAAAAATATTATCAAATTATATCATCACGTTGGAATAAATAATTAGATGCATCGTGGCATCCAAACTATATCACGCGCATGATATACCATTGACTTAATTTACTACTTTCTATTAAAAAACGAGAATTTGAAATATGTGATTAATCTAATTTAAAATTTCTCGGGAACTATTGATGATAGCGAGATAAATTTTATATCAATAGATAGCAAATTTTATTTCACTATTTTTAATCTATTAAATTTGAAATTAGAACGACAATTACTGTTTTAAATTTGAAATTTAGATTCTCTATCAATGAAATAATGCTGTTTAACGTCTCACAGTGCTATGGCGCGAGTTTTATTGTTGGTGACGTCAGAGCGTTACCGAGAGATCTGGGCTATTATATTAGTAATTTAGTGTGTACGATAGTAGAGAGATTAAACATCAACCAGAATTCAAATCATCAAGACATATCTTTGTTTATATTCTGAAATTCCAAACGACTTTTCCAGTTGATATTTGTATCTTGCCAACACTATATGTATTTGTGAACAGTTTCCCGAAAATGTTTGGTTATTCTATGATATTACAGAGAGAAATACCGTGGCCTTGTAATGCAGTCACGAATTCGAGTTGGTTGGTTCCGAGACCCGATTCTTTTTAAGATTTCCCGTGCTTCTGATTCGAGAGTAGGGTGTCACCCTTATCACTTGAATGTGATTCAAAAGTGTGACGCCCGTGCTTAAAATAGTTCTGAATAATGTTAATTTGGAGTCTACGGTGCCGACTTACTACGTTCCTTTTAGGATCGCCAATTCTTTGCCGCCAAGAACGGACAGGAGAGAACATTTGTTTTGTTTGCGCAATGATGTTTTTAACGAGCGACCGGCGAGCATGAGAGGAAATTAATCTTTTCATCGGTGTTTTGCACATTACGCTATATTGTGTCTCGTTTTGATTGGGCTGTTTTGTTCTTCTCTTTGATGTGATTGGTTGATTCATTCGAATTTCAATAAAACTTCGTTTGGAATTCTTCGGTTTGAATATCTGTTCAGTACTGTGTATGTTATTCTATGTGTTTCGTTTCTCAATGAATAAGCGAAACTAAGAGTATTCCGCTATGCTGAAACGAGCATTCCGCTGATGTTTTTTAAGTTAAAAAAATTACCCGGTACACGCTTGAAATACCGCAAGCATTGCGTGCGGAAATTCTCGTTTTCGGAATTTTTCAAAAAACCTAGATTTCTAACGCTCAATGAAAAAGCGTAGCTATTGGTTTCCTGCTTTGCTGAAACCGATGCCGGTGATGTTTTCTTAAGTTAAAAATTTTCCCGGTACACACTTGAAATGCCGCAAGCATTGTGGGCTCAATATCTCATTTTCAGGTGACGCATGCGCAAGAGAGCAATAAAAAGTGCACTGCACATCCAAAACAGTATTTGGCGACGGCAAATGAAATTGCGCCAAGAAACATTGGCGAGAAACAGGTGCGCACCGTAAAGTCCAGGTTTAACCTGATTAAATTTCGAAAAGCGTTGCAAATATGAATATTGTTAATAAAAGTAGCAGCATTTTCAAACTTTTTTCCAAATTTTCCCTTTGTTGTATCCTTTATTTTAATAATTAATATAAAGTTATGAGTTGAAATGCTTCTCAGCTTTAGAAACTTAAATACTTCCTAACATCCATCTCTCTTTGTTATCTCCAAAGATTATTAAATATTTAATTTTATCTCAAAATTCTAACATTTCTTCACTTTCTTCTGGTAAGTTATTTGAACTATTTTACTTTGTTTCCTTTAAAATCCTTTCTCCAGTTCTTCAGAAATTTTACGTGGATACTCAGAATAATGCTTCAAAATATATAGTAACACAGAAGGAATTCTATATATAAATGTGTATGATCCCTCTTTATTTAAGTTTCTTATCCAGATATTTTACTTTGTTCTAACACTGAAATAGCTTTAATCCGAGGAATTTTCAAGTATTTGTACAAGATGTCTCAAGAAGGTCTGATAATTTTCGAATGGGATGGTTGGTAAACGGTGACAGGAATTAAAGCAATTCCTGCGAATTATTAAATTGAGAAGATATGATTGTGTTTTGTTCGTTTTTATTTGGATAGTATAATTTTTTATTAAAAGGTAGCGCCGGATCATTATATAACTGTATGGATTCCATGCGCGGAAGCCAGTGACGCCACGCAATGGAAATGCATTAGGAAGTTGTTCAGAGAGGAGAAGTGTACTCTGAAGTGGCAAAAGTCACGGGATACCTTCTAATATCGTGTGGGACCTTCTTTTGTCCGGTGAAGTGCAGCAAATAGACTTGGCATTGAGTCAAAAAGTCGTGGGAAGTACAATCGTCGGTAATCCAAGGTAACGAGATTGCAGATGCACTTGCTAAAGCAGGTGCTGATGATGCTTCAGTACCTTCTGCACTTCTCACCTACTTGGAGCTGTTCTTTAGAGCTAAAAGCAGAAATAAAACTATCTGGCTCATTCCACTGGTGCATCACTGGTATGAAGGTTCTCGAGCAGGTGGCTGTCTATCAATTGATTGCAACAGACGCGACCAAGCAACTCTTACTCGCTTCCTTAGTGGGCATATTAGAAGTTTGACTTTCTCTGATAATTTTGAGATCTGCCCAAAATGTACTGCAGAACAGGCCACACCTGATCATATTCTTGCATGCCTGGGACTTTCCAGACAGGATCTAGTTTCTAATCCTCTATTGACTTTGGATTTCTTTAGGGTGCACAGGCTCATGGACCTGATATAGCTCTGCTGATCTTCGGGGATCAACAACAACAACACAATCGTCGGAACTAGTATTTTACAGTGAAGATTTGGTATCTAGGGAACCGACCAGAAAGTGATGAAGTTTCACAAATAGTTGATAATAATTTGTAACTTCCGTTAATGGCTTTGTTTCCATTGCGCATCACTTACATCTATATTGGTAAAAATAGCTGCCATATTCGGGAATATATAAAGGTTTTTTTAAACAATCATAAATTTTTCCTCATGTTTATGAAACTTGCAGAATACGTGAAAATATGTCAGGGGAGTCTAATATAAATTTTGAAGGAAAGACTTTGAATATTAGAGTAAATATGATTACATATGCTAAATAATAGCTGTTTTTATACATGAATCTTCGAATAGTTTTATTGTATTTTATAAAGATAGAATATGCATACTTATAAATAAAATATATAATTTCAATTGCAGTTCGACTATCAGTATATGCAGACTCTAGTTTAAAAAATATCAGTTTGTGGAAAAGCCCTCATGATTTTGTTACTATTAGAGACCAGCAGATTTTCTACCGACTGCAATGCCTATTTCTTTCTAAATCTTAATGATATTCAACTGGAATTTTTACATAAGCTGCCCTATGTATATGGCTTTCAAACTATAAAAGAAATCATACTACGTCTTGCACATGAGCAGAAAAATGTTATTTACAATAGATACTCATATATTCTCTATCATTCAAATTATTAACTTCACATTCCAATACAGTGCTTCGCTAACATATTGCAACGTATTCCGTAAATTTCATATTATTTGGTTGAAAACT
>BGPR01001595.1:172071-237791 GCA_013235015.1 Araneus ventricosus | reverse complement strand
TCCGTTTCCTGTTTCTTAGGTTATGGGAAAAGTAAATGACTTTTTTTTGTGAATTTAATTTAAAAGCTTTGAATAAATTTGAAAAAGCGTCTGAAGAACTTGATCAGTTTTCGATTTGCTCTGAGCGGTTTCTTAAAATTTTAATTTATAATTAATACTGATTTATGTATTTAAACAGTGTTTTTACTATGTACAGTAAAACTTCGATTAACCGTCGGTTTCTGTTATCCGTCATCTTCTAAAATCTCGAGGCTCAAAGACACAGAAGGAGATGATAGATTATTTTATAGTAATGGAAATTTATGATACTACAATACATTTCTGTACGTTACTACTCTTCTATTGAAGTTTATATGGATCGCTTTGTAAAATTAAATACAATATGTATGTATTGTTCACTTCTGGAAGATTTTATTTTCATTATCGTCCCAAGCCAGGAGTGAAATCACGTTACTGTACGCATGTATTAAGAGATTACTGTATCCGTCTATTCGGTTATCTGCCATATCCCTGGTCCGTATGGCGACAGTTAATCGAAGTTTTACTGTATTATCATCAGAATTTGTGTTGTCAGCGCGCTATTATTCGTAATCCAGCCATTTAAAGTTAACTAGCATTTCCTTGTTTTAAGCTCGATATAAAATATTTTCCGAAATATTCTGAACAAATTGAGTTATTTCCATTATATTAGGTTGTGAAACATTTTTCGCATATGAATTTTTCAGATTAATACATAGAAATTTATTTGTGCTGATATTCGAAGCATCAATTGATCCAGAATTCTGTGGCCGATCGAAGTTTCAGCTCCTTTATAAGAAAAATTCTTAGCTATTAGTTGGCTCTGCCCCCTGCTCGCTAAAGCTCGCCAACCCCCAGAAGGATTGCTATGCAAACCCTGCTCGCTTCGCTCGCTACAGTGAAGACACTGCATGTCTTAGCACAATTATTGTAATATATATATATAATCAGCTTTATTTTTATTCTGATGACTTAAATCAGCACAGAATAAAATTTTTTAGCCTCAAAAACGATATTTAAAACTTTCAAAGAAAATTATGTAAGTGCATATATAAACAAATACATAAGAGTTGCATAATTAAAACAAATATAATTCTTCTAAAAATTAATTCTAAAAACAAATTAGATTTAATATTATTAATAAAGAGATTGTGGTGTGACATCTTAGCACTATGAACATAAAAAAAAAGACAATATATATTATTAATAAATAAAACTCTTAAGCTGATTTTCTTTTAATGATTTCACCTTAATCAAGAAGGAATAAAATTTTTTGACCGTGAACCTTAGCCTACCTTATTTGCAGGTACGATGTGTTCGAATAAAACGTTATTTTCAGGTAGAATAGTAACGGATAAAATGTTATTTACAGGTATTTTCCATTGTGTGAACTTGTACATTCGTGTTTTCTTGATGACACTACACTATTTTAATTATTTCAGAATTTTTTTCAGCTAACGGATTAACTTATTTTATGCCAGTGGCGCCATCTACTTATGAATTTGAGAAGAAATTGTTAAAAAAAATTTATAATTGTAATAATGAATTCTAAATTAAAATTAAAAATACTTTTTAGTACACTAATGAAACAGTGTTTTTGAAAACAGTTTTTATTCTTTTCTTAATTTAGAGCACTTGTAAATTGGAGAGATGGAATTTACATTAGGAGTTTTTTTAAATTTATCGGATGATATACCATGTTTGGAAAAAGGAATAAAATCTAGAAAAAAGATTATTTTCCCATAAGTGTTAGGAAAATATTATCTGAAACTTAAACTATCCAAAATATTAGTCACGCTGCAAAGAGGATGGAAGAAAAAAGTGCTTAGGAATATGTAAGAAAAATGTGTAAAGATGTATTGGATGTTTTTAATTTTCTAAGATTAAAAATAAAACGATTAAGGTGATAGAAGACGAATAATGGCGAGTGAAAACACTCGGCAAAAAACTTGTCTGCCAGGAACCGAACCCCGGAACATTGAATTCCAAGCGCATTGCCTTGACAACTGTACTATCCGAACGCACGGCTGGAAGGTGAAGCATGGGTTTTTCTTATTTCAACTGTCATTTATATCGTAGTTCGGAATTTTAAAGATTACTGAATTTTAGATTGCGAGAAAGGTTTGATAAAATTTATTTGCAAGTTTTTGATTCAAACTTTTTTTTTTTAGAAAAACCCAAGTCGCTGACTTAAACTATTTTGACTTTTACCTGAACGTTCTCTGGCTCTCATAAGCCATCTCCTTCATTTCTGACTTATCTCTTTTGAATCATTTCATCCAAAGTTTCATTATGTTGTAAGAAATATTGTGAAATCTACGTCTTAAACTCATTTTTTGCGAGAAAGTTATTTTACACCACAACGAATATAGTAACAGGCTATTCCTATGAAGTTATGCCTAACATGGCGGAGGCTTCCGGTTTTCTTTAGAAACAGACGTTGTCATCGACAAAAGAGAAATTAACCCTTTTTTCCGCCACGTCCTTTTCAGCCTTAGCGTTATATAGATATAAATTTCACAAGCTTTATTGCCAGTGACACGCTCGCTGGTCTTGTAATGCGATCAGCATCGTCAGTGCTAAGCATGCATTAGCACTTGCTGATTTTTGTAGGATTTCATTACAAAAATTTAAGGCGGCTTCTAGTGAGTGAATTGCGAGCCTGCAACCGCAGTACACTTGTTGAATTATCGGCATTGCGACTAAAATTACAAGAAAGTTGTCCATTTATTGCAAAGAAACTTAATTTACCGTTAAATGTCATATTTAACTATAATATGTCCCTTTGATATTTTCGTCCCCGAATCTATTCATCTTTCAGTGCTTTTGAAAATGCTGATGCTCGACATGCGTATGGTTAGAAATGAAGGATTTAATGGCGGAGATGTAAAATAGTGGTTTCACTCTATAAAATACAGGAACGAAAAATTCTCATATTGCTAATTTTAAAATCCTAAATTTATTTATGACATCAAAAGTGACTGTAATCAGTGGAAATTTTGATACATCTGTATGTTTGCATTTGTTACGTAGGAATTTGTGAAGGGTTAGCTAGTACTTGGTTTAGTCCATACCAAATGATACGTTGAAATTAGGGGTTAAATGCCTAACGTCAAAATAGCAAAAACCGGACCTCTCCTTCCTCCTCTGCATCACTTTGGATCATTATATTTTTAAGAACACTTATAACCTTTACATTTTATTAATTATTTTTAAATAAATTTCATATGTCAAGTATTATATCCTTTAATAAATATAACTTTGTGAAATCTTTTGTAAACAGGTCATATGCGTTTTATGGGAGGTAATTCCAGTTTTGATCACTTTTATCTTGATGCAACAATACTAATTTACGTTTAGTTCTGTTTTTTTTCCATGATACATATTTTGCTACGTGTTTGGATTGGATCTATTAAATCGCCTAAATTAAGAATACCGTGCTGATTGCAGAAAATTAATTGATATCTTATGTATTGATTTTCATACATTTGCTTAGTAGCTAAAAGATTTTCAGGTACAAAAAATGAAGTCAATAAAGAAGAAAGTCCGAAGTAGAGAATTCTGTAAAAAAGGAGAAAAAAAAAAGGAATTTCTCAAATTTCTCACCATTGATCGGCAGTTGAGATAATAGAGTAACAAAACAAATTATGTTTTTTGCGCATAATAGATATTTTAAGATCGACTTTTAATAATGTAAGAAGAAAACAGAGTGTCGTAAACTAAATTAATTCATATAAATTAGGACTGGGATCATGTTCCAGTTCAGCAGAGGTTTTTCTCTAGTTTAAGAATAAGATGTCAACTATTTTTTTAACTATTTAAACTCATCAATCATGATATTTAAAACTTCAATCATATCATTATTTTGCATTAGCGATGTTTATAGCAATAAAGGTTTGATTCAAGGTTTAGAAAGAGCCCTATTCAGTATCTCAATTATCTACTTTTCATTCAAGTTTTTATTTTTTAATGAGTAATCTATCGTGACGTTCCTTTATTTTTAATTAGCAACTTTTATCAATGCTTTGTAATTAAATATATTAATCATCATCAGTATAGTATTAAAGTGCATTGTCATTAATGCGATTAAAAAGGCAGCTTTTAAAATTCTCGCTATCGAATCATCTCATTTCACACCACTTATTAGGGAAAAAAATTGGGATTCACAATTTTATTATATCAAGATATAGCAAATTATTATCATTATATCAAAATATCAATAACAATGTGATGTATATCTGATCGCGTGTGTTTTTACATAAAAGTGCGGAGAATAAGAAAGTCTAAATATTTCATGGAATATATAATATCACCAAACTAATACTAGAAATATTCCATTATTATTTTTTATTTTATTTTCTTTAATAATTAAATATAATATTATAATTATTATGATATTTCAATCCGACGGAATTCTTTTTCGTATACAATAAGATTAATGTATTGTTATTTGATTATCGATTCAAAAAGCTTCCCAAATCATATTGTAAACATTTTCAGTGTTAAAATATCGAGGCTATCAGCTTGCAGTTTTCTTTCTTTTCTATTTGCCGTTCTTACTTTCGAAATACTACCTTTTCACCCCAGCAACAAAAAAGCGCATATTTTCTGAGTTACAATCATGCTACTTCAACTCAGGACGGCCCTCTGCAACCTGAAGACTCGGCGATGATGGCTGCATTGATTGCCTCCATCCGTCATTCCATATTCCTATGCTTTATCTTTCTTCTTTTTTTGTTCCTTTTTGTCAATTTCTTGAATAGATAGTCAGCGCTTGGCCTCTTATAAATGAGTAATTGTTAGTAGGTGGTCAAACGGTTCCATTATATCATATTCGCTTATCACCTGAAGTGTTAACTTTCTTCGACTTAGTATATACCTCACAGGCAGAGGTAAGCCTAATCTTGATTGACAGATGCTAAGAACCACTCCCTTTAGCTCCATCATCGGGCCATTCATCATGATAACTGTCATTTAGTCAGAAAACTGTCATTGACTAATGTTTTACTCGCAGCTTGAAAACTGTACTTCTAGAGGTAAGCAAGAAATCAAATTGCTTGTTTGTTTCGTGAGGAATATGATTAAGTGAAATTAATATTTTTTTCGAAGTAGTTATTTCCCCTTACCTTCGTTTTCATACGAGAGAAACTGAATACTATATGGCTTAGTAGTTTTATTACCCTGAGGGTGTTTAAGAAGCAGAAAAAGTTCAATGAAATTTAATCTGTGAAGTGTTGAATTTAAGAATTAAATTTATGATTCGTGACTGTTGTTTGAAAAGTTTTCTTTCAGTAGATATTTGTGGTTGTAGAAGATTATTGTTGTTGACAGTTCAAACTACCAGCAGCAGTTTTGAAATTACTGTTTTGAGAATTATGTGGGTTGTCCCAAAACAACAGTCAGTGACGCTGGTATTTCTCAAAAACGCTATCTGGCGACCCGACAACGATGTAGGATTGTAGTTTAGCTCATTGGTTAATGGTAGATATAGCAAGGAAGTTTAAGTAGAGAAAGAAGTTAAAGAGATAAGTTTGAATAAAATACAAAAAATATCAATATCATTACATTTCTGTTCCTTCTCGAAGTACCTGCCTCCGAAGAAAAATATAGGTAGACCGCGCTCACCAGATGGTAAGATAGGATTCGATTGTGTATCAAAATTTAGACTCCTCCTCTCTTTGTACTGTATTCTTTCTCACCATTTGATAAATATGGTCTACCTGAGTTATTTGCAGGCCGGTAGTTCCAGAAGTATCAAAATGTAATGATATTGAAAGTAATAGCGAATAAATGTTGTAAAATAAATCTAGAAAGTAAAATATTTTTTACTTTTAGTTCAGATGAAGGAAGAAATTCTTTTCTTTACTTCTTTTTTTTTCTATACCACCTCGTAACTATGGTCAGCTAATGAGCTAAACTACATTTCTAAATTTTTTTCTGATCTCCATATAGTCTTAAGTGGTTTTTCTTTCCTTCAATAATATTGTCTTCCGATCACTGGCATAATGTGCAGTATTGGAGTATTGAATAGCCATGCTCATAGAATAATAATTAGGTTTTCGAAAATATTTCCAGTTTTTATTGAATATTATAGGAATCTGTTTACGAGACTTTTAACTCGTATTATAGTGGTAAAACTGTTCAAATGTCAGGAGCGCTTCTCTTATATTTCTTAAATATTTATCCAAAATTCATATATTCGTTCATGCACTGAATCCTTTTCTTATATTTCACCATTGGCTATTTCTATAGTTGACTATATTTACTTTATTAGCATTTGTTCTACTTCGATTTTCTCTTTGTCGGTCTTAATTTTGTCTTAACAAATCTTCGTATGAATTTATAAAGGATTTTAAAAATTTTAAAGCTGTTAGAGGAAATTTTAATTTTATAGGAAATGTAATTCGAAATAGAGTAATTCTGTGTTCCACTATGCCAAATAAAACTTAACGATTCAAATTTGAATCTTTACCAGATCCGGTTCCTTGTTCAGAACATACTTATAATCAATCAAGTGATAGCATTTTCGAGATTGGGATCTTCCATTTCGAGTTATAGGGGACATGAATGGGAAGAATACCTCCAGACTTATCACGGTAATTTCCCCATCATTGAGGACAAAATCGGGACGAACTTGTAAAAAAGGAATCCTCTGGCACCCGCGAAGCGTGTCCACAAGGAATAACTGTTTCTGTTTGCGCACCATTACTGTTCGATGCACACCGCTGGGGGATTAGTTACACCCACTTCTCACATTACACTGTTTGCTCTCGCTTTAGTAGAAAAAAAAATTTAAAAAAAACTTTCAAGAAAAAGAACCTTCACGCATCAATGATTAAATAGTTTCCTCAGAAGCGAAAACCATCACTGAATTCGTCGTTTTTGACCTAAAGAACAAGCGAATCTTTGTTGTAACTTGTTGGATTCTTCTGTCTCGCGTCTGATGATGGTTGATTCTGTACCTGGATTCGACATACCTTTTGCTTGTTGCGAGATGTGATTTAATTTCGTGTGTCGTCGTCTGCTTCTCTAGGGGTCAGTGGGTTCACCTATCTGTATTGACTGGGAGATGGTGCTTTTCTAATTGTGGCATCTGAACTTTGTACCTAATCAAAATGGGAAAGATGCTTTTTCACTAAAATCGGCATGGATCTTGTGTTGTGCTCGCAAAGAATTAAAGACTTTTTGGAATTTATTGCATCACCTTGATATTCATTTTCCGTGTAAGTAATATGTTTCATCCTTTAAATTTGCCTTTAAAAAGGCTATAATTGCATGCTCCTAGTTTTGCAGCTATGGTATTTCGTCGATTTGCCGTTAATTATTTCTGAAATCTTCTCTCTTATCTTTTAAATGGGAACAATACGATTTTGCATTAGTCGAGAGTGCAAAGGAGATAGACTTTTTTAAAAGGAAAAATAACAATATCGACATAAATTGTGTTTTACTTCATTGCTGCATATTTTTGGTCATTTTAAAGTTTTTAAAATTTCTTATAATGATGCTAGCTAATTTAATGGTTAATTTTTTTATAAACCAAGTTTAAAAATTTGTTTTGATAGCAATATTATAATACATTTAAGAATAATAATGTCGGATAATTTGTTTATTTGAAATCGGTTTTATTGGAAATGTATTCTTATATTTTTCACTTGATTTTACAAGTATCAAAATGATACAACCTTCTAGAGTTATTTTCACTTTATTTCTTAGAAGTTATACTCTGTATTGTCAACATTTCAAAGTTTTTTTAAGAAATTAGCCTGTTTATAAGAATTTATTATAGCTGGAACTGAACTTGAAATTTATGTTTTGAAGTTAGTTATTATATGAAGCAAGAGAAAGAACAAAAATAGGATAAAAACTCGTGATATCAAATGTTTCATCGCACTGAGTTTATATCAGGCTTGATAGAATTCTTATTTATTAAGGATTCAAGAATATTTTTGTTTTAAAATAGAGTTTTTTTAATAATAATTTACTTTTTGAAAAAGTTAAGAAGTTAATTTTTTTCTCAAAATATTAATACCTTATTTTCTTAGCAGTAAGAAATGTGATTAACTTTTTGTGTATTTGCGAATCATAACAATAATTTTAATTCTTAATTGCTTTGAACGTGCGTGTCTAATAGAACTGTTGGTGAAAAAAATCAATGTTAAAACAATATTTAAATAAAAAAAGAATACTATTGTAGGTCAAGTGTTTGACTCATGATTATAAGCTATTGTTGTTTTGTGTTGTTTTATTTAATTAATTAGCATGTAGGCCTAATTTTGGTTGATTGTTTATTATCATTATTGTCGTTGTTGAAAGTAGGAAATCTTGAAACGTTCAAAAATAGAAAAAGTGTTTTGAGCAAAGCCCATTTGTGATATCTCATAAAATTTGTTTTTTAAAATTTTTTATATTAAATGCTTGAATAATATGCATGTGTGTGTATTATTCAATCATACTAACCACAAAACGTTTACTTAATTTTTAGGTATCCTTGTTATGTTTTTATTTGAATAATTACTCATAAAATTTCCACCCTGTTACTCTTTTATTATGCTTCAATATGTGAATGAACGAAAGAAAAACATAGATTTGTTGCCAAAATATGCACTGTTTATTATCCATTTTAAAATGATAAACACCCTAAGAGCTGAAAGTCATCTTCTTGCTGAAAACAAAATTATATTTTCGGTAGATTAAAAAATATAATTGTTGTTTTTCTCTGTGTTTAACTAACATTTAATTTATTTAAAATTCTATACGTTACAAGTCAGTTCTGTTGTCACACGCTTGAAATCTGATAAACATACGTTTTGACATAATCTTTGGCAGTTTTTAAACCTCAATTTTAAAATTACCTTTTTATTTACATACACTATTTATTCTATCAATTTATTAACGTCGGCAGTATCAGAACTGTCAAAATGACCGATTTCAGATTGCTCGCTTAGCAATTAAAGCAATTACAGAAAAGTTTTTGTCGGGATGCTGATTCTTATCGAGATAAAAAAGGTGATTATTTACATTTATTTATTTCCTTTCTATGAAAAAATAAGTGATGAAAATTCTCAAATCAGAAAGTAATAATTCAGTGTTATAAATCTAAATTTTATACTTGCGTATTGAATGTAAATGTTGTTGGCTAAGTTTTAGCGTTTTTATCTCACCTGATTTGGTCATTGATGGTTCTTCATCTAAAATCAGTTATGGTAGAAAATTACTCACTAATGATGTGAAAAAAAAATTGCATGACCGTTCTGCATCTATTCCCATGCACGAATGCTTGCGTGCAATCGTTGACTGTCTGCATGATTTATTATTTTTTAATTAAAATTGATAAAAATTTATTTTGAAAGGTGGTTGTTTGTGATGAAAAGACGAACATTTACGCGTTCTAATTGTAGCTACCTACTTTTTTGGTTTCTGTTTTAAAACTTATATTATTACTCGTTATGACTTAATTGACCTGAATTCTGGATAATCCTCTTTTTTATAAAAAAAAATGCATAATTTATGTCCTCAGGAGAATACTTTTCGTATTATCTATGATCGATATAGAGCCTACTTGAACTACAAAAAATTGACAAATTAAAATTCGACCTTATAATATTTCTAAGCTATGGAGGCAGAATGAATACATAAGAAACAAGTCTTTTACAATCCATAAATTGCGAGATGTTTTATCAGTTCTCTGCTTTGAAGAAGAGTAATATCTCAGTGCAGTTCGAGTTAACTGAAGAAAGTTACGAATGCACTTGGGAAATTAAATTGGCCCATACTTCCTGTCTGTATTCATGTGCTGCAGATGTTTCCTACTGCTTAGTAAGGGAATTGTTGTCTTCGATATTGTATGAACTGTTGACGATTCCTGACAACCAAGTTATACTTTAATTTAAATAAATTAATTTCGAATCAAAAATTAACATATACCTTAAGCTTCAATTTGAAAATATGTGTTGTTGCTCTGTTGACATCTTTCTTTAAAAATGGTAAAGTTTTCCGTGAATAAAAACCGAAAAAATTTGAAAGTGTTCTTCTCACTACCTTCTCGTATACTTACGCAAAATGGCACATTCTGTGTTTAGCTTCGTCTTATTTTGAAGAAAATCGAGTGTGAATTTCGGAAAAATTCCTCTTCCCGTTAATGCATTTGGTCTAAAATCTGCATTTTTGGTGTAGGAACAACATAGCCAATTTTGTTTGCCTTGCTCGTTGCAGTTTTCTTTAATAGTGTGTACATGCACACGGATTGACGGTGACGAATAGACAGTCTACCCTTTGATGAATTTGATCAAAAATGCCATACATGTCTATAGTTTTTATTTAAAAATCACTTGCCAAAGTGTATTTCTCTTGATTTTTGTGTTTTTTAATTAACTTGTTCATTTTCACATGTTACACATATAGACTACGACAGATTTGGTCCAAAATTCGATTGAGATATACAATTTTCGTGTAAAGATGATAAACCAAGTTTCATTGTTTTGTTGGCTGCGTTCTTGAGTAATCGTGTTCACCTATACTCAGACGGACGAACTGAGAGACACACAAGCGTAATTCTAAAAATATTTTTTTCGAACTCAGGAAAGTCTGAAACGTGAAGATTCATTAAAATCACTAGGTCGAATTTTCGACGATTGCATGCCGATACAATGGGGAACTTCAGCATTTTTTTTTTATTTTTTAAATCGATTTAAAATGCCTCGAAACGAACATTAACATTAAAAAAAAATTTCTGGCAGTTTTGTTTTTTTAAAATTTGCAATCAAAGTTCGCCTCTCAGAAAACGCGGGAAAAACGATCCATTTTGGCGCGAAACGGGTGTGACGTCAAAATTGCCAGACAGGGGAGAAACACTCTTCCTTCCCGTTCGCGCTCTATAGAGATTCTCTTTTTTTCTATGCTTTCCGACTATCTCATGAGATAAAATAATGTCGGAAAGATACAAGTACTGTATTGTTCCTAAATGTCGTAATACAACTGTAACGGCACCCGATAAATTATTTATCAATGTGCCAAAAAATTATGTTATTCGCAAAAAGTGGTGTAAAGCGACGAAGAGAGATCCGAAGCTAAGTCCGGAATTATCAGCAAGCAGCGTTCGTGATGTCTGTGGAGATCATTTTGATGTGAGTTATTAATCTATATTATACCTGTTAAAATTGTATATCATGAAGCACAGTAAATTCAGAATTCGATATCTTTTTTTGGTTTTAAAAGAAGTATAAGATGAGGTTAGCAGCAAAAATATTAAGATATTTTAAAGCAAATAGTTAAAGTTAATTAGTTTGATTACATGGAATTACATGGAATTTATTTTTTTACCCTTTGAGAGGCCATTGCCTCTCAAAGGGTAAAAATATAGAAGATCCCACCTTGTTTAAGAATCTTTTTTTAAAAAAAAACTTGCTCATATTATTTTATAGCATAATTTTTTTCAATGGATATTCGATTGTTTCTTATATTTTTTTAAAAATTACCAGTACTATTAAAAATTAACAAGAATATCTTAAAAATTAGTTTAAATTCACGACTTTTTTTATAATAAAATTCGTTTTCATTTGTAGTTCAACAAAATAATTCACAGAATTAACTTTTGATTCAAAATAAATTCTTTATATTCAATGAATGCATTAAAATCAAAATCAGTCTTTAAAAGTTAGTTTGCTCATCAATTATTATAGTTGAGAAAAGGTGGGATAAATTTATCTCATCGTGCATCTCGAGTTTGTTGATGGCAGCACTTAAATTCCTAGATCAATCGCATTTGGTCTGGTTTGAATATTTTTATAAATTTATATAGTTTTTTTTATATAATTCAAAAATTAATTAACATAATGAAAAAAACTTACTTTGCAGTAAAGAAGGCTTACTACTTACAGATACTTTGTTCGTATTTTTATTATTTTTTTGCAATTTACGAAAGTGTTTACAGTTTTATCATTTTTAATTTTTTAGTGTATTTCTTTATATAAGTTATATTTACCAGATTTTATATTAATTAGTATAAACTAGTATTTTAAAATTAATACTAGTACAAAGGAAATAATTTATATAGTAAAATAAAGCGTAGTAAAATAAAACTGTGTAAATAGGACATAGGTTTAGTGGGACTATGCATCCCACCCCTTGTGAAGAAAACTAAAAGCAGAAAAAATTCTTTATTTGTAAAATATTTTATTTTCAGGTGATAGGACATCAACTATGTATTTTTTTAAGGTAAAAAAATTAATATAGTGCCCTTCAAAGAGTTAAGAAACCAGTGTTCCCTCATACAAATATCAGAAACCACTATAAAGATCAACCTTGATTTCAAAATCTGGTTTGTTTCGAAAAAAACTATAAGGTGAGGTTAGCAGGGAAAAAGAAATAGACATTTTAAAGCAAATAGTTAAATTTAATTTGTTTTTTCCCTCTATTATCCCCCTTTTTTAATTCCATGGAATTTGCATTTTAAGAAACCATTGATAGTCCATGTAGATGAGGTTAAACGCATAAGTACCTCTATGAGCTCGTATTGAAAGATTACGTGGTAGCCACGTGTAGTTTTAAGGTACTATTGTTGATTAAGGTTTATAAATAAATTTAATATTGTTTCTATTTTGGCACCGATTTTAAAAAGAAAATTATTTTATACTTTTCAAACCCCGAATTTGTTTAAAAATTTTTTCGCATGAAAAGTTAAGCGCGGACACTTTAGCGGTTCCTGCTTTTTTTTTATTCATGCTGATTCATCCGCACGGGGATAGTGATTATCATCGGTTCTGTTTTTCATGCTTTTTTATTTTTTAAGTACTCTGTCTATCTACAAATCAGTACACACACCATGGGATACTGTTTGGATTCTGAGTTATGACAGGGTTTTTTTAACCTAAGTTCAGCATTTTATTTTGTTTTATGTTGTTTCATTGAGGAAGAACTCCTTTAGAATTAATTTATTTCCCACTTCCGGGAGATCTTTACTTTCGTTTCAGTTAAAAAGGTTCTTTCTTTTTCATACTTAATTTTGGAAATGAATATTTATATATTTTATTTTGTAAAACGAAAGTTAGTGTCAATTGATTCATCATTTCTGTTTTTCGTGTTTTTATTTTTTAAACACTCTGCCAAATGTGCATGAGATTTTCTTCTACAACTTTCCTTAATAAAACTGTGACAATCAGATCTGAGATATTGTTGGCAAGCTAAAAGCCCGTCTTGGACGGGCACAAATCTTCTATTTATGCAATATTAAGCGTGTTGTTTAATTTAATTTTTCAGTTGGAGAAAGATATGGCAAATTATATGCGGAATTTTTCTTGAAATACATTGCCATCATTGTCGAATCAATCCTTGGCAAATTATCCGATTTAGCTTGTACAAAACCAATATCCATTGTGAAATTGAACGCTGTAGAGTAGAAAAACTAAACACTTTACTTTTAAAATGTTAGCTGGTACAAACGCCTTGATTCAAAGCAGAATACAGAACTAGCGAAAGAGAAGTATGCGAAGGAAGGCACCCTCGACGTCAGAATCTACTCGGCCAATGAGAGTGCGTTTTGGATTGCATCATGGTTCTTGCTATTTCAGTGCATCTTTCGCTCTCAATATCTAAATAAATAAATTTTTCTGTAAAATTTCACTTGCATATTTGAAATTAGAATGATTTTTTCTACAAATACAGATGGCTTTCATGTGTTTTTTAAAAATGCTGAAGTTCCCCATTGCATACTTCGAATTTAAGAAAGTTAAAAGGATTACTAAACAAACTGTTATTTCTCCACGTTGTTGCAAGTTCTACTGCGTGATCAATTTATTTTTCCACTAAATATAGCTGAAAGTAATCCCCCTTTGATATTAACATAAAAAAAAGCAATAACTTTCTAGGTATAGATCTCAAATACTCAGAGTATCTTTTTCATATTATAAAATACTGTTTAAATGTGTACTACCTATCATGCACGGAATTTTGAAATAAAAAAAATAATAATAAAGAAAGGAGGAACTTGATTTTATATATATACTAGCTGATATGCCCGGCGTTGCTCGGGATAAAAATATTTTCAAGTCTAAGTACTTATAACACTTTCAATGTATTAAAAGTGTTGTTCGCAGAAGCGTCTTTCGTTGATTTTCGTTAATCAACTGAACTTTTGAACCAGCAGTGAAACACCCTTCCTCTTTTACTCTCCTTAGTTTGAACCACCTGGCAAAAATCTCGAAATACTTCGCACTCCATTTTCCCCTCCCCGTCATTGCTACGGCAACAGCAGAAACTATTTCATATCTTGTATTTTTTGTCATTATCCGAACTACAATTCTCTTCTCTTTCGTGTTTTTGTCACTGACCGGAAAAAACCGCTTAGTGTTCTTTCTTTTTCTCCTTAGGCCCTCTCCCTCCGGTAGTAAGTGAGCTCAATAATCTTGAAGGATTTTAAACACTCATTATGATCATTAAAAATTTGTATAATTAAATGAAGCATAGCAGAAAGAGAGTAATTAACATATTGAAAGAGGTATATGCTATGAAATAAAAGCTAAATAAAATTTCTGCTTTTCTGTTAACATTCAAAGAAAACAATATTTTTATTATAACTTTCACAATGGTAAAAATACCGGAATGAAGGATTTGATAAAACGATCAATGGTTTCAATTTAATTTCAATAACAGAAAGCATTGTTACAAATTGTGTATGAAATAAATTAGAAATGTTTATTAAATTAAGAAAAAGAACGCATAACATTTAATTTGAAATCATTAAAAATAGGAATTTCTGCTCTTTAGGATGGTATGTAAATAATCTACGTGCAATATATTTTTCTGAAATTATTGGCGAAAAACTGAGATAAAACGCCGAAAATTGGCTTCATTTTCGTTATTTAATTAAATATCTTAGGAAGTAATTTTTTTGAAAGTTTGAAAGAGCAGAATTAATCTAGGACCAGACCCCAGAATGGCATGTGCAATTTTCATGTCAAAACTTTTCACCGTTCAGGAGGAGTTCTCGCGATAGATAGACCGTTAGAACATCTTTTTTCCCTCCCTTTTTTCTCTTCCTACGATAGGAACCGGACTAAGTAGCCTTGAAGGCTTAGCACACACACATTAGGATCAGTTAAAAATTTGTGAAAATTAAATAAAACATCGAGAGAATAATTCACTAACGTCATTGGATCATTGTGTAACCGTATTAAAAGCTGTAAGTGCTACGACAACAGAAAACCGGAAGTTAAAAGTCTCCTTTGTTGTTTATGCTCAAAGAAAGCAATATTTTCTTATATTAACTTTAACACTGGCAAAAGCCTGCGCGCGAAACATTAGTTTGGCTTGAATTTATTTCTATAAGAATAAAAAGTATTATTAGAAATTGCGTTAAAAATATTTTTTTAAACCTTAATAACAATCAGAGAAAACACTTTATCGTAATGGAATTAATATCATTAAAAAGATAATTTTCTGCTCTTTAAAATAGCATAAAAATAATTGTTGTCTAATAAATATTTCAGAAGTTATTGGCAAAAAACGTCTAAGCATTAGGCTTAACAGCGTCTAATTTTCGTTAGTTAATTAAATATCTTAAAAATTAATTAACTCTGAAAGCTGAAAATAGCACCGTTGACCTAGAAATGTGCTCTAGAATGTCGTGTGCAAATTTCATGTCGCTACCGTTCACCGTCTAGGAGGAGTTCTTGTGACCGACAGACAGACGGACGGACAGACAGACAGATACATGCATTTTCTGCTTTATATTATAGATGTATACAGTGGCTCCCAAAAGTGTTCGTACATTTACGATTTTCAATGAAATAGGGCTCTATCCATTAATTAAAGTTAATATTTCAGAATAGATATTTAATAATAAGATCTATAATCTATTCTTAACAAAACTACATGAAATATTTTTAAAACATAGTAAAACTTTATTTTTAAGAAATCAATAATCAAAAAGTAACAAAAACTTTATCTCACACAAGACTTCGTACACTTTAAAAAATCTCTACATATTAGTAAATATTCTAATTTTTCGTTAAATTAATATTTAGTAGGAGATCCTTTAGCATCCACAACAGCTTTTAAATGTTTGGGAATAGACTTCACTAGGTTTTTTTTTTGTTTGTTTTTTGTGATTTCTGCATCAATGTTCATCCATTCTTCCATCATTACTGTTTTTAGTTCGTTTTTCGTTTTAATGTCGTGTTTTCATACTCTAACCTCCAGTTCTCTTTAAATATGTTCTATTGGGTTTAAATTTGGCGATTGAGGTGGTGTTTTCAAATTTTGTGAAAATTATAGAGACACCAGAGGCGAACGTTGAAAGCCGTGTGCTTAGGATCGTTATCTTGATTTTAAAAAAAAAGTTGTTTTCAATACCCAAATTCTTGACTGATAATTTTAAATTGCCTCTTAAAATATTTAAATAAAGGGCATAATTCATTATGCCATCAATAAATACCAAAAGACCTAGTCCTGATGCTGACATGCACCCCCACACAAGGACACCTCAACCGCCATACTTAACTGTTCCAACTAAGTTCTTGGGATTAAGTTCCTCTTTTTTTCTTCTCCATACCATTATATGTCCATCGGAACCAAAAATGTTAAATTTGCTTTCATATGCAAATAAGACATTATTCCAATACGTTTCGGGTTTATTTAACATTGATTTTGCGAGAGAAAGCCAAAGCTTTCTGTTTTTCGCACTAACAAAAAATTTTCTACGTGCAGAACGCCCATTTCATCCGCTGCTCTGAGAACAAGTCGAACTGTTTCAGATGAAATTGAAGTAGAAAATTTTTCATTAAATTCTGCAGAAACTTTTAAAGAACTCAAACGTAGATTTTCACAAATTTTCTAATTATAAATCTCTGATCACATTTTGTTAACTTTGCCGGTCGACCTTTTCTTACCTTGTTTTCGATCCGATTTTCTTTTTAAAATTATTTTATCACATATTGCACTGTTGGGATAAATTAACTAATTTTGAGATATTTAATTAATGATATATAATGTAGAGAAAATAATCAATTTTCGAATGCTGATTGTTGTTTCTTTATAACTACGAGCCATTTTAAAATAATAAATAGAATATTACGGTGTAACCAAGCAAAAATTAATGCCAAACGATTTTTTAAATGCCACTACAGTGCAAAAATAAAAATAAAGCGACAGATGATAATTTAAATTATGAATTTATCCAAAAATATTTCAGTGTACGAAGACTTTTGTGAGATAAAGTTTTTGTTACCTTTTGATTATTGATTTCTTAAAAATAAAGTTTTGCAACGTTTTAAAATTATTTCATGTAGTTTTGTCAAGAATAGATTATAGATCTTATTATTAAATACCGATTCTGAAATATTATTTTTAATTAATGGATAGAGCCCCTATTTCATTGAAAATAGTAAGTATACGAACACTTTTGGGAGCCACTGTATATACATTTAATTGAAACATTATTTTATGATATAATCTCTTTTGAATTTGTCGCATGATGAAAATGAATTCCGTTATAATAATAAAACAATGCACGTGTGTTATAAAACTGGATGATGCTTCACAAGTGCCGTGGATATGATTCAATGAATTAGTGGTGAATTTTGTTTGAATGCCGAAGTTGTATACATTGGTATGCATCTATGTAAGTTAGATCTATCGGTAAATAAAAACTGATCAAGCAAACTTTATTTGAACATTTTCATTCTATAGTATTTGTTTTAAAAAATTATACAGTGTCTTTCTAAAGATTTTTATCATATAATTTTATATCAGAACGTATTGGAAATTTCAAATATCTTTGTTAACTAGTTCTATTTTTAATTTTGAAAAAATGTACAAATTGACAATTTTCGCAAATTTCTTCTCTTTTGACTTTTACATATAAAGTATTTTAAAAAGAATTTTCGAATGCCTTCAAAGATAATTTTTTTTTATCTTCTCTTTATTTCGAAAATCAAAAGTTCGCTCTAGTTCATGGAAATTTCGAACTAATTATTTCCATTGTTTTATTTCGTTTAAATTTTATCGCTTATGACTAAGAAATGCGTGGTCGTTTTCTTTATCTTGTTGACTCTCAGCTTTTGTACATGATAGGAATTGGTACGTTTAATTTTTTCTTTGCAAAACTATCGCTTAAATATTTTAAGATAATTTTTTTAGAAAATTTTTGCTGAATACTTTATTTATGTGCCCACATAGCAGTTACTGTAACTTGAATTACGTTTTGGAAATGAAATATAAACATTTCTCAATTGCATTCTCCCCAATTAAATTCTTTTACAGCTGTGATAAAAAAAAAAAAAAAACTTCCATCTGTAGTTACGTGTCATGCATAAGTGAACTTATAAATTTCTTTATGTATTTATGTGATTATCTATAAAATACAAAAAAAGTTTCGAACTTAATACAATGAAAATGAGAATTGAACTTGTAAAACACATATCTTAAAACTAGCTGCACTTAAAGGCAAGTTAAACAAAGATTCCAAATATGAGGGTTCTTTCATTTTGTTTATAATTTCAGAGTTGTGTTATTAAATCTTCCTACTGCTTTTATACGAATGCAAATACAATAGCTGTTTTTAATCTAAGGGGTATAGTATATGTTTTGAGAAATAAATATGCCGTACTCAAATCCATATATACAATAACTCTTTCGTCTTGTTTTGTTTTCACTAGGATGTTTTATTTATGACTTAAATTAAATTATACGTTTTATTTATTTATTTAAATTGCCGATATTGTTCTACTATATTTATTTTATGCTAGCCTAAACTCAAAATGCTTACATAAAATGGGTTGGGTTTTATCGCTTAGTTAAACACGTTCTTTCAAACTATCTCATAGTAAATATTTAACTTTGAATTTATAATTTGTTTTTATTTTTTTCCATTCTGTATATATTTTACGTAAGAAAAGCCTAGAAATTTATTATTTTTATTTTCTTTATAAGAACCTGTAAAAAAATTACTCAAAAATTTTCCTTTCTTATCTAAAGAAATAATTTATTTTCTGTTAAATTAGTTGACGTTAATTAAATTTGTTGTCTTCCATACGTAAAGGCCATGAGATTCTTAAAATTATCGTAATATATAATAAGATTAAATTGAGGAATTTATATTTTTGTATGATTTCCATAAATGAAGAACTTTCTTATTTATGAATATTTATATGAAAATGAATGTAAAAAAGAAATGTGTGAATAACTTTCGATTAATCCATTATTATTTTATTTTTTGATTTTTATCTTTTGATTTTTGAATTATGAAATTTTATATTTAAATATTGACTGAAATCTTTTTTATTGCCTAGTACCGTTCACATTTCACTGCTTTTTGTTATGAGTTTTCTATATTTGACTGATTTATCTCATAAATTCGAATTTGGGAACTAATGAAATTTGCTGTATGTAAAAAGTTAGCAACTTTTAAACTAAATTACCAAATTTGGTTGTCCTGAACACAATGGCCTTTGTTCTAAAAGGCAGAGCAGAGCAGCTCACACAAATGCCCCTTCATTATAGATTAGCTACTTAAAACTTGCTTGCTCAGTTCATTTTTCATGATAATACTCCAATGATACTACCAATAGTTTTCTACCTTTTTTAGTTTTATTTCGTCGGTTAAATTATTCATTATTTGCAGTAAGTAATATTTTACAAAGCTGAATCTACTTTGTAAGATATTTAGATTTATTTAGAGGATAGTCATTATCATCTCATCAAAACAATTGGTCATATTTGGTTCTTAAGGTGCATTTTAAAATGAAAAGAAGATAAGCCATCCTTAAAAGTTTTATTAAATACTTTAAGTATCTGTTTTCGCATTCAGTCAGCGTTAAATGATTATTTTATGATGAATATATTATCTGATTCTTACTGTGTATTTGTTTTGAGCTTCATCTGTAATATTTCAAGTGATATTTGCCGATTGAAAAACATTTTGAAAATTTATTTATAAATGTTAAATGTTGTCCTGTAGAAACTAAATTACAATGTCATACACATGCTCAACTAAGAATAATATCTCTGGAACCTGCTTTGAATACTGGAATGCAGATTATTATTTGATTCGTTCAGTTTTAAATGTGTGTACTGCATTAAAGACGCTGTCCATCTAAAATGCAGGGTATGGTAATTTTTTATATTTTCAAATCAACTGTTTCATTGAATTTTTTCCCCCTAATTTATTAGTATGCCTTTAACTTGTCTCTGAAAACTGGTTCTCTAAATGAAATATTATACCTCATGCGACGAGTTTGTGCTCGTGCTGTGGATTAGCGGAGTGCTTGAACTCGGGTTCTTCACTTCCGGACATTGCTATTGTTGGAGAAAAAGTAGCATTGCAACTTCAGTTACATAACAAAAACTTGGACTGCTATATTAATTTATTAAGTCATAGTAGTTTACACGACGAGTTTCTACTAAGTACACAACAAAGTTTCCAATATCCTTCTTTTGGTCACTTTAATTTTCCAAGTGTTATTATATTCAAAGTGAAATTTAATATTTGCTCTTGCTCGTCACGTATTGTTGCTTAAATTTCCAAGTATTATTTGGTCCAATACTTCGGATGTATAGAAATACGATTTAAACGTAATTTCATTGTATTAAATGCGTCAGAGAAACTGAGAGGGAAAAAATAATAATTTTACTTTTTACATGATCCCCTCGTCCTGTGTTCTATCAAGTGATGCTCTACATTTTAATATGTTCTGGGCATTTCTTATCAGAATCATGACCAACTGATTAAATGATAAAAAAAGAAAGAAAGAAACGCGGTAAACGAATGGTAAGTTGCATTTTCTTCCTGAGTAGAAAACGTGGCAATATGCTGTTGCCCCATCTCAGATAAATGAAAATAGCGATGTAGGTGAACTTCAAAAAAATCCAATAAATGATGTGCATGCTTTTAGTTGCCCTACCCATCCAATCAAACTGACCCACCTTATATTCAATTGACGGACAGTCGGACAAAAGTCTGCAGATTTAGTCTGTATCTTTCTGCATGGGTTAATGATAGTTCTGTGAGAATGTATCAATGTTCAGCGGTCCCGTAATTTAAACAGACGATTGTTGTACTTTGAATTGCATTGTCTGTCCGGGCGGATCAAATCTTCTATGTTTAATTTAAGAAGTCACGACTCTATCTTATTTGCTTCAGATCTGCATGTGTATGTAGTACAGATTAAGTTATCTTGATTATTCAATTTACAAAGGAATTTGAGAATACTTTCTATTTTAAACGTATTTACCTACTCTGTTGTGTTCAATGAATGTTATTAACTGTATCGATGCGAAAATGTTTTCTTTCTGTAACTAATTTAATGATTTTTTTCACCTTGTAAACGAATTCTGACAAAATCTTTAACAGTGCTCTTCTATTTAAGAGAAAACTTCATTAAAATTTAGAGGGAGGGAGGATTTCAAAAGAAATGCTTACTTGTAATCAATTCTGTTTTGGAATATTCAGCAAGAGTGCGACTTAAAGTGTTGCACATTGTGTCACTCAACAGAATTGCCGTATGCTATTCATGCCAGAAAATATTTTTAAGAGAGAATGAAAACCAATAATATCGTTTATAAAAATCCTATTTCGTCCTACCTATCTGTCCTTAAATGTTATTAAAGTGCTTATTTATTTTCACTTTTGTCGATAAATTCTCATATCGGTTGGCCGTTAGTGACAAAACTGTCTCCGGCAAACTTTTTCATGATAATAAGATTGATTTTAGCTATATTAGTTGGCATTAGCTACATAACTTGACATTTCAACACATTCGACTATGCGTTATTTTCAATAAATTCCTTCTATTTCATTAGTTGTTTTTTACAAATCCTAAAGCTAAGTCTAATACTAAATTAGAGATGATTTTTAAAGTCCTCCCTACACAAACTGTTCAGGTGATTGGCGCGTTCTTTCGTCTAGGGCTGCCTTGAATCATCGTTATAAAGCCATATATGTACCAATTCATATCGGATAATAGAAGAAGCAATAGCTACTTGAATACTTGAAGGGAATCTTACTACTATACTGTTTCGGAGCTGTAAAATTGTTTCCCTAACATGCTAATCTTATATCAGGAAAGGGAATTTTACAGAGGTTTTATTAGAAGCGAAGTCAATAAACCCCGATCATGGTGACCATTTTGGTGACTTGGCGATAAATTTGGCGACAAAATGAAGTTCCTAGAAAATACAAGATATTTGGCCCTATCTCTACTAGGAGCGGAAATATCAAGTATCTTCGAGAGATTACTGTATGATGTCACTTCCTGTTGGAAAAGGTATAAAAAGCAAACTCTCAAACCAGGAGCCAGTCAGTTGGACTTTGGTCAGCAGTAGGGATGGCGGTTATTGCAGAAACAATCGGTTATTCAGGTTTTTTTTCACCTTAGGTTTAACCTTGCGGTTATAACCGATCTTCGAAGGGGGGGTATAAAAAACAAACGCCGTTTCTATACATTTTTTTTTTATTAATACTGTTTTTAGAGGAAATCAATCCATTGGCCAATATTTATCTGTTCTTAAAGACTCTTTCAGTAATCCGCCAACCAACAGACGTTGTCGTTGATTGGCCTAAGATGGTGAAATTCAAAGCTTAATAACTTGGTAAATTTTAGTGTAATAGAACCTAAAATCGAGCCTACTTTCCCGACCCTGTATTTTTTTTTATTGGATTTAAAAAAAATAACCAGTCATAACCGGAACAAAAAAAAACCCGAAAAAACCTGCTAACCGAACCAAAAAAAACAGTTTTCGGTTAAAACTGGTAGATTTTTCCCATCCCTAGTTAGCAATGCAAGCTGGTGAGCTGATAGACATTGAGCGCTATTGAAAATGCTGTGACTGATATTTATTAGTGATCTGCTGCCGGTTTGAGTTATTAATTCATAAAAGTTCTGCTTAGTTTTGTTACCTGTGATACGTTTTGTTTTTCTGGAATATTCGTAAACTAAAGTCATTTTTTTAAAATTATTATCTTGCTTGTTGGACTGCATTCACGTATACCTACCAAACGTTTTTTGTAACTATATTTTCATGCAAATGCCTCATTCTTCGCCACAGGAAACTCTTTAAAACTGTGGGAAAGAAATTCAGGTAACTCTTCGCAAAGAGTGTCTTTTGACAACGAGACTAACTTCTATCAGATTCTTTAATAGTGGCTTGCTAAACTAATTATGAAACCTTTTTTGAAAAACATTTAGTTAGAATTTGAAGTTATTTTATGAGTTTCATAACAAAGAAATATTTTTTTTCTGATATTTCTGCTTTTCTTGGGGATCGTGGAATCAAGATTACTGGCGAAACAAAAAGCAAAAAACATCTGTGTGTTTGAAATTAAAAACTATGTTCTATAAGGTTCAACTACTTTTTCTTTTATCCCTATGAATGGTATTAAACCGTCATCGTAGGGAATATAACATTTTTCTTCTTGCAATTCAAATTTAAACAGTTTAATGTTGTTTATTTTATGTTTCTGTTATCTAAATGCAGTGGGAATCAGAAAGAATATTTAATAATAAATGTGTTTGTGAAAAGTTTCGGTAAGAAGACCCAAAATTTCGAGGAGAAAAAAACTGAGATCTCTTTACATAGTTACTAAATCCAAAGCTGGCTCTCTTTTAATTAGAACTTACGTGTCATTTTCTATGAATATAGTCAAAACCACACTATTTTAATTTCTTTTGCTGTAACGAAAGAAAGTATTTTGTCGCAGACCTTTTAAATTACTTCTTTTTAAAAGATATTTGACTGCTAACCATGATGAGCATTTGACCAACTTTGTAGAATATGCAGTGGGTCTAGAAGAAATCATTCTGTGCTAGGCTGATTGGAATTGTTTTCTCTCAAATATTCGTAACACTCTTTAAACAATTCATTGGAGGAATGCAGTTTATTCTACCGTTTCAATACGTACAGTTTTTAGGTTCGTTTCTAAAATGCGGTAATTCTTTTAAACCATCATAGCGATAAATAATGTTCTCTGGAATCTGTTCATATTTTTTGGTGAGTTTATAAATGGTTGATAATACATGCTCTTTCTCTATTGCTAGTGTCTCTTCCTCACTTCCACAATTCTTGGCATTTCTTCTTTATAATTATCATACTGCATTTCCCGGCAATTATTTATAGATCTCAATCTTTATAAGCATTTATTGTGAAGTTTGGACGAATATAATTTTCCCCATGTTAGTACCTGAGTTACCCACAGCTTAAGTAAAGTACAGTTGTTGTTTTGATTTCAAACCTCTAATATAATAAAAGAGTTCAGTGGCGTGTGTTGGCGCTCCATCAGACCCTGGACCCAGAGCAGAAATCTCGGGACAAACATACTTGAGGGTGAGGAAAGTGCGTCTCGAGCTTTTTGTTTATTTGAACTTGAATTTTAATTAATAAAAATTGCGAAATTTTGCGTCATTATGATAACTCGAAAATATTATAGCACAAAAAATGGTTTCACACCATCTCGAAAATTCAAAAATTATCTTTCTTCTTGTGCCATGCAATTTTTTATATTTAAGTTTATAATCTTTTTAAAATATTTTAGTACAATTTATAGTACTTTAATTGTTGCAATGAAATTCAACGTTTTCATTATTTAAACTAATATTTAATTGCCTATTTTCTTGCTTTGTGGAAGATTAGGTAATATCCTAATGAATTTTACTTTCTTTTTTTATTTCATCAATTTTTCTGATTAAATTGTGAATAAAAGTCTCTAAAATAGTAAATTTACTAGGAAATATATCCAGTATGGCTGCTATGTTTTGATTTTTTTATTCGCATGTTTTAATCCAGCTGACATAGCTGGACATAAAATGCCTCACAATTTTAATGGAAATCAAATCAATATTTGATGAGGAATAAAAATAAGAAGTTGCGCTGATGCGTGAACTAGATGTTACATGACACGGACAGTTACTTTGACTCCATTAGGGACATTCATGGTACAGGATGTAAGGCTACTGAAGAAACGAGGGTTAAATGCCTGTCACAATTTGAATTTTAAGTTATTTTGTAAGGGAACCATGAATATCAAATTATATAAGAGATTCATGAATTATATTCCCTGGCAAAACAAGCTGGTTGCAAAGACGATTAGTAGGTGATAATGGAAGTGGAACTGGATACATTTTCCTGGGACTTTTTCTGAAAGTCAATGCATGACTATAGTTAAATGAATTGAATAATCTAATATATATTCTATCTATATAAGAATAATGAAAAACTGGACGAAAATAGTTATTGGCAAATCTTGCCAATGAATTGTAGAAATTAGCGACTTTGACGTCTCAACGAGGATGTAATATCGCTTCTTTAGTTTATGAGGCTTCTGGTTTCTCAATATGCGGCAGAATCTTAACATACAGATTTTATTTAACTCTGTTCTGAAAATGCTCTCAGTTCCGTCAGAGGGCAAATTTTTGAATTAATTTTTAAAAAAGAAAAGAAACTTTTCATTTTTTATTCCTTGAAATGTATCACTACTGTTACTTCCTTTCCTCATTACCTACATTTCTCATTTATTATTCTAACTGCTGCATTGTGGGTATGTATGTACGACCTTGAATGTTTTTTTGCAATGGGTGGACTACATAGACCCTGTACATTTCTCTCCTCGATAATTTGGAACTATAATATACCCTGTGGGAGTGTTACGTGACGAGTCTTGTCATGATGCCTTTTCATGCCCATCTGGCCCAAGAAAATCGTTTCATCGTGTTAAATTCGACGTTCCATCTGATAAGAAAATAGTACCTCGTAAACACACATCCTTTTTCCTCCTACAATAAGTAGGTTTCCAAGCGGAACTACTTGCAGACTTCAATGCGCACTGCAGTTACGTTGTTTAACATTCAGAATTCTTAGATGCGCTTTTTTGATTAAATGACTCGTTAAAAAAAAATTTCTTATCTTGATGTTTCTGATGAAAACTGACGAAAGTAAAAGTCGTGATTTTCAATTGATAGAAGTCCCATTTATAACTTTAATAATACAAACGTACTGGCTTGTATATTGTGAAAGATTTTTGTCCTATCTTGAATAGTTCAGATGTTATTACAATATAGCATTTTTTTTTTGTTGTTGTTTACCTGTTCATTTTCTACAAGTATTTGCATTTACGATTTACTATATGAATAGATTAAGTGTACTTTTTGGAAGATAAATCATAAATAACTCTCATTTCCAATTTAATTTATCACGTAAAAAAAAGACTTTTTTTTTTTAGTCTCCCTAAAGTGGGTACAAAAGTTGTTTCAAAAATATTCTAAAAAGCAAAAGTTGTACTCTTGTGCTTTTTAGAATTTGTTATTTAACAAACAAGCTAACGATTCTTCACATGAACATTAATCTTGCCTAATTGTTAATTTTGAAATTATATCTAAGTTTGTGTACCACGGTATAATGTAGGAGAATATGAAAGATTGTTTCATATTTCGTTGAGGAAATAAACAGGAACATTCATTTTGAGAGTTTCGTATTTTCGTCTTTTAAAAAAATTAGTTTAACTTATCCAAATAAGTATCGTTAAGATGAGATATTCTGTCTGTATATTGTAAAAGAAAATTATATATCCTTATTATTTAACTTTTGATTTATAAAGAATTTATTTGTGTACATATACACATTACAATTTTATAATAAATGTCGTCTGTATTAAATTTTATCTGAGCGTTCTTATAATGCAGTATGTTATTAATGAGATCACGTTTATCATGCCAAAGTTATAAATTTTGGAACCACTCTTGCGTAGAAAATTACTTCCTTTCAAAGAAGTAAACAGTTTGATAGGTCTTTAAATTTAGTGACAGACTTCCCTTTCTTGTATAAATAAAATCGTGACAGTAGTTAGAGTTATTACAATGGGCACAGTTAAAGCAAAATGAATGTGACAACTAGCTAAATTACCAGGTTTTTTTTTTTTTTTTTTTTTTGTTTTTGTTTTTGTTGTTGTTGTTGTTGTTGTTTCTTCTAAACTACATTGATAGCTCATTTTCGTTCTGCAAGAACAGATTTAATGAAGCTTTTGTCTTGTTGTAAAACTCGAATTCAAAATACAACGTTTGCTTTGTAGTTTTTTTATTATTATTTTTCAAGACTATTTTTACCCCCCCTGCGCAACTCCTCAACTCATCCCTACCTGTATCTTCAATTCTACCCTCCCTGCTAAAAACAACTGAAATTTTTAACGATTTAACCTTAAAACGTGATCCGTTAATTATTCATTGTATTCTCATTTTGATATAAAATAATAAGAAAATGGTTATAAATATAGTTATAATAATTGCCTGTTCAATGAGTTTGCTTAATTTTTTTTTTCTTTATGAGAGCACAATATGTAATTTTCTTTAGGTTTAACAATTAATAATAATTTATTTTGCTCGCACGTTCGACTTCTTTTAAAAGAAATTTATGTTTGCTCTTAATTATAATAATTAATGCAGAATTTTCTTTTGTTTTCTGTGCAATTATTAAAGAGTTGCTCTGTTGCATGTAGAACTATTTATAATGAAACCGATTTTGTCTTTATTTAAAATTTAATAAATATTCATTAGCAATAATATTCTGATAAATATTTTCGAAATAAATTTGCGCTTAACTGGGAGCACTTTCAAATATTCAAAACATTCATATTTGAAATATGTTTTATACCTACTTAATTACTATAGCAAAGTACAGCAAATAGTTTCATAATTCGTTTTATTTTAAAATACGACAAATAATACAAATAATCATATGCATGTTTGTATGGCAATTTTTTGTGAACGAGTTTTTTTTTTTGGATAGTTTTGGGTGGTCTTCTATGTTGGTACCATAATTATTTTATTATGACTTTGTTTTTTTAACAATCGAGCAGTCTTTTGTGATAAATATTTAAAAACAACACAAAAAAACACCAAAAAAAAAGTGCTTCGTTCTGTTCAAGAATTTGCATTTTCGGTCCATTATAAAATTGAATTCTGTTCTTTATGATTCTGCACTCCACCCAATCAGCGTGAGCTTGGAATCCTAAAGAAAAACGGAAACAACACTGTCAAAATGCGATTTGTAAAAAGCAGGGGGAAAAAAATGTTACGAAAATTATTGTTTGTATTTTAGGCAATCTCGTAGCTGCATGTTTTGGGGTTTTCTGATAGAATAATATCCCTATATTTCTGTGTGCAAAATCAAATATCGCCTTATTTGATTGTTATCAGAAAACGTGAGCTTTTCTTGGTATTATATCTAAACTTTATCTGCAAAAAACGTACGAAATGCTGTAAAGTAATCATGAATAAATAATACCGTCATAAACCTTTTTGGCAATTTTTAAAAACATATTTAATTTTGATTTAAAAAATAAAATCATAGCTCGAAAAGTGTTAAATTTATTTTCATGTTCATAATGTTGCACATAAAAGGCTTACTCCGATAATTTGCGAACTATAATCTATGAATTACAATAGTGATTCTGAAACTGGCGAACGCGTTATATTTGAATCGTTTACTTTACATGAAACCATTGTAGAAATTCCATCATAAAGTCTCGCAATTCTTTAAATTCGTTTGTTAGATATACTTATTTTTTTATATTAAACGAATTAATTTACTAAAACAAGAACAACAGTTATTATAATATAAATATTATATTTTCTTCCCATCACGCTGTTTATTACAGAGTTAAGTTATCTCCACGCATTCTTTAAGGTTATGCCAAATATAAAATGCTCATAAATACTCATCGAATATAGTTAGCGGAAGATTTTGAAGGGAAAAAAATTTATTCCAGTGAGAAGTTGGTTGGACTAGAACGTTAATGCCTAACATAAAAATGCCCTCATTTTTTATTCCGCTCGTCGATTTCAATTACTAACTTTTGTCGAAATCTAAACTTTTATCTGCTGTCATGCTGCCCACGACATACTCTATACCCATTTAAAATGGCGAAGATATTCAAAATACAAATTATTCAGTTTTCGTATGCATGTTGTATATTATTTATTGACTGTAAATCAGTGTCTAATTAGATTTGTTAGTTTTAAAATGAGCGATTTGACAGATTGCACAGCAACAACCGACAGCAGTTAAATTCGAAATAAGTGTCGCCTTTTTGTTTGAATATTTCCTCTTACCACAGCCAGGTTTACATCCCCTGCTTCTACTGAAAGAAATGTGATTCCTACGAAAGGGTAATTCCTACATGTCAATTCAGTGCATTTGCATTTAATCCTCGTGAACAGATTTGTTTTCTCTTTTATCATTCATGTTACATTAGAAATGTGTGCTAAATTTAGCGTTTGAGAGGCAGCACGTTTTTCAGTAAATCCGCCTATGATATTTGCTGTTGCGTTGACAGGCTGATTATTTCGCTGTCACGTCTTCTGGAAATAAAGTTGTGACGAGAGTTGTTGGCGAGTTTAATTTTCCATCCTTGCAGAATAGCTTTTGATTTTTTTAAAAACAAATTCGTTGAAAACGAAACCCTTAAAAAAATCGAAATAACTACTGTTGCAATCAGAACATTTCTGTCGGCAAGATAAGCGTGCCCCTTTTTTTTGCAGTCATTTTGGAAGCGAAATTAAAGTTGTTGAGTCATTGAACTTTTCGTTGGCTGTAACAGTTTTTGCTGTTGTTGTTATTGTTGAAGAATAATTGTGTCTGTGAGAAGCCTTATACCTGCTGAAAGAAGTATCAGATAGAAACCTTGTAAAATGTTGTCTTTTCCATGGTTCTTGCATCTTGTTTTGTAGGGTCAGAAGCTGAAATTGTAGAATCCAATCAAAATTCTTGCAAAAAAAAGGAAGAAAAGAAAGAAGAAAAAAAAAAAAACCTAACAGATTCTTCGAAGGGTTTTTTTTTTTTTTTAAACTGAATAATTAAAATTCTGATGTTTGGATTTTATCTTATCACGATACCACGATTTTACTTCCAAATTTTTACTTGACGATTTATACTTTAAAGGACAATGAGGATCGTCAAAACTACTTTGGTTTATGAAATGAATGTACGATCTGCTGATCAATACATCTCGCCTGGCAAATACTAGATATCTGCACGAATTTTGAATCTCATCCTGAATTCCAAGATACATTTTTTCGTTTCAATCAATCTAATCTTCCAGATAAATGCCGCCCGTTTCCATTTCTTTCATTTTTGTTAGGGCTTTTGTAATTTCTTTTGTGTGTGTGTGAAAGTGGTTAAAAATACTAAGTAAGAAGTATAACATGAAAGCTTCTCTTCGCTTTCGGTTTAAAGGACAAAACTTTTGAGAAGCACTATATTCTGGTACTTTGTATATAATCTAGATTTGTCTTCTATTTTTTTCATCTTTAGTTACCTCATTGTTTCATTGTAAATTCTCTGAAGTGTTAACATTCTTGCCTGGTCTGTATGTAAACGAATTTAGTTCGTTTTCCCTCTAAAAGCATTAAAATGTATTCAAGACGATATAAAATTTATGTTCTTTGGGTAACATTCTTATTGATGAATTATCTAAATATATGAACCTGGTTGAATTTAAGTTATATATTTAATAATTCCATCTCTATTTATCTCTTTCTTAACCTTAAATCGTTTCATTTGCATGTGCAAAGTATATGATCATGTTTCATGCAACATATTTGGCATACGCTTTCTCTTGCACCAATGTTCCTCAATGTGCGCACATTTTGTTTAAAGTAACCCCTATTACGAGGGTTATTAAGAAACTAAGTTCCGGAATATAATAATTCCTGTAGGTGACGCTAATCTGCTTATGTGGTATCGCGCCTGCAATGACTAAAGAATTCGTCATAACGTGTAAATTTTACTTTAAAGCTGTTTAAGTCTATAGAAGATCCCGCCGAATGTGAATTGTGTGTGTTCTGTAATTCACCTTTTGAATGTAAGGAATATGTGACCATGCGAGATCCATAGACAAATCTGTGAGATGTACTGCAATACAATTATGAGTGATGGTGTCATTTTATTGCCCGACAATGTCAGGCCATATTCCGCTCAAGTGACTCAAAAGCTTATCGACTCCTTCGGTTGGGAACAAATGAATCATCCGCCGTATAGCCCTGACCTGTTGCCAAGTGACTTTCACCTATTTTTGCACTTGAAGCTATTCTTGAGTGGCCAACATTTTGATGACGTTGTAATAGTGAAAGACGTCGTAACGTCCTGGCTAACCTCACAGGCGGCCACCTTCTATGATGCTGCCATACAAATTCTCGATTCTATAAATGCCTTTATGTATCGGGTGACTAGGACGAAAAGTAGAGTAATGTTTGTAAATCGTTATTAAATATGTATCTTTGTCCACATCTGTCTTCGTTTTCTTTTACACAGTAACGGAACTTACTTTCCGAACCACCCTCGTACATTTTTTCTTCTTTTTTTCCAATTAGTTCATGTTTCCACTCCCTTACGGTACTCTATATATAATCTAGATTTATCTTCTATTTTTTTTTCCATCTGTAGTTACCTCATTGTTTCATTGTAAATTCTCTGATTTGTTAACATTCTTGTCTGGTCTGTATGTAAACGAATTTAGTTTTTTTCCTCTAAAAGCATTCAAATGTATTCAGGATGATTTAAAATTTCTGTTCTTTCGGTTACATTCTTATTGATGAATTATGCAAATGAATGAACCTCGATGAGTTTAAGTGATATATTTAATAATTTCATATCTAGTTATCTCTTTCTAAAGCCGGTCATTCACTTGATGTATAGCCATGCCATTTGTCCTCTAAGCCCTTTTTTTCCACCCATTTTAAACGAAAAATACAGGCACGCCATTCACAAAGACGCTAACTCTGACGAAGGTAGGAGGGTGACGATCTTCTTTCCCTCTCTACAGATGCTTGTCAATCGCTCTTCGATTTTAATTTATGCTACCCCCGAAACGAGGCTTCAATCTACGCAAGGCATTGTTCTTTTCGGTTGCCTCTTTCAATGTGCCACTGATTTTTCGTTCCGATTTCAGTCCAGGCGGAATTCCAACCATGGCAAGCCTTTTGGCTAGTTTCCATAGATTTTTATCGGTTTTTCCGTCTCGCGTTCCAAAATATACAGTTTGTCTGTAAAGTGAATGACCGTCTTAAGAGGCGGCCCGGGCAAACCGTGCAACTGCCCGTGGCGCCAGAGTCCTGGGTGGCGCCAAAGCGGAACTGTGAAGGAAAAAAAAATGTTTTAATAGACTTGAAAAATAAAGTCATGCATTTAAAAAAATTTTTGAATATATTATTTTAGTTTCAATAAGACCATTATATAATATTAAATATAACTGAAGTTTAAAAATTCGCAACATAATATTATTAAGTCATATTTCCATGTAAAATTTGCATATTTCTAAGTAAAAGTTTGTTTGTTATTTAAGATACAGACATTACAAAAATTTTTAAAAAATACGTTGGTTTTTTTTTTAGGGTTGGGCGGGGCGGCGTCATATTGTTGTCTTGCCCGGTTGTTGAAGTTACTTCGGGACATCTTCTGTTCTTTCTTAATCATAAATCGTTTCATTTGTGTGTACAAAATTATATGATCGTGTTTCATTAAACATATTTGGCATAAAATTTCCCTTACACCAACTTCTCAGTGTGTGCGTTTGTTTGCAGTAACCCCTATTACATTTCTTTCTTTTTTTTCAATTAGTTCATGTTCCCCTTGCATTCCGCTACCCTTTTCACAAAGGTTTGATTGATAGTTGCTCTTTCTTCAGTCATGCTGAAAGAGAATGAGAAAGGAAAACTCAAATTCCTCAAAGAAGGACGCCAGAGTATCGAAATTCTCAACCTTTTCTGTTCAACAAAAGTATTCCATAAATATATAAATGCAATTAGGATGAATATTCTGTGGTTCCCACTCATTGAGGTCATTTTACAGTCCAGTTCCTCCACGTACAGAGTGGCCATGACTTCGCTAATCTAATTAAGCGAAGAAGAAAAATTCTTATCGTTATTTTAGATCGCTTACTACGCCAGCCATGGAAATTTATTATTTCAATCAAAACCGTCCAATAACAAAACATTCAACGAAGTATCAGTGTTGAAGCAAAGGGAGAAAGAATAAAATTATTCATTGTTATCAACTTTCCTGCTAATTTTCAATACTGTCTTGAGAGAAATTGTTTGCCGGCATGATTGTTTCTTAAAAATTTGGTTCACTTCTGCTTTACTCTATAGTTTAAATTAAATCTAATCTTGATTCTGAACTGTCCACTTTCTTTCTGCATTACAGTTATGTTAAAAGACAGTTCGGCCGTTTATTGTTGTTGAAAAAAGTTTTATATGCAAATTTCATTTTAATTCGTTCTCCTACGCAATCTTTATGAATAGAATTTTGATTATGTGCAATGACTTACTTCTCACGCCATTTTCGCTGCGGGTTAATTATATATTTATATATGCAAAATTAACTTGAAAGTTTTTCTTTCATTTGCTTGAAGTGTTAATGTGCTTAAATCTTTGTCATGATTAAAATTCATTTTATATCTTATCAGGTGGGAGACAACAATATAATATTGTTTGAATGGTAATGACTCTTTATAATGGTAAAAATGTATTATAGATACACGTTTAAAGTTAAGGCAAGATACAATTTTAGAAAAATTTGCTTTAAAATTATTTAAAGTAATGCAGCTTAATGACAAAAACTATTTACTTTGGCCATGATAACGATAATATTATCTTAAGTTTCAGAAACATCTTACAGTTTAAAATTTCTTTATGTATTTTTAATTAGTCCAAACGTGATGTAAATTTAACTCTGAAAATTAACTGATATCTTTTTTACAGATTAACTCAAATTCCGAAGTTTTGTTTCTATTCATTGGAGTAGGAAGTGTATAATTCTAGAAACTTGTATTTTTACAAATGGTTTTCAGTTTCACTGATTTTATCTATAAGAACATGCAATGTTAATTTAATAATACTTTTTGTTTCTTTTTATAGCTATTTTCAGAATGAATTAGTTGGTAGTGATTTGAAGATATGTGATTATCCAACTAAATCTCAAAAGACAGTAGCCGCCATAAATGCAAATTTCACTCGCCTAACCAGCAATCATTGTTCCAATGGAAATCCAACCATTCCAGCTTTGATCATCGGAAGTATATCCAGCAGGGAGATAAATTCCATACCGCGGTTAAATCATTCTCTTTATAAAGCAAATCAAAGTATCAAGTAAGTATAAGACATTTTTATTATTCTTATGGTTGATAAAACATGTGATTTTTTCATTGGTAGACCACTGTGACCACCTCTATATGAGCTCGAAATTTGTGTGGTGTTGTTGACAAATCCTACTTGGTCTAGGACTAATGATAAAGGGGAAGTGGGACAGCTTCTTTTGATCAAAACGATTTGGAGCATCCAGGTATCACCTGACTTTAGGTCCAATAAATGATGATAAGCTGGACATTCACGGTCAGACCGCTGCAAAACCCGTTGTCAATGCGAAAATCCCATGAGAATTGATGCGGTCGAAAGTTCGCTTTTTTTCGTTCGGTATCTATTTGAAGTGTTGGGTCATAAAACTGAAATGCGACCGTGGGGCCAGGGAGCGAGGCTTCTCACAAAAGCGAAAACCACAAAATATAGACCTGTGGGGGAGGAGGAGTGAGGCTCTCACGAAAGCAGGGTAAGGGGTACCATTTTGAAAGTGGTTGTGGGAGTAGGCGCTGTAACCGTAGGGGATCGAAGTGACCAGTAGTATGGTTTGCATGGAACCTCTGTGAAAGACCTACCTAAATGGATGGGCTGAAAATTGGAATGGTGCGGAGTGCTGCCACGCCATTTACATAGTCTGACCGTGAATGTCCAGTTATAGGCTATTTTCTTTGGGGACTTTCGGAGGAACTGGCCGACATTTGTGTTTCGCTTGGAAGAAAACCAGAAAAACTTCCAGCAAGAAGCCCGACCGCAGAGAGTAATTCGTTGCTAAAGCCGCTCATCGGTCTATCGATTTTTGAATAATGGTGGCCAAAAGCACGTCTTAAGGATAGAACTCTCATCCTTCCGATATAAATTTCTCAGCCATACGACGTCTTAACCCATTGGGCAATTGGTCGGGCTCGAAATTTGATAATTAATATGTCAATAAAACCACACTAAAGGAACACAAACCATGTCGTATCGAAATGAAACTATAAATTTTGTTTAGCTTGTTAGATTTCTATATATTTTTTAAAAATTATGTATGCATTCTTTTTATAAGAATTTCAGTGCATGTATAAGTGCAGCTTAATTTTTCATTGTTTTATAAATTTTTCCATCCAGAAATAAAGGAACCGTTAGTTACCTTTCGATTTGAAGCTGTAAATAAAATGTAAAACTTTCGGAGCAATAAAATTGCATTTTTGTGCAAAAAAAAACCTCAATATCCTGTAAGATTTATTGTCTAATAATGTAAGAAAAAAAAAACATTTTAATTTCCGATTGAAAAATATTCCAAAATCTAAAAATAAAATCTTCTGAGAGTAGATTTAAATTAAGTATTTGCGCACCAAATTGTCTGAAATAGGTCATTTGTAAGATGAAAAACGTTGAAAAAATCACATTATTCGCTTAAAATGTTAGTTTGAGAAAATTCTTTTGCAAGGTGTTAAGAAAGAGTGAAAAAAAAATAATTATTGAAATTTTTGTTCTGAGAAATTTGAACTTCATGACTATTTTTAGCAGTAACTTTTAATCTGTTCCGTGATGAAAGTAAGATTTTTTATCACAGGAAGAAACAATTATCACCTTGCAGGGGGAAATGTATATTTATTTAGATTAGTATTTGCAAAATGATAAGTGGCGTAAATATGCGAAATGTAAGCTAGCTGAAGGAAGATAAAATGAATATCGTAATTAAGTTGCTACTGAAAACGTATTAGCGTGCAGCACTGAAGGAACTATCTTTCTTTTTACTTTTCTTCCGCTTTAAACAGGCTGTCTTATTTGAGCCAGACAGTTATATCAATTTTTACTGAGATTTTTTATTTATTTATTTTATTCATTTATCAATCCGACACTGAAATCTTTCGGTTTCGAACATAACAGAATAAGGGCAATTTTAATATCAGCAATCTATGCAATTAGATCACTTTTATTTTAAAGGACAAAATTTATTTAAAATCAGCTTAGAAGATAAGTGATATTTTATCACATTTACAGCAAATTAAATATTCTTGTTTGATTTATGTATCACTCTGTGAAAAGTCAATTAAAGACAAATATCAATTTCTGCTTTTGAAAGAAATCATTAGTGATCTCCTTTAGCTAACGAAATTAATATTAATAAGAGGAGAATTAATTAGTAAACAAGTAGAAGTAATTAATAAGTAAGACGGGTATGAAAAGCGGAACCAATTAATTATTAAGTATAAATAATAAATAATAGAAGATTTCTTTCAGCAATTAAATAATAAAATGGAATAGTAGTGTGTAAAACTCTATCTTTAAGTGATTTCTACTACTATGTATAGGTTCACAACAGGTTACAACTAGGTAGCTATCTAGGTAGCTATTGTAGACGATCCCTAAGAGCTACTTATGATTTTTAAATATAGATGATTTACATTCTCTCAAAATCATGGGGGGGAAAAAGATATCATTCATGTCTGTTGTTCTCGAAACATCTAATTTGTAGTTACTCCATTTAGGAACCAACAGTTATAGAATTATTCTCTCGTTATCTAAGCATTGTCTGTTTTATATTGAAGTTTTCCATTTCTTAACAAGGAGACCAAGCAAATGTTTCGTTTTAAAAATTTAATTGTTATTTGCCATCACATCAAATAAGAAATTGTAATAAATATTATCTTTATGTGATATTGGAAATGGAGAAATATGCTCAATATTTTCCTCTGACTTTAAGATGTTCTTCGGAATTTTGAAATAAAAGGTTGGCAAAGAAAGTGTGTTGCATTTTCTGTTGATGAATGAGTTCGTATAAATGACACTGCTATACATCAGAAAATCCTGTAGCCCCGACTGCTAATATTCATGTTCGGAACTAAAATTCTTCTTCTGAAAAAGGGATTTCGTCACTTCGTATAATGTGTTATGTTTTTGCAGAACAAATCTTTCATTCTAATTTAATAAAATATTTTTTTAATTTTTATGTAAATATATTTAAATTTTAAGGACCTCTTATAGTATGCCGATAAAAATTCATTCCAATATGTTTCTGATGTTCATATGTTCCTTTTATTTCTAATTTTTTACTATGTTATTCTTTTGAGAATTAAGATATTTGAGAACCCGTGATATTCAATAATTAACTTTGCCTTAATTATAAATGAAATATTATTTGCATTTAAATGTATGGTATTGACCAAAAGTCAATTTTTATCCTCGCAAAATTAATTTCTAAATGATGAATGTTCTTTTAAAACTCATTTTTACGTCAATTTCAACTGATTCGTGAATTATATTGTTTACTTTTTAAAAAAAATCCTATTTATTTTGAATGAGAAAAGTTTTGAAACAGGTAGAAAAGTAGTGAACTGTGAAAAATCATTTCCAAGTTATAGAAAGCTGATAATAGAAATAGAAATAGAAAGCGAGTAATCGAATTCCTTGAATTCTTCAATCTATGTCTCCATTTTCCCCCTGTGATTTGGATAATAGCATAGAGGATCTTGACCTTTTAAATTGTAACCTTAGCCTAGCTGTGTTACCTGTCTTTTAATGGCAGTTAAAATCTAAAAATGAAACAAATTTTTTTCCCTTCTAAAACCTTTATTTTATTTCAATGAAATTCACATTAGCACGTCCAACTTTTTTAAACAACGAAATATTTTTCTGGTTTGTCTGTATTATTTTCACAAACATAAAAATTGTATTCTTGGAATTACATTGTTTTTATTTCTCTTATTCTCTAGATTTTTTTCAAATTCAAATGCAATGTTTTATGTTTCCATGTGCAAGTCTGTATGTATAGGTCATTTTTTTTTTTTTTAATTTTTAGCTAATCTGATTTTGATCATTTATTTCTCTTTTGTCCTTTCATAACTGACTTCTATTGCAATTACAAACTGGAACTTCGTAAACTCTTTAATCTTTCTGAATACTAATGATATTGAACTGAATTTTAAGTCGCCCTATATATCTGGCTTTAAAGTTGTGAAAGAAAAATTACGTTCTGTGTCGCGCATGCGCAGCAAAAAATTATTTACTAAAAATGCTCATATTTCCTGTACTATTCAACAACTTTTCTCCAAATTTTTACAAAATGCTTCTCTAACATATTGTCATTTTTTCGTATAATATAACAGAAAACTCTGCCTGTTATAAGCAAAAAACAGGCGGGAAAATTTGAGATTAAAAAAAAAACTTTATATATTCCCAAATATTTGTGCCGAGTTTACGAAAATTCCTGTAAATATTATGCTCATTAAACATAATCATTTCTGAAAGTTTCATCTTGTTATCAGTATTCTGTGAAGCAGGGTGGGCCAAAACAGTTTTTGTCTTCATCAGTTTGTAAACGGTCCCCTAATTGCCTTCAGGACCGAATCTTCAATGTAAAATATGAGTTACAGTCTATTCTTCAAATGGTAGAAGTTTAAAGGCAGTCAGTTAAACATTTACGGAGAAATTCTAAAAAATGTGAAAACCTGAAAGTGTCTGGATACTTTTGGGCATATAGTGTATCTGCATGAAATTTATGTGTTTATTAATATATATTTTTTTATTTTATTTTTAGTGTAAACCTTCCAGATAGCCCACCCGATTCTGGGTCCGAACCAGCTCTTTCTCCGGTGCATACAGGTAAATATGTCCCATATTTTATCCAATTGTACTAATTTTGATCTGATTAAATCCAATAATTAAAATTCACCGAAAATCCATTTAGAACATATCAAGCTAAATGGTATTGTTTTTATTATCTCATACGTCCAAGTGATCTTTTTGTCAGTGAAAACTGCACCATTTAAACCTTTTTATAAGAATGAAAATGATTTTTTAATCATTTCTGCTATGGATTATTAACACCCAATATGCATTTTTATTATATTTTAATTTTCTTTATTTTTATTCCTTGAACAGATAATTCTTTGAATGGAAACGAAGGAAATTCACAGATTACTACAATGATGCAGACTTCAGGTGATATGAAGTACATGGGTTACAGTAATACTCAGCCTCTGAAGCATTTGTCAGAAACCTCCCTGACAATGACACCTCCCCTACAGATGCCTGTAAGCTCAATTTATTTTATTTCATTTATTTGGAAGAGGGAAATTTATGATAGGTATGAAATGACTCAACGTTTATAATTTGCTTTGCAGTCACAAGCTGTCCAAGCTTCAATACCACAGCACTCAAGTGTAGCGCAAACTTTGTCAGCAGTGCCAAGTCAAAGTGCTTCAGTTGGCTCTATGCTCAGTCATTTGCAACATCCTATCGCAAACACACTCGCATCTGGGCTTGGTTTACAGCAGCAACCACTTGGCCCACATACACCTCATTTAACCTCCTTGTATGACAGGTAATTCTTTCTTTTCTGGCATAATCAATTTGTGTTTGCTTAACTTTGACTTAACTTCTTAATGTTAAATTATTTGATAATGGGTATATAAACATAAAGATATATCCTGTCTGTATGTTTAAATAATAAATTATAATGAAAACAAATATTTTAGTGAGCTTTTCAGTAGAAGGGGATAAAAAAGCAGATGCATTTCACATGAACATGAACTGAAGCAACTGATTTAGTATTTAAATTAGTTCTTAAGATACATTTAATTTGCTTCTAAATTTTTTTCTTTGAATGTGCATTTTTTAGAATTAATTGATTCTTTTGTAAAGTAGTAGTCTAACAAATAAAATGATCATTTTAACTTTTTCTGCAATAGAATTTCAAATGAAAGGGAAAATCTCTAGTATAATTTTATTATAAAATTCCTTCTTTACTTGGAGAAATCCCTCAATAATGAATGTCAAACTTTTGAATTTGAAAATTCTATTCCAAACTGCTGCAGAAGCATCATAGTTATTTGCTAATTCGGGTCTTTATTTTCCATCTTCTAACTATACTTTTTAGTATAATTTAACTGCGTTGCTTCGATAGCTGCATCTTCATACTATAATAATATTTTGCATGTTAATCAAAATTTTAAAATATCTTTGTTTTCTAGCAATGATGATTTTCTCTGTGATAGTCTAGACAGTAGTAGCAGCAGTCATAAAAAAAGGAAACTGACTGAAAACCATAAAAATGTAGTTAATAATAATCTTCTTAATGGCATGATGAATGTCAAACAAGAAGCCGGTGAGTACCATTCATTTTGTAATCTTCTGATTGAAAACTAGTGATTTTTATTTATGCTTTTTTTCAAAATGCCTCACTTTTTTTTATACTATTTTCTAATATTTCATAATTTGCTTTAAAGGTGGGATATCCCCAGAACCACACACAAATACTCCTGTTTTATCTACAACTGATGACGAATACAGCTTTGATTTCAGTGGTCCAGATGGTTCAGGAATGTTCTTAGACTCTGCATATCAATGTATAAGGTTTCAGCCATTTCAACAAAATACATGGGCCATCCTGTGTGATCACACTCTTAAAGAGCTGTGAGTAAATGTATTCAATATTATGATACAAAATATTTCTTATTAATTTTTACTTATCCTAAGATTTTTGTCCATTCAAATTAACTTTCAGTTATGAAAAAGATTTTAATGTGACAATTAGTAAATGCATTTATGTACACCTTACTAGCTTCACTCTCAATCTAGTTATAGTCAACCCCTGTTATAATGAACCATCAACAGACCAATCCAGAAGTTCGCTATAGCCGAGGTTTCACCATATCTGATTTTTCAAATATTGGCTACTCAAGATTCCCTATAATCCTTAAATGTATTTCTGTGTTGAATAGATTAGTTACACTAAATTGCAATTAGTAATGAGCTATAATAAATTTAAATAAATACTTATAAAAAAAATTAAACAGTGGAATTAATTGTACTTGCACTTATTTCTCTAGGGTACGAAAATAAGTAATGATTTTTCATTAAAGAGCTGAAACTGAGCTTGAAAAGTGGAGATTTAGTTCACTATATCCGAATTCCGTGCTTTTCAAGATAGTTACAAGAATCTGAAAATACTGTAGACACAGGAGTTCAGTTGGGATCTTTTGAAAAGTTTGTTATAACCAAGGGATCGTTTTATCGGGATTTGTTGTATCGGGGTTTGAATGTTACTTGTAAATGAGCTTGCAAACTGCTGATACTGACTTTGAAAAACTGTTTGCTTTCACTTAAAAAATATTGTAAAATTTCCACATAATCTTTTCTTATTGTGTTCTTAAGGTACATGCTTTGTACAAAAATTGTTGGTTGTAGTGTGATGAACTTTTAATTTCTGACAGTTTTTCCAATTCCTCTTTGTTTTTCTGAGTGTGTTTTAATTAGCTTTCTAACATTTGCGCTGTTTACTCATCATAGTTATTTATTAGTTTTTCATGGAAACTGTTTTACCTGACACAAGCAAAAAAATCCTAAGTCATAAAGTTTTCATTTTTCTCACATTAACTATATTATCAACGTTTTTTTTTTTTTTTTTTTTTTTTTTTTCCTCAGAGAATTAATTTCGTTAGATGAAATTTATTAATTCGTTGTACCCTTATAAATTTATAATTATGCATCTGTAATAAGTATCAAGCTTTCAAAGCAGGGAAAAAAGTGTTCTTTCTGCTCTTCCTCAACTGTTCTTAGAGCGTATTATACAGAAAAGTGTTATTGCCATCTAAATTAATTTTTTAAAAAGCTACTCATACATATAAAAACTTCCTTTACTCATAAATTCTTCAAGTTAACGAAGTATATTATTAGATTCAGTTTGTGCAACAATTAACATTATTGTTAGTTTTCTTTTCTGAGAGAAATGTTGAAAAAGTTAGAATTTTGAGCCATAATGGTTACAGACATGGGGTTATGAGACAGTGTATCCTTGGATTAAGATGTATTACAAAATCAATATTTTTCATGTAAGTAAACAATTCATTATTTTTTATACACTGCTTTCTTTCAAATGAAAATTGATTTGTAGTTAATTGAAGTGCTTTGTTTTAAATGATGAGAATAAAATCAGTTTCATGCTCTTCTTTGGATTGTTTAACCAACATTTCATCTGTTTGATGCACATTGAAGTAACTGATTTTATCATATCTTGTTATTTTTCCATTTATACATCTGTCATAGGAAATAACTTATTGTTATTCTTTGTCCATAGCCCTCCCCCAAATTTCAGGGTAGATGCAGATAAAGGTTTTAACTTCAGCAATGCAGATGATGCTTTTGTTTGCCAGAAGAAAAATCACTTTCAAGTAACTGTCCATGTTCAACCTGTAGGGGAACCTCGCTATGTAAAGACACCTGATGGAGTGAAAAAAATCGACCACTTCTTTTTTAATTTTAATGGGGCAAAAGTATGTATTGCAGACTTTAATGTTTTTATTTATTTCATGTAATGTTTCCTATTTGTAAACTTCTGCTATGTTGCAATAGAAATCATATTATGCAAACTGTTATTGCTATGCATTAAAAAATTTGCATTGATAAATTTATTGCCATATGTAATTATATGAAAATAATATATTTAGTTTTATATATATATATATATATATATATATATACAGACAATATAGATCTACTGATGTTTGCTTGCTAAGTGAAAAACATTGCTTTCAATGGCACTTTTTTCATAAATGTCTAGTTATTTCCATATTCTCTTTGTTTGTGTATAAAAATTTATTTCATGTAGAAATAATTGATTTCGTTAGGTTGCTTTTATATTTTTTTTAATTTGCCAACATTTTGAAAATTATTTAGGTTGAATCACCAAATCAGACTATCAAAGTTGAACAGTCACAATCTGATCGGAGTAAAAGACCTTTTCACCCTGTTCAGTAAGTGTCTTCTTTTATCTTTCTTTATTGTTTCCATTCAAAGCAACTTTTATAACAGATTTGTTTGTACTTATGGCAGTGTTATGAAATTCTTTCCCAGTCAGTGCTGAATATATAGATTATGTAACTTTAGAAGTATGTTTTAATAAAATTTGCTTATATTTTATGACATGCTTTATGTTAGTTTTATTAATGAGTTTTAATAAATTTAAAATGAAGTTCAATATGGTGTGATGCATCACTACTATCTATTAAAATTATTGACTGGTTAATACTGATTATTTATTTATTTGAGACTTTGAAAAATGCAACAGCTATTTTAGATATTTTCATATCTCTTTAGTTTGGACCTAGTTCCAGATCAGGTATCCAAGACAACTGTTGGTCGCCTACACTTTAGTGAAACAACCTCTAATAACATGAGGAAAAAAGGCAAACCAAATCCTGATCAAAGGTATTTCTATCTAGTTGTTAGTCTGTGTGTGGCTTCTGGTGACCTTACCTACACTGTTGTTGCACATGCATCAGAAAGAATTATTGTCAGAGTAAGCATATTTTACAATAATTTTTTCTTTCAATATGCTTTTGCTATTAACTGATATAATTAGAATTTTGAATTTTTAAAAATCTTATTTGTCTTGGTTTTACAGGCATCAAATCCTGGACAATTTGAAAATGACATGGAATTATCTTGGCAGAGAGGTCAATCAGCTGATTCCATTTATCATGCTGTAAGATAACTTTCTGTAGTTATATAATTTATTTATAACTATTTCATCACATTTTATTTGTAACCTCACTTTTATTATGATATTCTTTATAATCCAGTAAGAAACTTCAAGTATTTTGCAATAACAGTATTCATTTATTTATTTTTTTTCTATAAATGTTTGGTTTTATTCTGATAGTAATTACAAGCATAATTAAAATATACTCTTTAGTATTTCTTAAATTAAAATCGCCACCCAATATAGGAAATATATCAGACCTTTTCTGTTATATGCATGAAAGTTACAGAAGTTTATATATTTTAAAATTGAAGTTAATTTTTAAAATGTAGCTTTTAAGTTTAATGTTATTCTTATAAAAGCAAAAATTTTTGCTATAACAACAATTTGTAATTCGCAATATAATTTTCTATAATGATAAACAATTATCAAAGAACATTTATTTTGTCTTTCTTTTATTTTTTTAAGAAATATATATATATATATATATATTTCCTAATTATAAAATATCCATTGGAAATTTTATCGAATTTTGTTGCTTTCAAATATGGTTTCTTTTCATAATATATTTTTGATGCTGCCTAGTACACGCTCTTTCCTCTTTGTTTGTCTTTAAAAGGGCCGAGTTGGCATTAATACTGACCGACCAGATGAAGCTCTTGTAATTCACGGCAACTTAAAAGTTACAGGCCATATAGTACAACCTTCAGATGCCCGTGCAAAGACAAATGTACAAGAGGTATGTAAATTACTTTCTGACTTAATTAAATATCCTTCATTTACAGATGTGATGTAAATACTTTTTCTGTAAATGTATCTTTTAGAATTAATATTTCCATTTTCAAAACTTCTCTAGCACACATAGCAGAACCATAGCCAGTGCTTTATACAACACATTTATCTTTGACAACTATTTAGTTGCATTTAGTGACCTCCATTTTACCTTAAATCCATGTGTCTATGTACCTGTTGCAATGCATAAAAAAAGTCTTATTTTTACTGTTCAATTTGAAAAAATAATGAAATCATAATCCTTATAGTTCCACTTTAAAGTATTCATGAAAACAGATCCTCTCGTAAGTCTAATATTAATTTTGCGGAAACAAACAGTTTGAAATTCTTCAAACTTCTGTTTTTGAATCATGTTTATTTGTAGAATTTCTGTGAATCTTAAATTGAATTCATTCTTATTATAGTATTTATAACTGTCTTTTTTATGTAATTAAATGCAATCTTTCCTAAATTGTAAGAAAAAGTCATTGTTGAATGAGCAAATAATAAATCATTTTTTTTTCAACATTATAATAATGTTATATATCTGCCTGATCTTTTAATATCAAGAATTTCTCTATCCAGATACTAATCTTTCCAATTTTATTTAAATACCCTATTTTATATCAATATCATGATTCTGAATTTCACATTATTTCTATTTATGAATTAAATTATAAAGACATTGCTACAGGTTAATCCAACTGATATTTGTAATTCATATTTTATGCTAAACAGTGCTGAGAACTCTGATTGACCTGGTTTTTAGATATTTTTTTTTCATGCACTAGTATTTGAATTAATTAATGCTCATATGAGCTAATGTTCTGAATATCAGTCAATAAATAATTTTAAATATAATAAACTATGTGTCAGTATTTATATATAAAATATTGTGCAGCAAATGAATAAAATACTTACGTAAGTCATTACTATTTTCTTGTTAATAAATGATTTGGCACTTAAATGCATTTAGTTCTTTGTCATATGATCAGTATATATGAGCGCGTGTTTTGTTACAGGTTGATACAAAAGAGCAGCTAAAAAATGTAGCAAATATGAGGATAGTACGATATCAATACCGACCAGAATTTGCTGATCACATTGGTCTGCGAGAAGAAAACCGCACTAGTACAGGTGTTATTGCTCAGGAAGTACAAACTCTTATTCCAGAAGCAGTGCAAGAGGCTGGCGACATTGTGCTACCAGATGGGAAACATATACAAAACTTCCTTGTTGTAAATAAAGTAAGATGAATAATTTTTTTTTTATTTTTATTTGTTTCTGTGCATGATAAGCAAATTAAAGATGACCTTACCTGCTTTGATTAGAAAATTATATTAATCTTTAAGTTGCATTTTGTTTAGTAGTTTTGGTTACAGATTCTGAATACTTAATAAACAAGTTTAGGTGAAGCATTAACAAATCAGATATGTGTAACAAAGTAAATACGAGGTTAAAAAAGTTGGGAAAATTACAAATATCTTATGTCTCTATTTTAAGGCACAGTATAGGTTTGTTTTTCTCTCTTTGGCAGCCATTTTTTTAAAAATCAATCCTGCTATTTCTTGATATTTAAGAGACATCAGCCCTGAATCATTGTTAAATATTTTGAAATAGAGTTTGATTCTATATATTTATTTAATAATAAAGGACTGAATGAATAGCAATCAAATTGCAATTATTTGTGCTTTTTCCTGTTTATTTCCATTGTGGAAAATATTGAATCATTAAAATATTCATGTTTTTATTTTGCAATGTAATATAATTTCTCTTTACATGTCTATAATATACATTAACTTTATGTTTTGCGGACATTGCATTCATAATTTTATGAAATAAATAATTCTTTTTATGTAGCTATTAGTTTAAGTAAAGACAAAATTTCTTCGACCTAAAATCATTATTAAAAAAATCTTAAGTTTACTACTTATAAAAATTAAACTTAACTCTCTGACTAAATTTTGATTGCTTATAAAATTAAATTACCAAATAAAATTCTTTTATGTTCTGTTTTTGTTATTTCGGTAATCAGTAGAGAGAGATTAAAACCTCAAAGCAGTTTTAAATTTTGAATGCTACATAAAATTTGCTATATAACAAGAATGCTTCGTAACATTTAGAATATGAGTTATAATATTTATATATAATCATAAAATATGTGTAAATTTTCATCAAAATGTCTGTGAAAATTCGAAAATTTTCAACAATAATTGGTGTGTTTATTTCAATAAGTATGTTTTGTTATAAAAGAGCATTTATATATTGTGTTTTTCATTTGATACATATTTACAGTGAAGTAAAATTTAAAAAAAAAAAAACTTTCTTACATTCATTAATATGTCATCCTAAAAAAGTCACAAATATCAGAGATGGTCAGAACTTTTTTTTTAATTTCAGGAACGGATTTTTATGGAAAATATTGGAGCTGTAAAGGAACTCTGCAAAGTTACAGACAATTTAGGGACTCGTATTGACGAACTAGAGAAAGTAAACAAAAAACTTGCGAGTCAAAAACTCAAGAGACTCGACAGCTTAAAATCAACATCCAGTGGTAGCACAGTTACTAGGTAAATCCTATTACCAAGTAGTTTATACTATTATTCATAATAATGTCATTGGTAATGTGTGTCTGTTCCTATTGTCATGGTAAATTATTTCATCTAAGTTATTTGAGGTAATGCAAACACTCAAATTAGTTTGTATAATTTAAATTTTAGGTTTTTGTACTACTGAAAGAAGCCATCAGTTTTAAAGAAGTTTATTATATTTAGACTGAAACTTATTTTCACAATTTCATGCGATTTCTGTTTCATTTCTTTTCTGTAATTCATTAAGAATGTGTATGATTTATTTTTAGCATGATTCTTAACACACTTTATTATTTCATAATAAGTGTTATGTAATTAATTCCAACCAGATAGCTTATAAATGCAGCTTTCTGATTCTTAGCATAAGAGATTTATTTGCATTGCGAAACAGAATATTTTTTATCATTGCTTATAAACTATTTTAAACTAACAAAGTTATTTATTTGTGCATAGTCATGGTGGCTCACTCAAATCATCCAGAAAGTTCTCTCACCATCATTATCAATACCGAAGAGCTCCTTCTAAAAAGATATGTGGGAAAGAGCAGTTCTTTTGCAATAGATTTTACTTCCAAATCCTTGTAGTCATTTTAATCTTTATTATGGCCTTTTGGTAAGCTTCCATTACATTTATTTTGTTGTATTTGCAGTTATGATTTTCATAACTTTTCAGCCTTGTATGTTATTTATCGGTGTCTTTTTAACTTAATATAATGAAAGCAGGCATATTTATTTTTTTCTCATTAAGAAGTTCAGTGAATATTGTTATTATTGTTGAAAAGTTAATTTTGGCAGTGATTCTTCTAACATGAAATCCTCTAACTCCAGTTGCCCTGCCATTTCATTTTATATCTTTAGTCTTCTCATATTCAAACCTGGAATTCTAGTACACTCTTTCCTAGTAATTGATGTTATCAAGTATATAATTAATGATACGTAGAAACACCAAGTATGGGAAAATCTTCAGAATGGCAGTCTGGTATATTTGTGGATTCGTATGCAAATTTGAATATCCTTGTTAAGTTCTTTATTTTTGTAAAAATAAACAGAAAAATTTTAAAAGAACTGGATCTTAAAACAATTTAGTTAACCTGATCAATTTCCTTAAACCTTTCAATCCCTCACAACCTTCTTGTAGGATCAAAATGGAATTTTAATCTGTCACATCTAATTAATCAAACCTAATCATTCAAAATTATTGCTATACAATGTGTATGATTTACATCTTGTATAATGTAAATAAATTGGTTTATATAATGAAATACACTTCTTGATGTAGATCTGATGATGATGTCAGATCACTTTTAAATAATGGATGTGTGTTTTGGCACATGATCATTGTTCAACCATTGTTCTAGATACTCTTCTTGGTAAATAATGATAATTTTGAATAAAATATGAGATATACACCGAAAAAATATATTCACTTTATGGCATTATAGTAACTGGGTGTTTTCAAAGACATGCTTTAACAATAGGATATGGAAACAATTTATTATAATTTAAGAAAATAAATGAATAATATTTTTTTATTACTTCTCCTCAAGAATGGCTTAAAAGCTAGAAATGCAATTTAAAAAGTTACTGTTATGGAGAAACTTGCCGAATTTTTAAAAATCGTTAACTCATATGAAATGGTATTCCAGTTTTCTTTTTTTAAATCAAAATACCTGTTTAGTTTTCCCTTTGAAGTACAAGAATGTTTACAAATTTAAATCTGAATAAATGACTGTCCATAATGCTTCTTAATTAATCCAGAAATGTTTAGATGGTAGCTATTCGTAATTCAAAAATGCATTAGCTTGCTTATGATTAATAAAAAAAATGTAGGGTTTTCCCACCTGTGTGATAAGGGTTATATGTAATCTTTGATTAATAGTTATTGTTACTTATAAAATATGTGCTAAAAAACTTCCAAATGGAAGAAAACTGAAGCATTGACATGTTATAATATTTAATGTTCCTAAAAGTAATCTGTTCATTTTGATTGACTTTTATAAGCAGATAGTTTTTAAAGTGGTTTATTTTTCATTCAGTGTTGTAGCAATGGCCTCATTATATTTTTTTGAGTGGAGTAATCGACAAGTTCCTAGCAACCCAGTGATTATCAGGTAAATTTTAAATACTTATTTTCCTTTTTCTTATTCCCTAGTTAATGATGCAGTGAAAACACATACCTTAATCATTAGGAATTAATTACAAAAAATTTGCATATTTTAGAAATATATCTCTTCATCCTCCACTGAAAAATATTAAAGTCAGTTAAATCATTTTTCAGTTCACAGTCTAATTTTTTATTCAAACTTCATATAATTCAAGAAAAAAATAATCTAAATGAATGATAGGATAAAATTCCTTAACATATTTTTAATATCAACATAATGACATTTTAATATGTGATAAATAGTTGTGCAAATATAATTTTGAATAAAAGATGTTTTTCATCTATGAATATTTTCATCTATTTTATTTTTCTTGTTTTAGAGAGAGAACTTTCTTCAATGTAACGAATGTAAAAGAGATGTCTCCACAACCTTTTCTTGAGTTGGATAAGTCCAAATCTAGTATTGAAAATTCTATAGCTGTGCAAGATAATAAAAAAGGTTTGTGTATTTCCTTTATTTTGCTTGGTATTTTGCAACTAGCTATTAATTTTCTTGAAAATTGTTATTTAAAATCAGCCCTGAAATAATATATATCAATTTAAAATGGATTGAAAAACTAACATTCAAAAAAATTTTATTAAATTTTGTAAAATTTTATTTTTAAAGGAACTGCAATTTTTATATATTATTTGAAATCGCACTGAATATCTCTGCTAGGGAGAGAATGAAAAAATTAAACAGTTATTATTTCTATAGGTACAAATTAAAACTATATGTAATAATTTCAAAAATAATTTTAAAAGCAGAATGTAGAATTTAAAGTACCAAAAATAATGCCTAATAATTATAAGTAATCGTTTACTGAGTCATCTGAAAATTTTAGTGCCTAAACTATCCCCTTTAACATGGCTATGAGAGAGGAATTAAATGTGAATTAATTAATTCATTCATGTTTTTTGTGTGAATTGAGCTTAAAAAACATGTAACTTCTTTCAAAACTTATTTTTTGTATATAATATATATTGATTGACAAAATGCATTAAAACAGTATTAAATACAATCTAAATATTAAAAAAAAATTATTTGGAAAAACAAATAAAAGAACTGTTGTTTCCATATGCATATGTTTATATTCAAAGGAAAGCAACATGTGATGAAATATTTCTAAATCATATAAAATAGGAATATGATTTATATCCTTCTCTATTGTATCATTATTTTTACCTGAATTAACTTTTTTCTCAAATTAGTTAGTTAACAGGCAAAAAAATGTTTCATTAATTTCTATTTAATGCTTGTAGAATTTTTTGCAAAGGAAAAGCTTATTCAGTTATTGTGATCTATTTATGATTATTAGGCAATATACGAGTATAAAAAATACTGAACACGATTTTTGTATAAGCTACCGATGATGCAATTAATTTAATTAATAACTTCTTTGTTTAAACTTTTTTTTTAGAAACCAGAATTTTGGATAGTAGTAGAACTGTTCCAAACCGAAGAATTGACTTTGGAAAATACACCACTCCCTATCCTGGAATTTCATCTATGATGACAACATCTCGTTACTACCAAAGCCGCTATCCAACATTTGTTCCCATTTTAAAACCCAGAGTCATTGGAACCCCTAACCATTGTCGTTTCCCACATAGACAAAACATACACTGTGATGTTCACTGCTGTTCTTTAACTGAAACTTTAGAGGCATCAAATCTAGACAACAGTGATGAACTCTCGTATCCAATTTTAAATGCTAAATTGGAATCAGCTTTGCATTCATATGGTTTGTATATTTTAAGTTATGTTTTTAATGATATATTTTAAGTAAATTATAGAAGTATAATATCCTTTATTCTATAATATATTCTAGATTTTTAGCCTTTTTTGTATGAATAATTCTTTTAATGGGTGAAATTTTAAAAATTTGTGTTACAAATTTTGGTTCTCAATTAAAAAAACATTAACTTTCTTAGATTTCAATGAACCTGAATTAAATGAAGATAGTTCATTGGAAAAAGATGTCTATGACACTCGCTTTGATGTGAATCCATCTCCATCTCCAACAGAAGCAGATTACACGTATGTCAGCAGCAAAACAACCTCCAGCACTCCACAAGCTATGTCTTCAAGAAATGATCATCCTGTGCATCAGAATCAAATCAAACAAACCCGAGATCCAATAAATTCACAGCGTATGAAACTTATCAGTGAAAAAAATGCAACAGATGATGCTAACGGTGCAGAATTAGGGAAGATAGCACTTCCGAATCAGTTTGATCAGAAGCTAAAAAATATTTTAAAGAATGATAAGGTGTTGTTGGCTGCTGTTGAGGCTGAAAAACGAATACGGAGAGGAACTAAGCCTTTCTCAAGAAAAGGTAATAATGATTGTTGCTTTTTTTTTTTTCCTTCTTTTATTTCCCATTCAAAGAAATAGAAATTTTAGATAAAAGGTATAATCATTTTTTAATCTAATATTAAATGAGCTTGAAAATGAATGAGTATTATATTTATAATAAAATTACTGAACTGTTAATATATATAAAGTAATTTTTCTCTTTTTATCATTAAAAGTAATTATGCTCTTATTATTTTCACTTAAGGGGGGCACCTGCCATATAAGTAAATCAAGTCTTGCTTCCTGGTGGGGTACAATAATAGTATGGGGTCAAATTACCCCCATCGCTGAAGGGTGGTGCCTCTGCAATTGCAGCTATAATACAGAGGTTGCAGTGCCCAATTAATTGTGGTGGCCACATCATTCAGATTCACCCTTGTGCCAAAACTGGCCCAGAGTAGCTCTTTGCTGTATCTTCTTTTTATCTTGTTCAATGTAGAAGTCCATACTGTTTAATAAATTCTACACATATTATCAAAAGCAGGTAAAAAATGAAATGCGACTATATTCAAAATCATCAAGTTGGTTCACATTATTTTTAAAATTAATTTCAAATATATGTTTGAGAATGGTAATTCAACAGGTTCCAATTATACTTCTCTAACTTAATATTTTCTCTAACACTTACTCACCAAGCTATTGTCTTGATCATTCCTTTGGTTTATATTATATTTTGTCTAAGTGAATGTTTTTATTTTGTGGAAAAATATTTTGGATACTTTTTTGCACTAATTTTTCTATCTATTATATTTATTTAAGATTAGAGTGCATAACACAAATTATAATTTCATTTATAATTTTCTACACAATTAAAAATTTGTAGTTATGATGTTTCGAGAGACCACATGTATGTGTAATCATAATATAGCAAGTCATTCATGTGTTTCATATGCTATAGAATTTTTTAATGCAGCCTTAAAAACCTGTTTACTTTTTAATCTCTTCTAGATCTTCCAAAAGCGATTGAATCACTACGGTTACTGGAAATCAACACTACTATAGGACATGGATATTGTAGTACTCTTCAGTGTGCTCATCGCACAGGTCCTCGCTTTAGTTATTTGATACCAGTTTCCAAATATATGGCAGAGGAATACATCACATTACAGTTTAAGTAATAAATTCTTTATCAATAATAATTTTCTTTTGTATTTTGTACCAATGTTTTAGCTATTATTTAACATTTTAGATAAATCCCAATTAAAATCAGTTCACATTGATTACTATCTTAGGATGTGCTAATTAAGCCAGCATTTAGAATTTTTATTATAATAAAATTTCTTGGCTCCCATATTTTTTTTAAGTATGTTAATTTCTATTAATCAAATTACATGTTGGCAATTACTTTTTTAATCCTTGAAATAGCTATTTTGCCAAATTCTGATCCAAATTTAATACAATTTTCATGTTGGGACTGTCTTCATTTAACCAAAATTCTGGCATAAATTCTTTAATATTTTTTGTAAAAAAATTATTTTGATGTTCAGTGCAATTATTAATATTTTATTTCAGCTTGACATATATTGAGTTTTTTTAAGACATTCAGTTTTTTTTTTTTTTTTTTTTTAATTCCAGAGGATGTAAAACACATCCTCAGAGTTATACAAATAATTATCACTTAAAATAAAGCTAATGAATTTATATTAATCGAAAATTTATTATTTTTAAATTTAAATCAACAAATATTTTAAAGTTGAAAAAAATAGTTTTATTTATTTTGTATTGCCAGCAAATCAGAAAAAATAAACTGGATTTCCTAAATTTTTATGCTACAAATAATATTTTCTTAGACATAGCTTTTGCTTAGTTGAAATTATTCTAAGTGTCCTTGAAGAGTTTAAATATTAATCATAAAATCTTATTGATAATTTTAACTACAGTGTTTTAAAATTTTTATTGTGATTTCCATAGGCATTTCAGATTATTTTGTTAACCCATTATTCACCACTGTCCCTTTTTGGGGATGCTCGTTTTCTTTTTATTCTTACCTAAACAGTGCAATTTTTTAGCTTTTATTGTTGTATCTAAATGTTGAACTTTCACCTATAACAGTTAAATATTTTTATTGTTTTTTTTAACTAATTTTAAAAAATTATCAGTTCTCATTAAAAAATTTCAGAATTAGTGGGTTTTTTTTCATATCACCATACTAATTACTTTTTTTATTTTAGTCTTGCAGTGCCTTTAATAGTAGACCACTGTCAACCTGATGATAAGCCCATCGCTTGTCCTGTACCTCAAAGTGGAGCTGGGGATCTCCCACATGATTATATTAGAGACCAGAATCTAACAGAAGTAAATCAGCTTTCTTTTTTATATTTTTTGATAGTATATTTGAAAGATATGCGATAGTGAAATTAGTCTGTGTATATGATCAGTTATTGGAAAGTCAATTTTTTTATATGTTTTATATAAAAGATACTTTAATTTCAAATTATCTTTGCACATAGTAAGAACCTCCAACAGGAATATTGAAATAAAATTATAAAATAATCATTTTAGAATGTACAAAAAGTCTCGGAATCAAATATCTTAATTGTTTTTGTATTTAACTAACTTTATAATATTTGTTTGCCTTCCATAGATAGACACACCAAGCCAACATAATTAGATCTGAAAAATATTCTAGTATAAAAAACGAGACTTATTCTGGGCTCAAAAAGTGCATGATATCAGTTATTTAAGACTAATGACTGAATAATATTTTGCATTTATCACTGCATATTTAAGATTGGTTTTAGTAACTAAATCATCTTCTAAAAGTGTTATACTAGATGTTTGTTTTTATGTTGAACAGTAACGGTTCAATATGAAGTTTTACTTTTACGACAATTCTTGTAGGAAAATAAATTACCAGTGTTTGGAATTATTCTAACTGAAAAGACATAAAATTACATATACTAAAAATCAGCAGAAACTGTACTTAGTGACATAAATATCATTTTTTCCCCCATTAATTTTGAAAAGTAGAACCTTAAATACTATGCATGTGTTAATTAAAATAATTGATATTTTATTTTTTGGCTTTATTTTCCAAATATATGATTTGCAATCAAACAGGGATGAGATTCTTCCGCTTTTTCGTGTATTTCCGCTTTTTTGTTATTTTGGAGAAATTCCGTTTTTTTTCTTTCGGATTTCCGATTTTTTTCCCCCTGCAAAAATTCGCTTTTTCTTCCGAGAATTCCGCTTTTACACAAAGAAAATAAACTTTTCTATCTTGTGTTTTCGAAAAAAAATTCTGGGAAAATATGCTCAATAGTGCGGCTTAACTCCACCGGCTAGGAAACTAGCTGATTCATCTTCTACTGACGAATCAACATTATATCTGCAAGTTCTACAAGGATGAACATTCCAACATTCAGTACCATTCAAAGTATTAAGTACCACCTTTTTGCAGAAAACAAAACCTTTTTTTTTTCTTTTTGCAAAATATGTCACAAAGATTTTTTTGCACGAAAATGTTGACAAAAATTAGTTGAAAACTTAAGGTCATCTTGTAGGGCATACCAAGATAAAGAAATAAAAAACGGAACAAAAACAAATAAACTACATAAAAAAAGAAACTCCTGTCAAAACAGGCAGCTAAAAAGCTGTGTGCAAATGCAGCAAAAACGCAGAAAATAAGACAAAAAAAATCTTCTCAAAATAAAACAGATGATTTACCTAGGCATTCTAGAGATAATGTAGTCCCGACAACTATGCCAGTAATTGAACAGACAGATATTAATGAAGACTGTGCAAAAATTTTAGCCTTTATTTAAAATAAACTTGCAGAGGATGCAAACATGTCCTTTATTGAAGAAAAATCCGTCAAATGTAGTAGCCCTCCAAAACAAGGGCTGAAGCGTGTTAATGGAGATCTGCAAAAGCCACACAAATAGAAAAACGAAAGAAAACCACTTCTTTAACAATTAAGGAAATGTTTCAAAGGGTTTTAAAGAACAATAATGCTAAATGAATCTGTCATTGTAACTGTACAATTTCTCGACCCCTCTCACTTTATAAAGGTACAAAATCATTGCGCAGTTACTTTTGCAAAAATGTATAAAAATAAAAGAAATAAAACAGAATTCAGTATATGATACATTATTATAATTTACAAAGAGCTAATACACTTTACACAATTGCATGAAGCAAAAGAAATTATTTGTCCTTATTTTTTACTTTTTGAGCTAACTTTTATCAAAAGGCTATTAAATATAATTCTCCTCAGACTTCTGTTGGGTGAATGTTGCATCTCAGTGATGTACATGTGGTCAATATGTTTTAATGTCTAATTTTGTATTTTCCGATGCACCTGATGATGTGTTAAACTTGTTTGTTAACTTTTAATATGAATGATTTAATAATAATTTAATATTATTTGAATTATAAATAATTAAGTTATTAATTATTATAGTGTAATATTTTCATCATGTTGCATGTTTTGATGTTTTACTTCTTTCGCGTATAAATTAGGGTACAAATTTTTTGCTCGCGTATGATTTCAGTCTTTTTTGCCAATCTCATCCCTGAATCAAATCTTCCTACAGTAAATTATGATAGATATTTTTTTCCCCATTCTTCTCAAAATGCTGCAGACATTACAATTTATATTATTTAACCAAAACATAATTATTACTTATCTTTTACTGGTAATTTTAGAGTTAACAAACATAAATAATCATTAACTGCATAGATATTTTAATCAGAATTTTAACAATATTTTATTAATATAGGAGGTGGATCCTAGTTGGAGACTTCCTGTTGGTCTTTATTTGAGAAGTACCTACAGGTTTAGAGTTCAGACCAGAACTGTTGTTTCTGATACTGTAAGTTCTATTCTAAAATCTTCATACTAATTAATGTTTCACTAGGACATTTTAATATTTAAAAAATGTATTAGTGTTAATATATATATATATATATATCTTAATCATGTGACAATAGTGCAATATAAAAATACATTTGAGTAAGAATAATGTAACTCCTTTCTACATATTTACTTTGTCGTAAGTATCTTCATTAGCTCTTCAATACAGTATTTTGTACATAATGTTAGTTTTAGAATTCTACATTTCTTCAGTATTGGCTTCTGCATGATAAAAATAACATGTCTTTTCACTTTTATATGTATTGATACTTTACCATTTAATCCTGTCAGTTATTTATTCATCTTTTCTTATTTCATGGCAGCCTTGTTCTCTCCCAGCTACTGAATTAGGATACTCCTTCATTGAATTTATTCTAGTATTTCAAAGGACGTGTGATAAATAATCGTCACATTTTCCAAGAAGCTTTGAGAAAAATCATGCTGAAGTAGATAAGCATCCGAATTCTACTGTAAATGTGCCATTAAGTACTCTTTGCAATGTAACAAAATGTTTTCTGATCAGATAGTTAACATTTACTCAACTATAAATGCTCGATACTTTTTACCTTAAATGAAGGGCAGGAACTAAACAAGTACATCAAATCTAACTCAGAACATGACTGTTGTCAAGACTTCATCCCTTTCAAAGTGATTCTGATTGGCAGCAACTTGGCACAGCATAACCCTCATCAATCTACCACATCCTCTGACTTGCAACAAAAAGTGCATTTAAACTCAAAGGGAAAGTTTTCTTCATTTTCTTCTTCATTGTAAGATGAAACTCAAAAGACAGGAGTACCATGCCAGCACAAATTTAAAAATCATCAATGACACATTCCAACTTAAGAATCTCATCAGTTAGAAGTGAAGAAAGGAACTTTTTGTGATACTGTTCGTGAATCTCTTCATTGTGAATATATCATATATATGTTTTTAATTTTACTTGAATAATGGGTTTTAATATGGGGTTTGTACCTTTATGTACAGTATAACAGTATTCCTTTTATCTAAATATGTCATTCTTTAATGTGAAAGTAGTTTATAGTATGACACGTTAATTTTTTAACATTTTTAAAAAAATCAAATGCATTTAAATATAGGAATTTCATATAGATTCTATATCATATAGTTCTTAATATATTCACTGTGTTTGTCAAATAAATGGTTGAAACATTTTTAAAACTGTACAAGAATTCTTTTAAACTCATTTTGTGTGCTTTTTGTTGTAAATTTAAATATATATAAATGAGGATATAGTACTTGTTATGTGATGCACATTTTGTTTTAATAAAAACGTTAGAATCATGCAGCTTATATTGTAACCATTTCCATTCATTCATTTCTTAAGAGTATTATTACTGGAACCTGTTTTATTTGTATAAAGAGCTTAAACAGAAAGTAATTATTCTCTTACTTCTATGTGATAAAGTCAAACTCAAATGTGAAAAAAAATTATATAAGATTAATAAAATTATTTGTTGCATTTCACCATGCTATTTATTTTTCAACAAACACTTTGAACCAAATATTAAAACCATAAAGTCAACCTCATTATTTAAAAATTATGATCTTGTTACAGCACAATATTTAAGCACTTAAAAGAAAAGAAACAAATAGAGATTCTAACGCTATCTTGAAAAATTTAAAGTTAATACTAAGAGGAAAATCAAGATAACTCAGTTTTTTTAATTCTTTTTGATTATAATCGTAAATTGCATACCTCTTAAATTTTTATTTTACAGAAATAAAAGATGCCCAAAATTTTGCTTTTTTTTTTTATTATATTCAAGGCTCTTAATGAAACTGTCCCAAAATTGGTAAAAGATATCTTTCTAAAAGTATTTACAACTAGAATGCCACCATATCTGGCCACTTTTCATTAAAATGTGGAAATTTGGCATAAATCTGCTCTAATGAAAAGAAAACTGAAATTTGTTTTCATAATCTTAAATAATGCAAGAAAAGGCGATAAAATTGTATGTCATTCATACTATTTTCTTCATTGTTTAATGTATATATATATAAACTTCTTACACATGCATCAATTTAAAACAGAATTAATAATGCACCATATTCAGCATGAGATTTTATTTTATATAAAAGTAACAATATTTTTAAATTAATATAACAGATTTTTTGACATTTCTTTTACACATTTTTGTATAGATGTGATTAGTTTAATAGTATTAAGCACAATTTTAACTCTTTCAACTATATTTTGCAGAAATTTATAAAACGTGCCAGCATTCAATTTATCTTATAGGAGAAATAAAATCCTCAGCATAAATCTATTTCATAAGTTAACATATAAGGCAAAATGGTCTGTAATGGCTAGAAACTCAAATGCACAATATATTTCAACAGGGTATTTTTTTAGAAATAATCACACCACCTTTATAAGTAAAAGCTTTGAGATTTAAAAAAACAAATAAATTAGACTAAGAGGCAGTCTTGTCATTTTCAAGAAGTTGCTATAGTTTTTAAATAATCATTATACTTCTTTTCCTGTGTATTGTATTGTTTCAAGACGTTTTTCAACTGGCTTTTAGTAAGTTCTTTACCTTCCACATCATGAGTAGGAATTCCCTAAGTGAATAAGAGAAAAAAGTGAGATGTGCACAAAAATTCTAATTAGCTATCACAATTTTGTAAAAAGAGGAATGTGGTAATTCATGATGATTTCATTTAGCTATCCAATATGGCTTCAAAAAGGGCTTGTGAATGAGAAATATTAATTTATTATATACTAACCTTGTCGTCAAATTTGGAATATTTATCAGTCATGGATTTGAAGAATTCACTGGGTGGTATTCTCTTCATAGCTTCCCTTTCAGCTTCCCTTTTTTCTTGTTCTTGTTTTTTTAATTCCTTTTCTAATTTCTTTTTTGCCTCAACCTGCAAGATTAAGAAAATTTTATTATATTAAACTAATATTATAAATTGCAGTTTACTACCCTACCAACAGTTAAATGTTCTGATTAAATAACTGTGTACTTTGAGAAATTGGCTTTCAACACATTTTCAAACAGTAAACATTTTCATGAGCTGCACAAATAACCAGGCAATTAATATTTACATTGAATTCAAAAAATTAATGCTTTAACATTCATGCCACTTTGCATCTTAATAAAAATGAATGCTATAGCATTTACATCCGTGATTGTCTTAAAACAGATGGAACAACACATTAAGAATTGGATGGAGAAAAAAACAGCTCAACAACTTTGAAAGATGAAAATGTAAAAATAAGCTCTTTTAATGAAATAGATTCATCTTCAGTACTAAGTATGCATTTTAATCATTTTTAATTTGGTTAGAAAAAATGTATTTGAAATACAATTAAAAAATAAAATATGAAAGTTATTTCTGTACACTGATAACTACAAACAAGTTGCTCTAGCCAGCCTTAGCACATGAATTAAACATGAATGATCTGGCCACCGTGACAAAAATCGGGCACTGTGGCCCCCTCTTTGAGCAGCTCAAGCGACAACCCCTCAGACAAAAGTACAACCCAACAATGGGAGGGAGTAACTTGACCCTACACCTTAATATATCCCAATGGCAAGAGACTGTTTACTCATACAGCAGGTTCTCATCCCTATATTTGAGGTGTCCCCTTAAGTGGGAATCTGTACACAGATAAAAGTATCTGAATAGAAAATTATTCATATTTATTAATCAGAAAACAGGTTGTGTTAGTAAGTCCAATATTCATTAGAAATCACACTAACTCTCATGGAAAGAATGTTGAGTGAAAGACAAAAACTGGAAATCTTAGTACTGTACAATGATAAACATTGACTTTTATATCAGAAGGTATCTAAAGTTACAACTGAAATTCAAATAAAAGTTGTAGCTTATCTTAAACATTAAGAATTAAAATGATATTTTTCAAACAAATTTCTGTCATATACTTCATTTTGTATATTGTTTTTCATCTAATTTTATAGCAGTGGTGGCGACTCAAAGGGGGCAATCGCCCCCCCCCCCACTTTTTGAGCAAAAAATTTTATTACATTTTAGTAGCCCAAAACTAAAAATTATAAAAAGAAATAATGTCTGAGGAAATTAAATAAGTAATTGCTGATGCTTAATCTTTAATTAACCCTCTCACATTCACAAGAATTTGAAACCCGATATCTTGAAATGCTTAAAAATGAGGAGAAGTGTCAAAATTGTTATCAATGTTACCTGCCTACCACCTCATTAAGACAACTCCTACCTCTTAATGACCACTTTTCGAAAGGGTTGAAAGAACATCTTTGTTCATTCAGTGTGATTGATCACTGCAACATCTGTTAGAAGGAAAATAAAACCTATTTTGAAATTATGTAGGCTTTTTCTGCCTAAGTAGGCATCAATGGAAATGCACATTTACACTAATTTTGAAAACACTGTAATCAAAATACACTCCATAGTGAGCATTTTCTTTCATTCTGAAATCTTTTTGAAGGCTCGTGATGAACCATAAATTAAAAGACAGATGATACTGTACCCTGTTGGCTAATGACCTGCGAGAGGACGCTTGTGGTGAAATCACCTGTGGTAGTTGGTCGGCTATGCTGATACTAATAGGTTTTCTCATGGGAACAAGAATTATTCATCGTGACATCGAGCAGTTCTTCACTAGACTCCAGTCAGCACAGTATTCACATAGTGTGGAGAATACGCATCTCGCTGGTTCATATTTTAATGCGTGCAACCCTGGGTTATTTCACTATAGTCTAAGACAGAGGACTGTGTTGAATAAGAAATATTCTGTTCAAATATGGTAGTTATTTTCAAACTAAATAAGGATAATTGCAGGAATATTTCACTGGGTGGAATAATAAGGTAGGCTGGCTTTTACCGTACTGTTCAGGGTCGAATTTACACATTTCTGCGCCCTAGGCCAAGGCATATTCTGCACTCCCTCTCAAAAAGATAACAATTTTAAATTTAATATACTATAGTTTATCTTTGAAACATGTAACACTTAATGAAATCTTTCTAATCCTTGGACCATATTAAATTTTTAATTCAAAACTACACTACTTGTGAAAAAATATAAAATTAACACCTACAAAAATACTTCCGAGTTTTTGAAAGTGAGTGAAATACCTATTAGAACTTCTTTGTTTGCGCTTTTCTGCGTGAATAGACTTGAAGGGTCACTGAAGTGGGCAGATATTATTAAAACAATTCCAACGCATGGAAGTACAAGGGCAAGAAATGTTGGTCAAAAAAGACGAAGAAATGTATTGTTAATATATTTAATTTAACGAATCTAAATTTCAAAGACATCATTTTATATGTGCTTTTCAAAATAATACTGAAAAGTTTGCAAATATTTGGTGGTTATTTCTTCCGTATATGCGCCCCCTGACAGCTTCGCCCTAGATTGACCATATGGAAAATCTGGTCCAGATTTTGTCAATTAACTGAACAGTGTTTTCGTAAGCACTGTTGTTTATTATTAACATAGTCTCAGTGGACGCGGCAGTCCCTTCCCACTTTCTATGGAAAAATTAAATTTTTATTTCATTTTAGCTGTCTAAAATTAGAAATTAAACATAAAAAAATTAATTTATCTAATTTTGCTAAATTTTAATTTATGTTTAAAATTTAAATAATTGCTGATAATTAAAATTCGGCTAAAATAAAAATTTAGTTAATTTGTAACTAAATTTTTATTTTGTTGTCTACACTCTAATACAGGGCACTTTTAGGTGTTTAAAATTTTTTGACCCCCCTCCACACACACACTTTTGCCACCCAATCGCTGCCACTTACTTTAGATTAGAATCCAACTCTCCATATTAAATAATTTTGCTCTACACTCTAAAAAAATATTAGTATGTTTCAATCTGCATGGGATTTTTTACACATTAAACATTAATACTGTCCCATACATGCCAACTATTACAGATTCTCCGAAGTTACAATGGATTTTATTGAAAATTTCTGCAAACTACTGATAAGATTAAAACTTCTATGAAAAACAAGTTTCCCCCCCTTGCATGCAGTAATTTGAGTTGTATTCCTAGATGACATGATGATCCAGATTTATTTTTCTACATGTCATTCTATTTTTCTAAGATATCATATAATTATTTATAATTCTTCTAATAAAAGTGATATATATATTTCTTGTATTATTTATCGGGATAAGATATTTTTTAAAAAAAATAGGAATATATTATTACTTAAAAAATATGATGAAATTTATAAATTATCGTAAGTTCAAAATTTTGATACAAGTCTGTTTCTGTGTGTGTTTGTGCACATCTGCCACCTTCATAGACCTTCTGCTACAGATAGCCACCTTTCCAATGTTGGCATGTACACTGTCCATATGATAATAATTTCCTGGGTGAGTGTGATTGTTTTACAATGATAAAAAAAAAAAAAATGCAGAAATTTCCAAAAGTTAAATTACAAAGAAACTTACTTTTAACTTCATCTCCTTTTCTCTAGCAAGTTCTGCAGGATCCACCAGTTTGATTGCAGCTTTCATTCCTGATAAGAAGCAAAATAAGAAATAATTACCTTGCATAATTTCAGCTCATAAATATCTTTCTTTTCGCTCATGCAACCAACATGGTAAAAGCAGCTTTAGTAGTAAACAGATGTCAAGAATGGTTAAATTTCCAATTATTGAAGTACAAAGGAAAATTGAACAAGAAATAAAAAAAGAACAAGCTTTTGGAATGAAAGAATTTTTTAATAAAAATTTAATAGCATTTATTATGTGTATATTATATATGCATAAATTAGTGCATATATGAAAACATTTCTCTAAATCCAACCATTCATTGTTTTATTTAACAGACACAAACGTGTACCACCAATGGGTTGCATGTGAATAATATAAATTTCAGAACCAGTGTGAGCATTTTAAATTCAAATAAATTTTCATCATTACTATGAATTTATTTTGGGAAATCATCACAGGGTTCTCATTTTAACACAGTAAGTAGTCAAAATTATTCCTTACTTGGTTAACTCGGTAATATCACCAAAGGATATAAAATCTCAGCAGCAACCATACATTAGAAATGTAATTTTTTTCCCCCCAATTCAACTAATCCTCCAATGCAATAAGACTCTTCTTGTCTTTTCTCCATTCCACTTCCTTCATCATGGCATGGAGTTTAATTTCATGTGTATGTGTAAAAATTGAAGAAATGATCAATGTAGGGAAATGTCTTAACTTGATTGGTGGAATTTATTTAAAGTTATTGCAGAACAGAAATTGAACAATATCCTTAATTTCATCCAGACATAAAATAATACACTTTCAACGTATATATATTAGGGTGACCCTTATTATAATTATCCCTAATTTTTTCCCTTTTACCAAAATGTGTAAGTATACTAAATATTTCTTCAATATATAAAGGTTAACCCGTGCCGTATCGAGCTTGAATAATCTGATCATGCCTGAAAGTGCATGAAAAGCTCTCCATAACCCAACTTTACCAGAATGAAATGGCGGGAAATTATCCCTACTACTATTTGGCTACCCTATTCTACTACTATTTGGCTGGTTTGGAAGAATGGGGAACTTCAGCATTTTTTAAAAACACGTGAAAACCATCCGTATTTGTAGAAAAAATCATTCTAATTTCAAATATGCAAGTGAAATTTTACATAAAAATTTATTTATTTAAATATTGAGAACGAAAGATGCACTGAAATAGCAGGAATCATGATGCAATCCGAAACGCACTCTGATTGGCCGAGTAGATTTTGACGTCAAAGTTACCTTCCTTCACATACTTCTCTTTCGCTACTTTTGTGCCCTGCTTTGAATCAAGGCGTTTGTACCAGCTAACATTTTAAAAGTGAAATTTTTGGCTTTTCTACTATTCAACGTTCAATTTCACAATGGATATTGGTTTTGTACAAGGTAAATTGGATAGTTTGCCAAGGATTGATTCTACAATGATGGCAATGTATTTCAAGAAAAATTCCGATTTTATGATGGCTGAGATACGAGGAATAAAAGCACAACGGTAAAATTTCTCCTTTTTTTTTTGTCTTATAATCCTCCTCAATGAAACAACATAAAATAAAAAATAAAATAAAATGCTGAACTTAGCTAAAAAAAACCTGTCATAACTCAGAATCCAAACAGTATCCCATGGTGTGTATACTAATTTGTAGACAGCCAAAGTGCTTAAAAAATTAAAAAAAGCATGAAAAACAGAACCGATGAAACAAAATCAATTCTAGCTTAACTTCTTTTTAATGTTAACCGAATTCGGCATAAAAAAAGAAAGGAAATCTTTAAACTCCCATTAAAAAAATCAACTGAAAATGAAAAAATAAATTAATTCTGATAATGCTATTAAATCATCACTATCCCCATGTGGATGAATCAGAATAAATTTTAAAAAGCAGGAAACCGCTAAAGGCCAGCTACGTTTTCATGTATGTGTCTTTCATGTATGTAACTTTTCATGTGAAAAAATAAACTTTTAAAAAATTAAACAAAACCGTGGTTTGAAAAGTATAAAATAATTTTCTTTTTAAAATCGGTGCCAAAATATAAACAATATTAAATCTATTTATAAACCTTAATCAGCAATAGAACCTTAAAACGACACATGGCTACCACGTAATCTTTCAATACGAGCTCATACAGGTACTTATGTGTTTAACCTCATTTCATACTTATATCAAAAACAGAACAAATATGAAATTCAAGGCTCTTCTTTACAGTACTTCCTGATATTGTTATGGGGTATCAATGGTTTCTTAAAATGTAAATTCCATGCAATCAAAAAAGGGGGATAATAGAGGAAAAACAAATTAAATTTAACTATTTGATTTAAAATATCTATTTCTTTTTTTTCTGCTAACCTCACCTTATAGTTCAACTAACTTTTTGAAGACAAATTTTGATTTTAATACATTCATTGAAAATAAAGGATTTATTTTGCATCAAAAATTAATTCTGCGAATGATTTTGTTGAACTACGAATGAAAACTAATGTCATTATCAAAAAGTCGTGAATTTAAACTAATTTTTAAGATATTCTTATTAATTTTCAATAGTACTGTAATTTTTTAAAAAATATAAGAAACATACGAATATCCATTGAAAAAATTTATGCAATAAAATAACAATAGCACGTTTTTTTTTAGAAAAAGAATCTTAAAGAAGGTGGGATCTTCTATATTTTTACCTTTTGAGGGGCCATGGCAAATATTCCATTACATGGAATTTATGGCCATAAATTCTTACTTTAAAATATCTTTTTTTGCTGCTAACCTCACCTTATACTTCTTTTAAAAACAAAAAAGATTTCGAATTCTGAATTCAGGGTTCCCACTCTTATTGATGAAAAAAATTCAAGGACTTTTCAAGGACTTTCAAGGACCTTTTTAAAAAAATTCAAGGACCATAAAATTACATAT
>BGPR01001595.1:124262-167071 GCA_013235015.1 Araneus ventricosus | reverse complement strand
AGAAAACATCTTCCAAATACCTTCAGATTTTCTGCAGATTTTTTTTAGCTGGGATTCTACAGCAAATGGCTATTATATTAACCTTTTATATCCCGAATTAAATTACCAGCAACTTTTTTATTTTATCTTTGTATCATTAAATAAGTTTTGATGCAGAACAACCCCAAGAGGAAAATATTTTTTTAATTAAAATTTTTAATTATTGATTAGAGATTTCTGCTTTCAGCTGCCGTCAGAAATTGATTATTCATGTCCTTGTGAATATCACGAGGAGAAGAAGCCACGAAGATAAAACTGTGATTAAAGCGATAGTTTTCAGGGTTCCCACTCTTATTGATGGAAAAAATTCAAGGACTTTTCAAGGACCTTTTTAAAAAAATTCAAGGACCATAAAATTACATATTTTAGAACACAAAAATGCAAAGGACAAATTTAAATCAAATATTTTGAACTTTAACGTTCAAATGCGTGATCACTTTCTTACTTACGACTTTCAGATGCTAAAATGAAGAATATCAAAAGCACATGTTTTGCACACCTTGCAGTTAGTGAACCAAAATCTGCAATGCTAAGTGAGTTTCGAGATCACAATTCAAACACCCTTACTATTAGGTATAGTGTACTACTACATGCTAATTTTACACAAACTACTACTAAGCATTTACTTGGTAGCTCACTTCACAAACACATTAGCTGAAACAAAATTCATTAAAAAATTGTTAGCCCCACAAAAACCTCTATTTTTACTTTTGACCATTGCTTGAAGTTGGGAGCGAGACAAGAATTACAAATCAACAAACCTTTATTTACATTTAAATAAATAAACTTTAAAGTACTTTAAATTTACATTTTCAGTTGCTCTGTTAAAGCCTCAATTTTTTCATAGATCATTTTGACTTCATTAGCCCTTTCTTTTCTGTTTTCTTAAAACTATTGGATTCTGCAATAGATTTAAAATCTTTACTTTTTTTCAGTCTTTTCAGCTAGTTTGTCTGCAAACTTCTGCAGTGCAGAAACCAATGCAATGCAATTCAGTGTGATGTATGACTCACAATTATGATGACCCTTCAAAATTTTTGCCATATATTTATTTATGCACTAACTGAATAGCCAGTTTGTGTGAACGGAGCACAAAAATGTACCCGACTATTTGCCATAATGAAGAGAAAAAAAACTGTATAATCTGGAATCCCTTGCTCTTTTATGTTCAATTTTAGTAATCAAACCACTTATATTAATCCTCTATGAACGTTGAAAAAGAAAAAAAAGTTTTATTAATATGAACTAATATAAGTAAAAATTGATTACTATAGGCGCCCGTAGGATTTTTCCAAACAAGAACAAAAACTTTTTGAAAATAACTGACACTCAAGAAATCTGTAGCCTAATAAATTAATTTTAAACTTATTAGTTATCTTAATTAAATTATTACTCATTACTTAATATATTTTTCACACTTCCGTAATTTTTCTGTTTGGAAAACATGTTGCAGAATTTACAAAGGGGACGGCCTCCCTTTTCCTGTGTGACTCGTATTAGTAGCCCTCATAGAAACAACTCAAAATGACAGAAAAAGACCAAAAGTTTGTTGAAAATGTGCAAGAGTCGCTCAAAAAGGTTTGCATGTCGATCTTCGGCAATATGGAACCGACCCTTCCATTTTAGAATCCATTTCTTCAAAGAGGCCTCTATGAAATCAACAGACAGTAAAACCATTACCATTAGTCCTTTAAAAAAAGATACAAACCTTCTGCCTTGTAACAAGAGCTTTGCGTTCCTTGCGTTACTGATTAAAAATATAGACTTAAAAAAATCTTAAGAAAAGTAAAATCTTGATAAAAATATCCATTGAAAAAAAAACATTAAAAAAAATATGAAGGCGGCAAGATAACGATTTTTTTCTATGTTTATGTATTAAAACACAGAAGCATAATATTTCTTCGTTATAGAAAAAAATTAAACTTTTGATTCCAATCAACTTTTTTCATTACGGCTCAAAAAAAAAAAAAAACTCGCCTCAAAGAGAAACAAAACATCAAAAGACAAAAAAAAATAGAAAAAAATACAAGAAATAATAAATTAAAATACCGGAAGCATAACTTTTCTTCTCACGTATGTAAAAATAATAATGGGGGAAAATGAAAATTCGCAAAAATGTGCAAAAAACGCCGGAATTTAGTACTTAAAATTAAATAAATAAAAATCTAATTCAATTTTTTTAAAAAAAATTTACGGCGCGAGATCCCTCTTGCACTAAATCCATCACTTTACAAAATTTAATTGTATGTCAAACCGTTTGAGAGTGCATAAAGAACAAAAACCGAACATGCATGCATGCATACATACGAAAAAAAAAATCTTTTCTATAATAAATAATTTCCGTCCAATACTTTGAAGATCCCATAATTTATCAAAATGATCCGTATTCAGAACAGAAAAAAAAAGAATACACAAAATTAACAAAAAAAAAATGCCGACATAAAATATTAATAATAACGTCAAGTATTGCAATAATTCACCAAAAAGATCTCCTTGAAATGGAAAAATTAATTAATTCTAGTTATAACTCCTATTTGATTTTAAATCATCAAAGAAGCAAACAGTATCCAGTGTGGATGCAAATTTGTATTTTTTTTTTTTGTATAGACAGATGAAAGAAAATTTACGATCTCACAAATTGTCTGAATCTCTTTGGCACGATGCCAAATTCCTGTGCGTCTTCTACATTCCAGTACAATTAATATCTATCAACTGAGTATTGTATAGCAACGGATTCGGAAACCCTCCGCGCTTTTGCGCATGCGCCGGGCGGAGTTATTTTCATCAAAATACCGGGAAAGTGAAGAATGGAAGGGTGATGTTTACTGAGCGTGAACTAACAAAGAACTCCGGAATTGCGCTCATGTGAGTCATTACCTGACACCCCATTCCGGTGTAAAATCGTGAACTATCTAATTTAACTAATAAAGGGAACGCGATCCTGTTCATAGACGAAGTTTGGGTTCCACGGAAATTTAAATGTAAACATCCCGCTGCCTGGCGTGTGCGCAGAAACGCGGATGGCCTCCGTTTCTGATTGTCAGTACATGACCGATTTTCATTGGTAGCCATCGATGTTTTATTTTACTTTCTATAAAAGACCAGCGAATATTATCTCGTCTGATAAGAATTATCAAAATAAAAAAAAAATCCAGTTTTAGAATAAAATTTCCCGGGTTTTTTCGAATCCCCGGGTCATAGCGAAACCGTACCCTTTTCTGCCAGCCCCCATCCTAGACAGAGAGGAAATATTGGTGATTGACAGCGTTACCATATCAACACCCTTTTTTTGCCACCCCTCCCTCTTCCTCCAAACTAGAGAAAAAGAATAGTGACTGACAGCGTTCCCATAGCAACACCCTTTTTCCGGTGGTGGAATTCACAAGACAGAGTACATTTCGAATTTTTCACGGACTTTTCAAGGACCCAACAAAAAAATCAAGTACCTTTCCGGACTTTTCAAGGACCCAACGAAAAATCAAGTACTTTTCCGGGGCCCCGAGTACGGCAAATAAAATTCAAGGAGTTTTCAAGGATTTTCAAGGACCGTGGGAACCCTGGAATTTACTGTGATTCATGATATATAATTTCAATAGATATAATATAGATTAATAACTCACATCAAAATGATCTCCACAGACATGATGAATGCTGCTTGCTGATAATTCTGGATTAAGCTCCGGATCTCTCTTCATTGCTTTACACCACTTTTTGCGAATAGTATAATTTTTTGCACATTGATAAATAATTTATCGGGTGCTGTTATAGTTGTATTACTACATTTAGGAACAATACAATACTTGTATCTTGTCGATATTATTTTATCTGATGCGAGAGTCGGAAAATATAGAAAAAAAGACATCCCCTCCGCCTTGGCTCTCTTTGATCCAATAAAAATGTTCCGTCTTCAATTTTTATGTCAAATCAATTTTTATGTCAATTTTTATGTTTTTTTAGTGTCAAATAAATTATTTAAATGTAAAGTGATGTAAACTTATGTTTTTGTTCTCTCTGCGTTTCTGTCTACCATTTTTGAAGATTGTGCCAATGAGAGTACATCTTCATAATTTTTTCTATAATGTGAGGTGTCGCACTTTCAGGAAACCTTGCCTTCTCCCAAAAAATCAGGCATTTGCACATTACTGAATTGTCATTTTCAATTAGGGACTGTTTAATCTGAAGTAAATTATAAAATAACACCGGTTGGATGGAAGTTTGCTTCTGTTAATTTGGTTACTGGCTCGCTACTAATTAAATAGATATTTCAATCGCTAGTTCTCAAATTAGAAGCCATAATTGCACTCATATTTCCCTCGAACAGCGACTAAAGCAGGCTCAGGGCGAGTCGTCAGCGGAGGATGGAGCGCGCTGCCCACACCCACATGCTACCCACTTCTACTACAATGCGTCAAGTGATCACAACCTTTGATTTCAACAAATGAGGTCTCCAATTGTTTCTTGGAATAAAAGGAAAAAAACTGGAGGGTGTGCAAACTGAAATTAAAACTTCAAAAAATAAGGGAAACCCTAATACATATATATCCATATAAATTATTGCTCATCTTAAAATCTCACATGCAATATGTTACATTATTTAAAAATTTAAATGATTTAATTTAATATTAGATAAAAATTACCTTCTTGATCTTCTAGTCGTACTCCTAGGTTTGGTAATATATCATCCCTTAATTCGTCACATTTCTTAAGGATAGATATAGCTGTGGAATGAGCATGCCCATAAAAATGTTGGAATTACAAAACATCATGCATTAGTTAGAATAAAACACACTTAGGCAAATATACTAAATATATGAAAAAGAGAAATACACATTTACGAGGATACTATCTGTGCCTCTAAGTTTCATTAATTTAAAACATCATTCATAAAGATAGTATATATTGTTCAGATATATTTAAATTGTTTCCATTTGAGTTGCTGTAAAAAATGATAATTAACAGTGAATTAAAGCAACAATATATATAGTATTACCCTCTTTTACAGAGAAACAGGGGCATAAACCAGAGGGAAGCATACAGCATGGGAATTCATTTACTTTAATTACCACTTAAACTTAATTTGAGGGGGACAACAAAAAGTGTTGTAAATTAGGGGAATATAAATGAGGGAAAATACTGAATTAATATAAATAATTAGGACTGTGTACAATGTAACACTCTTTTTTTCCCCCATTTAAAACCAGCGGGAGTGGTCTCCCTAAAACTTTCTTGTATCCACCCTAATGCAAGTGGGGAAAAAATACACAGAGCAGCAGTAACATGGACAATTGCCTAACACAGGTGGAGAAAACATGCAAATTCTTCGTGCTTTTTTTGCGTCATACAACGGCAAAAAAACAGAATATCCAATTTGAATTTCTTTCTTTCAACTGATTCAGACAAAAATTAGGCACGGATCTACAATTAATGTTAGCAGACCTCATACCAATTTTTGTTTATCTATCTAAGCCATAGGGTTTATAAGTTATCATGTTAACAAGTATGCAATTATAAAGACCAACAGACAGTCAACTTTTTGACGGGATATAGCCCAAAATTTGATACAAATCAACATTCTTGATGATAAAATGGTGCACCAAATTTTATCTCTTTAGCAATTTAAGTTTTTGAGTTATTGCGTTCACTTGAACATGGACAGACAAGACTTCCCAAGGATGGATTTTGTCCCAAATTTAATAGAAACCTACAAATTATGTGTGAAATTTCATTGTTCTACCTCTAATAGTTTTCGAGTTGTGTTCACAGACAGACAGACATAATTCCAAAATTTAAAAATATCAAGTTTGAATCTTTTGACAATTACAATACTTTCTTTTTGTATACGAGAACATCAAAAGATATACATGGTTGAATCAAAATTAGTGGTAATTTAACCACTGGTGATGGATAAAACAGACTTCACTTCAATAAACTGAAAATTAAAATATATAGAGAAAGCTTAATTTCTATAAATAGTATATAAACCTTTAAAATCCAATTATTTTTACAGTTACAGCAATTAAAATGTGTATTAATATAATTATCTCGTACTAATGCAAACATATAAGACTTCTACTTGTTTGTCTTTCTATGCATTATTTTTTAAAGATCTTTATCAAATCCTTGGTTTTTCTTAAAATGTCTTTCATAAAATTCCATTTATATTCTATATTAATTACTCATCAAAGCATCGATGTTTCATCAAGTTCCTATTTTTTCCCCCAACTGTCTACTCCAAGAATGGCAAACCTTACATTTTATCAAAAGATAATGAGGTACTTGCGTGTTATAGCGGCCATTGAGTTTACTTGGCGACCTTCGGATTTTGCCAAGCTCGTAAGTTCAGTGCTCTACAGGCTCTGATCATTTCTGAACGGATTTGTTCAGGACTGCTGTGCTGTTCGCATGTTGACAAAGGAACGCTTTGAGGTGAGAACTTATTTTTTTGGAATTTAAAAAAAAACTTAGATTCCTAACATTCAATGAAAAAGCAAAGCTACAAAGTTCCCGCTTTGATAAAAGCGAAGCCGCTGATGTTTTTTTTTAAGTTTAAAAAATTTGCCCAGTTCCGACGTAGCGACCCCTTAACAAGAAATTAGGATTCAAGATCTAAAGCAACACATAAACACGCGAGCAAAAAAGGCTCACTGTGTACCCAAGACAAATCTCGCATTGCCAAACCGTCTTCCATCTTGGCGATATATCTCGGTTGCTTGGCGATTCAATCTCAATGGCCACTATAACACGCAAGTACAGATAATGAAATATGCTTCAGAGATCCATATTTATACTCGCATTCCTTTAACAATAAAATCAGATTCCAAAAATGAAAGCATAGAAATATTATTCAAATACAACATACCATTTACTTCTTTTGCTAGCTGCCTAATATTTTCTCGAAAATCTGCTAATGTTCTCAAATAAGGCATAACCAAATCTTCATTGACCTAAAAAAAAAAAGTTTAAAATTAATCTTTTTTCCCCCCCTCTCCTTGAGTAATGTTAAAAAATACAATCCCATGCATATCAAGACTGAACAGAAAAATGCATGGCTGTGAAATACTGTTAACTATTCCATATGAAATGTCCACGCACAATCGTCTTCTTTGCAGAACTGAAGCTTACTAAGTTAATATAACTGTACTATAAGCACACAGTAGCAAGAGCAGGACTTATAAAGAAAACACCACTGAATTTTCATTTTAAATGTGGATTAATTGTCAGTATGTCAATGCTAAGCTGGACTTTTTTTTTTCCCCAATTTTGATTCAACGTTTTAAATGCAGTAACTTTACATGGTACTGATTTATTTATCTGATTACTCATTAGATCATTTACATTTATCATAAAAGTTGTAGATTCAGTAAAAAAAGATAAAACACACCTTGGAATGTTAAAATACATTAACAAAAATTTATGCAATAGTTTGCAATAATTTTTTTTAATATAATAACTGCTATTTCTACGCATTAAATCTGTTTTGTTTTAATAACCAAATAACTATATGAAGTACAATGAATGTAATAAAGCAAGAAAACAGATATTACTAGGCATATAACTTTTAAAAGATAAGGAAAAACACACTTTTATTGCCATTTTAATGGACATAATTGTCATACTTTTAATACTAAATTGCGTAGTTAAGCGTATCATGCAATAATTTGCACCATACGCATAACTGCAGTGTGAAGCCAGCAATTTGCTCAATATAAATTAAAAGATAATAATGCAAATATCATTAGTTAATAGAATTTTTAACAATATCTACTTCAGATAGGAGAGGAGCTAAATAAATCCTAGAAATTTCAAAATAAATAAATACTAACACGAAATGATAGTCAACATTAAAGAAACTCTAAAATAAATAAATAGATATCTTTTATTTAAAACGGTGCATTTCAACCTGTAGAGCACCCTTTAGGGAGATTCAAAACAAAACAAAAAAAGGGATTATTAACCTCTTCCCCCTTTTTTTTTTTTAAAAAAAATTAAATCAGAAATATTATAATGCCATACTTAAATTATTATATACACATGAGTAACACAACAAATATTTTGATATTATCAGAAATTGCAATAATCATTGGAAGAGAGATGAGATAAAATTGCACTTTTATTTAAAACAGTGTATTTCAACCTGTAGAGCACCCTTTAGGGAGATTCAAAACAAAACAAAAAAAAGGGATTATTAACCTCTTCCCCCTAAAAAAAAATAAAAGTTTTAAAAAAATCAGAAATATAATGCCATACTTAAATGATTATATACACATGAGTAACACAACAAATATTTTGATATTATTAGAAATTGCAATAATCATTGGAAGAGAGATGGGATAAAAAATTATACGAGATGTTGCATCTCAAATTATATCAGGTTCAGAAACACTGATTTAAACATCTATGTGACAGAATATTTAATAAATTAATTTAAAAAGAAATGAATTGAAACTACAGTGTTAATTTTTAAAAAGTATCCTTTATTAATATTTACTAATTGATTTTTAATAGAATAAATATTTATGAACATTAACAAAAATATGCTCAAACATACCTGAGCTGTAGATGAATTTTCAGAAGATTCTTGTGATGTCCCACCAAAACTAGCTCCAAATATCTATAAACAAAATTTTTTACAATAAAATGCATAGCTAACTCATTTAACTGTCAATAGAATCTTAAAGATAAAAAAATATACAAACCTGCAACATTTTCAAGACATAAGACATAATATTAGAAAGGGCTTTCCGATTACATGGTAGCTGGTTATCTTTTTTGGTTTTCATGTAAGTATTAGTTGCTGATATAAGATCACGAATATTTTCAAGAGCACCTCGAGTATCAATATTATCTGAAAAATTGAATTATAGATAATAAATAAATGTAATAAAAATTTAAAAATGCCTACCAAATTCCAATTTAGTAAATAAATCTAATATTGCATTTATATAAATAAAATATAAGGAATAATGGCACATTTCTAACATTTATTGTTTATCATTCATCTATTTTAAATCCCATAATAAAATTTTTCACATAGTCACTACATACAAATCCGATGTGTATTTAGAGGTTTCCTTTAACTAATAAATGTAAGAAAAATTAATTCAACTTAAAAGAGAAACATTTTAAATAATCATTATTTATTTCTAAAATGGTAAATATAAGATTACATTTATTTAAAATACATGACCTCATAAAAATTTACAAAATTTTCTATTAAAGAAAATTTTATACGGGTTTCATGAATTAAAATAATTGTAAAATGTCTAAAATACAAACAATTACAACTTTTAGCATTAGCAATATAATGTTAACACATTCTTCAAAATTATTTTTTCTTAAAATCAAAAATTACCTGGGATAGTAATTTTTACTCAACCCCCCCCCCCTTTTCATTCAAACAAGAATTTTAAGAGTTGCTCTTAAAAAACAATTATTACATAATTAAACACATAAAGGTCTCAATCCAATTTTGAAATAACAATGAAAAACCATTTTTAAATGTTTTATTACTAATCAAGCCAACTTAAACAGAGCACAAAATGAAAATGCATGATTTGTTTTTGATTAGGTATATAAAAACAGATCAACAAAATACTTATACAATCTTACCACACAAGGACTTGTGAACACCATCTTGTTTCTGCTGAAAACTGAAAAAGAAAGTCTATTTTAGATAATATTGTTTAACAAGGTATTCAATGATTCAATTAAATTAAAAGTAATATTCAGTTTCCTAGACAGATATAAATTCCATAATCAAATTCAATTAATGTAAGAGCAAATTCTCAATGTTTCAGTTTTTGTATAAAAAAATTATTTGCCTGGATTCTTGAAACAGATGTGTAAAAAACACTAGCCACAACATGGATGAAAATAGTTCTTATGAAAAAAAAAACATCATAAATATCTCAATATTGCAAAGTAATATATGGACACAAATAATATTCAAAGCAAATTTAATTTCTTGATTAAATTCAATTCAACTATGAAGTGCCAAATGACTAGTTTATTACTTTATTGATTTTTTAAAAATTAATTTGAAATAGATGAATAAGAATCAGATTTATGTACTGAATTCACAATGTGCTAATATATTAAGATTTTCTTGTAAAGCTTAATTTAAAGAGCATTTTTTAAAAGACTTCAATTTTTAAAACATTCAATTTGTATTTATTGTATAACTAGCCATCTTCGGCAACCAGCTTGGAATATGATTTCAATTGAATCTCGCATTATTTTATATTCATGGTTCCCTTAACAACATAATTTTAAACTTCAGATTGTGGTAGATATTTAACCCATGTTCTTTCAGTGCCCTTGCACATGTTCTATTCATTGTCTACATAAATGACCTTAGGGAGTCAAATACAGGCTTGAGATTGCAAAAAAAATGAAAAAAGAGGAAAAGCAAGCGAAATTGAAAAATGGTAAATTATTTCATAAAATGCATGAACAAGGAAATGATGAAAACTAGAAGAGAAAAAAGATGGATATGCAGAAGAATCTCTTGCCTGCAAATAACTAACTATGTCATGTAACATCTAATTGAACAAAGGTTTCTTTCCCGGGAAATCATAAAATTTTCATACTTTTTGTATTCACAGGAATTATACTTGGTTCCTGGGAACAAAAAATTGTAAAATTATTCAGAAAACACTTCTAAAGTATGATATTATACAAAATAATGTTAAAGCAGAGTTTGTCTGTGAAAATATGGTTTGTTTAGACAACAAAATACGCTGGAATAGTTTGCTGGCAGTGCTTGAAAGATTTTTAGAGATAAAATCAGCAAGTGCAAAAGCATCAATTGATATTAAATAAATTTTGGTTGATTACGAATTTGACACTCTGACTGTAATTGTAGAGGCTTGAAGTCAGTAAAAATTGGATGAGAAAAACTACGCAGTTGAAAAGCGACTTTGCTAACTGCCGAAGAAGTATTTGCTTTAATTATTGGAGAGTTGAACCACCAGAACTCAGAATTCTTTAAGAATATGAGATTTTCTCTAGTCCAAAGAATTAGTGAGAGACGCAATGCTAGTTTAGTTCAATTAATGGAATATCTAAATTTTCGGAGAAAGCATGATGCTGCTGCAGTTACTGTTGATCTTTCAAATTTAACAAATAAAACCTCTTTGATTTAACAAGCTAAAATAATTATGACAAGGTTTTATGGCGAGGAAGACTAATCACCATCCAACTCTTTGCACTCAGAAGAAGAGAGCATGGAAACTTTAGAAGAGAAATCTTTAACATTGAACGAAAAACTAGAAAAAGCAATCCACTCAAAGCAAGAATTGCAGTTATTTGAGCCAACAGAAAGTCGATCATCAAATATTATAAAACTGGGTGAGGCTTTGAAAACAATTCCTTCCTATTTCTACTGAAGGTGAAAGGGCATTTTCTGCTGCCAGGTTGTTCATAACATAGCTAAGAACTGGGGCTGAGTGATGAAAACATAGATTACTTATGTTTTCTTCAATTATACTTTAAAAATGAATAATTAATGTATTTTATTCATAACTCGTAGCTCAATATATAAAGGAGTATAAATTTTGGAATTTAAGAATATCCTTATGTTGTGTAATTATTATCAATATCAATTCCAAATAACTTTCTTGGATTTTTTTCAAATTTTGATGCATTTCCAGGAATGGAAAAAAAGGCAGGAAATCAGAAACCCTAAATTGCACATTGTTGGTGCAATCTTCACTTTCTTACTCTTCTACCAAAATATGCATTTGATTTCAACATTAAAATGGTGTGGTACATTTAATGGTCAGAGGCATGTTAGCTAGATTAAAACATGCTGAAAAAATAATGAAAATATAGCAACTATAATCATACAGCTTACTGGATATGTTTCTTAATATACATAATATCTCTGAGAGCATGGTTTACAGATTCCACAAAACTTTTGATGAAATAAAATATGAAAGCAAAACGTATTATGATACTAGCAAAGTACCTGGCATTGCCCGGTCTTATTTAGGTCAAAATCTTTTGGAAGAAAAGAACCCGAATAATATTTTATAAACAACATGTTTATTAATATTACTTTTTTAAGGAAATAATTCTCAAATTTTTTATGAAATAATTCATAAATTAACAGTACAAAAAAGTTTCTTTCATTTAACATAAATCATAATATGAGTTCATATAGATAATATATATAGAGTTCATATACATAATATAGAAAATTTCACTTAATTCTTAATTAATTCAAATTCTAATTAAAATTTCAAAAAAAGTGCTCTGAGGTGCACATCCACCCTCCAAAGTATGTTTGCACCAAATTTCATAGCTCTAGATCCAGTGGTCTCCCATGTAGAAAGTCGACACACACATTCTCCTTTATTAGTAGTAGAGATTAACTGGGCTCAGAATTAAACTAAATAAAAATATGTTACTTGAAAACAATAAATTAATACAAATCTTACACTGAAACTAGAGTATGTTCTTCAGGCCCCCGTTTTTGAAATGCTTCTCTTCCTTTCCTAGGTAGATCTCTAATAGCATCTTTAACATTCAAAATAAATTCCTATAAAATAAAGACCATTTATTAATACTTTAAGACAAAATCTTTACTAAAGAAAATAATACTAACCTGTATGAACAATCAAAAACTAATTTTCTTTTAGATCAGGGTTGGCAAAATTTTTAGACAAAAGAACAAACACAGACCCACATAACAATTTAAAAATTATTCAAGAGGCACAAATATAATTTTTTTCAAATAAGGAAAATGTAAAGTAACATAATAAATAAAAAGCAACTCCAACATTTTATAAATAAGCTTCTGCCCAATTATAAGAAATTCTCACTAGTTTCAATAATCATCAGCAATGAACATGCATTTTCCAAGAGAGTTTCTCCATGTTCTTTTAAGTTGTTTTTAATTAAATACAATTCGAAGCTAACACCAGAAATTTGGCTCTAAATAATTAAATTTTAATTTAAATTGGCTCTTAAATTTGCATTCTCAATTAAAAATAGTCGAGAACAGTAAATTAGAATGCTTGTTTAGCTAAAAACATCTTGAAATTTTGAGAGACCTATATAAATGAAATTAACATTATGTGAATAATACACCTTAAAAAGTTCACAAATGAAAGTATGTTAGTTTAATTTTAATTTTCACTTGAAATTCAAAGTCATATGTATGCACCCAAAGCCATTTATTACAAGAAATTATTTGCACTAATTAAAAGAGGATATTTCAAGTTTGAATAGCTCATAGATATAACATAGATACATATAAATGGATATATACATGTAGGATTCGTCTCGGGTAAGACTAAAATCCCACATTTAAAACCATTTAAGGTAGTGGCAGGGGTGTCTAGGGAGGTTTTATATTAAGTTAAATGATGAAGAGATTTTAGTTAAAACAATTATTATTTATTGAACAATTAAAGGACAAGTTTTACAGAGGGAAAGATATTTACAAAAGAAAGAATTTAACATAAAGGTTGGCAAAAAACATGGCGACATGATTACGGGAAACTGAATCAGGGCTGTGAACGATAGAAGATCATTAGATATTTAAATCATGAAGAGAGTTATTTGGTAGGCTTTTAATAGTTAGTTTGATTACATTGATTTGAGGAAAAAGGAGAAGATAGTTAAAATATAGTTACCCTAGCGTTGACATTTTTAATACTCTACTCAGTGGAGTGCCAGAGAGTCAAGCGGCTAAACTTTAGACCATATCAGTCAAGGGAAGTGAATCTGTGCCATTGAAAAACAGGCATGATGATTTTATTCGTCAATCAGGGCGTTAGTCGAAACATATCAGTAATGGAGTCCCTGGTGCAATCTATCCTACAACTCTGATTCAGTTTTACAGTTCAATCTTTGAATTAGGGTTTTTAATAACGTAAACTCAGCATACATATATCTTTTATTTATATGAAACTAGTAGTACCTGCTCATGGTATCATGAATGTGAACGAAATAAAAAAGAAAAAATTTCACAATGACATAAAATACAGTTTTCGATACCTCTTTAAAACATTGTGATCCTTGTCTAGTCTTTCCCCTCAAAAATATGATAGATAATTCCATTTAATAAAAGTCATAAGGCACTGGCAAGTGGTGGCAAAAAGTATTAAGGTTGCACACATTTAAATGTATTTTATGTTTCAATTTTGAAAATTCATACTATTTTCTATATTATTTATCACTATCATTATGTTACTTTGACATTACTTAATTTTTGTATAAAGAAATTAAATTAAATTTTTAAAAGATCATACTTTCAAATCTTCATTATATTGCTCTGAGGAAATGCTTTGCTCATTATGCTTTGAGGAAAAGTATGCTTAATGCTCATGTTTGATCAAAAATAAAATAATATCTGTAAAATATGCTTTATTTCAGTATTGTTTTAAATCAGGAAGACCTCAAAATTCTTTTTAAAGATAACGAAATCAGAATGTCAGATGGAGTAATTAGATTTTTAATTCTTAAAATTTTAAGAAGAACTGATTATTTTTTTTAATTTCTCAAAATTCCTGAAATTATGTTACACTTTCAAACCAAACGTCATTAAAACAATAATTGTTTGCTCTATCTGATGGTGCATTGATTGTTTTCTATGATCATTATTTCTCATGGATCCATCAAAAACGTGTGAAAAATCACACCAAACACAAAACATAATATAAAAAGTTTTCTTAAATAAATTTTAAAAATCGGGCTTCCGGGTGCATTGAGTCACTTTTAACTATATACCAAATTTCATAGCTGCGAGTGCAATAGATTCATCTGGACATCAGCACACACACACAAACATTTCCTTTTATAAGTATAGATACTTAAAATATTTTAGTATTTAATCCAAAAACTTTAGAATCATTATACATATTTAACATTAGTTAAATGTCTAGCGATAAGCATTCTAAAGCATGACTTTACGAGCTTTACAGAAAATTGAGATAGTTATTTATTCATTTTTTTTTTTTCAAAGGAAACTATTAAGAGTGAAGGTTTACTTTCAAAATATCCATAATACTCATTAAGCAAATGTCCATATACATACTGATATAAGCTTTTCATAACAAAGAGCCGTTTCCAGAGTCTGTGGACTGTAGTCTAGAGTGTCCTTCCAAGAATGTAGCAAGAAGGCTAATCTAATTTGCCTGGAGGTATTTTGTTCCAATGCAGTTTTAATGGTGATGAAGTTCTTCAATGACTTAGACATCTTGCATCCAGAAATAGTTAGATGCCCAGAATGCAAAAAATAACGCACCCAGTGGTCATTATTAAAGTATGCCTATAATATAAAAATTTCTGTTGATTAGTGCAGTTTTTACGAATACAAAATATTTATAAAATTTTTTAAGAAATATTTGCATCAAAATTCATTGGAAATAAAAAACAGTAAACCACATAGGTTATCACATAAGTTTGTTGTTTGACACTTTTTAGTCCCTCAATTTTTCATCATTCAATTTATTTTTGGATAACAGAATTCTACATAAAAGCACATGGGGAGATTTTTTTAAAATTCAGTTTGGCTGTGCAAGAGACAATAATGTAAGGAAAGAAGATAGAGAGCAGAATAATGTAAAAGATAAATATGGCTATGCTACACCAAACATATGTTAAAATTGAATCAAATAATGTCTTGAAAAATTATGGAAACAACTAATATTAAAAGTTAAATTTATTGTATGGTAAAATTGCAACAATAAAATTATTTAAATGTAAATTCAATTTTTTAAAATTTAACAGTAATATTGAATTTTTTTAAAGTTGAATATCCTGAATACTCATGTATACTTATAAGTTAAATTACAGTTCAACGATTACTATTTGAAGATTCAAGTTTAAAAAATATCAGTTTGCGAAAGAACCATCATCATTTAGCTTCTCTTAGAGTGTACCAAAATTCACCACGTTGCAATGTCAATATCTTTTCTGAATACTAATGGTGTTGAACTAGAATTTTTATATAAAGTTGACCTATATATCTAGCTCTAAGTCAAGAAAGTAAAATTATGCTACATTTCACACAAATGTAGTAAAAAATAATTTATTAAAAACATTCACATTTCCTTTAATATTCAAAGAATTTGCTTCAAATTTTAATACAATGCTTTCCCTACCATATTGTCACATAATCTGTAAGTTTCATACAATTTGGTTTGAAACTCGTCAAGTTATAAGCAAAAAACATGCAGAAAAATTTTGGATTTTTTATAAAACCTTCAGATCTTCCGGAATATTTGTTCTATGTTTACAAAAACGCATGTAAATATTATGCATATCAAATATAACCATTGATGAAAGTTTCATCTCATTATCAGCTTTTTTTGTAAAATGATGAGTTGAAATTTTCTTTGTATTTATCACTTTCTGGACAGTCATTAAATACTTTCGCGATGGAATCTTCACTGTAAGAGACGAGTTCAAGCCTAATCTTTACATGTTGAAATTCTAAGAAAATCCATGCAACTTTTCAGGAGATATTCAAAAAAATAAGCAAATTTTAAAGTGTCCACATTATATTGGCAACCCACTGAATAAATATTTTATACAAGCACTATACAACATCATTTTTCTTTTACCTTTAGATATTAATCACCAGCTGAACAAAATAAGTTACTTAATTGTGAAAAACTATTTGCTCTTTAAAAATTTATCATCTTACAGGCAAATCTACTGCTTTTCCTTGCTGAAAGACAGATAATGAAATAAAAACTAACACTTGCAGAACAGTAAAACATAAGTAAAAAAAAATGGTGTTGACTCTCCTAACCCTTTCTGAAGAATTTACTTAATTCTTTATGTTGAACAAGCAATATACCTACACTTCAATTTTGTCCATCCATGATTTTAAGTCAATATCAATTACAGTATTTTCAGAATGAGTACAGAACAATTCATATAATTTAATTTAAAGGATGGTCACAAATCATACAGGTAGAAGATCTTATGCAAACTTCTTTCATCTAAGTAAAACAAAGCTACAAACTATCTGGCAATTTACAAATACAAATTTTTTTAAGATTAAGATTTTAACCAGAAGGTAGACACTAACATTTTATCAGAATAATTTCAGATATCTTTTGATATCAGAAATTGTCTGTCTTGCCATTACTTAATATGTCTTGTCATTGCTTAAGTGATGTTTAAGAAAAGATGTACGATATTTAATCTTTACCTAATGAAGCCAGATCATACAACACTGCATGACCTAAGGCATTTATATACCATGCACAATTGTTGTCAGAATTTGGAAAAGCTGGTAATATTAATCTCAAGACAGAAAACATTATTAAATACCATCTAAATCTTGAGATTGTTTTAAGTACTTTGGTGTACTGAATTTAGAATATAACAGAAATTGAGTTAAATTTAACTTCCATATTTTTAATCTTTTCCTTATAAAAATATTTAAGGTTAAAATGTATTCTGGAAATCAAACCCCACCTTCAGATTAATTACAAGGTACAAGTATTCCAAGTGTTTCCTCAGAAAGATCTAATGATGACATTATATCCTATTTCAAAAATTAATTATTATTTTTCAAAAGAAAAAATAATAATAACAGAATAAATTCTTGTTTGCAGGTTCACAAGACAAGTTCTGAACCTGTCTTGTGAATAATCTTTCAGCTTTCTAAAATTGTATTATGAAGCAGTATAATCTTAAAAGGTAATAGTTATAATCTTTTTTGAAAAGCAAAGATAAGACACAGTTCAGATTAAAGATTATTCATTTCTGTGATCAGGGTTATCAAAATACCCATTAAAACAACTCAAAAAATACCAATCTCGCTCATCGTAATACAAAACTTGGTTTCATTTTACAAAAATAACAAAATATTTACCAATAAGCATATCAGAGGGCTTTATGCTTTTCCTAAAACAGATTTTTTTTTTTTAAATTTTACTTGATTTCCTCATCTTTTAAAAGTCCATGTATGTACATATTTTCAAGGCATTTAAAAACCTAGAAATTCTATTTTATTTCAGAAATTGAAAGGCAGTATTATCAAATTAAAATAAGTATATAATTCCATTAACTTTCAATAATTTAGATCCCTTCAAGAGTAAATATTTAAAAATGCATTTTTAAAATCTTACCTCAGATTGAGCTAATTCATTATCATGATGAGGAAACTTAAGATCAAAACCACCAGTGTGAATATCCATCGATTCACCCAAAAGACTGCTGGCCATTACAGAGCATTCTATGTGCCACCCAGGTCGCCCCTATGAAAACAGATTTAAGTAATTTTGAATAAAACAACTTCATAATGCACTTAAGTAAACATGAAAAAATAACATGTCAAGTAGAAAAAAATAACACAAAAAATGTACTATGTTTATAAAAGCTTGTGGCAAATAATAATGAGAGCTAGAATGTCTCCAAAGAAATTTTCAAAAGAATACCATTTTTTTTTTTTTTTTTTTGCAATAATTAAAGAAGGAATATTTAAATTGGATTGTCTATCTGTAATCAAAAACTTTACAACATGATTATTTCCATTCCCATTAATGGTGGATTTTTAAATTGTCAGTAGAAAAAATGACTGCACAATCTACAATATGAGAAATTATGAAGTTAAATGCTTAAATTTTGCAATCGCAAATCATTTCCTTGGGAACATCACTAAGTTCATTTTTATTCAACAAGCAGAATATGCTAGTAGACTGGCCTTGAAAATACTAAAATGCATAAACTAATTGAATGTAGGGGTTAACGAGAAAAGTCAAGAGGAATGGTGCTCCCCACAAAAAGAGAGAAAAAAAATGATTGGATGAAATGAAAGAATTGACTCGCAAAGGAAGATTTAAATGTGCATGCTTACTTTTCCCCATGGAGAATCCCATGCAGGTTCCCCTGGTTTGGAAGACTTCCATAGAGCAAAGTCACTTGGGCTCTTTTTTTCACTTAGTCTCTCAGATGATACACTTAATTCACCTTTCAACAAAAAGGAAAACTTATTTCCAGTATAGAACTTTCAACCCACTGACAGAACACACTGAAGCAAGCATTTAATATTACTAATATAATAGCCCAGATCTCTCAGACACACTCTGACGTCACCAACAATAAAACTCGCGCCATAGCACTGCGAGACGTTAAACAGCCTTATTTCATTGTTAGAGAACCTAAATTTTAGTAATTTTAAATTTAAAAGAGTAATTGTCATTCTAATTTCAAATTTAATAGCTCTAAAATACAAAAATAAAATTTTCTATTGATGGATATAAAATATATCCCTCTGTGATCAGTAGTTCCCGAGAAGTTTTAAATTATATTAATCATATATTTTAAACTTATTTCCATTTTTTAATAGAAAGTAGTAAATTATGTCAGTGGTATATCATGCGCGTGATATAGTTTGGACGCCACAATGCATTTCACGGATGTATACGACAAATTTTCTGGATGCCATGATGATTTTTTGAATAAAGAAATATGTAAATGAAAAAAAATATTTCCTGTCATAAAACATATGTTTATGTTATTTGTTTTCAATCAATGTTAAACATTGCTCTCGAGAATACATATCTATTTTAAACACGTCAAATGTGACGGGAAATCTCTCAAATGAAAAGGCAATTTGCACCCGTCATACCATGACGGGTGATTTTCTAGTACATTATAAATCAGTTCTCTCAATGAATATTTATTTTAACAATTGTTAACATAATTTCACCTAATAAATAAATATATATATAATAATTTTTACAAAGATGTAAGTATAATCATTTGAAATATATTTTATAATTTTTGTATTATAGCACATAAATATAAAAATCCTAGGACTTGATTGAAATTTTTTGTTATAGATATCTTACCAAACAAATATTAGATCTAAACATTTTTTTCAATCATTTCATTTGTATCAAGTTTCAAAAGAAAATGACGACTACAGTGACCTCTCACTTATGCGTGTGCACAGGGGACAGCAAAAAAAATGAGCATAAGTGGAAAACCACAAAAGAGAGTTTAAAATTGAAACATCAATAGTGTACATATATTGTTAATTAATACTATGTACATACTACTGGAAAATGTAAATAATATTAGTTTCAAAAAGAAAATACATGTATACCATCTGTTAATTATTTTTTAAGAACACAAAGAAAATAGAAATGTTTAAATACCCAAATTTCGTTTTACTCCCATTACTCTCACAAAATAATTTACAATTGAGAATTGTTTTTGCTTTCGTGAATTTTTAAAAAGAGTCTTTTCAAGTTCATCAAGATGTGAAAAAGTTTCTTTACTTCCGGAATTGAACTGAAAATAGTCATGCAGAGTTTCTAATGCTTTTAACGTTACTGTGTGAATTGAGGGAACTTTTGCCACATCTTCTTTTATTTCAGCTGCAATGTCTCCAATTTCCCACAATTGAGCTGTGATTAAATTTTCATCTGCATCAACGAATTTGTTGAAAGTACACGTAGCGAGTCCACCAGATACAGTATACCAATCTTCTTCGTTTATGTCATTTTCACAATTTTCTTTTCTGGTTCCTCACATTCATTTTCTGCTGGAAACTAAAATCCTGCTTTCTTAAAGCAGCTTTTAATACACTTCTCAGAAATGTTTCTCCGTGATGAGCACAACATATGAATTGCATCAAGGATGGTAACTTGCTTCAATTCATCTTTCATTGCATGTTTTGTTTCCGACGCAGGGCAATTCACAGAAAAAAACAGAACTTTCATGTTGTTGAAAATTGGTAGATCTTATGGATGAGCAGGACACTGATCCATGAATAAGAGGACTTTCTGTTTTTCTTTCTCCATTTTCCTGTCGAATTTATGAAGGGAATCCAAGAAAATATGCAATGTCGTTCACACTGTTTCGTTGCTAGTGTAGTTGCAAGGAAGCTTCTTTACGTTTTTAAAGCAGCAAGGTTTTTTTTATCTGTCAATGACCAATGGCGGGAATTTTTCCGAACCATCAACATTGTAACACAGCAAGACAGCTAAGTCTTTCTTTACTTTTTTTTTTCCACCATGGCATGGTTCTCCCTTGAATGTTAAGATTCTGTTGGGCATCAGTTTTCTAAAAAAAAGTCCAGTTTCATCACAATTGTAGATGTTTTTCTGTTTGTATCCATTTACTTAAGTAGCCAAGTCTTCTTTCAATTGTTCTACAGTTACTTCATTGACACTCGCACTTTCCCCAGAAAGGACACAAGTTGCCAAGCCATGCATATTTTAGAATTCTTCAACTCATCCATGTGATGCAGAAAAGTTTTCCATTTCAAAACTCTTTGACAACTGTACGACCTTCTCCCTTAGAAGCTCAACGTTAACAGGAATGTTCGAGGCACGAGAGTCTTTAAACCATAGCACCAAAACTTTCTCAAATTTTTTTAACTTTCTGCCTTGATTTGGCTTCTTTTCTTTGTCTGAATTCCACATTCTCGATGAGCTACTATTATAGCCTCTCAATTTTTTAAAATCCCTCTCATTGTCGATTCTGGGAGATTAAAATGCTCCGCTAAAGCTTTTTTGAGGTGCAAAGATTTTCGATTTTTTTAATAACATCCATTTTAAATGAAAGCAAATATTTTGTTCTCTTCGCCATTTTAAAATGTAACCATCTAACCAAAACTCCAAAGATGGTTCTTTCATTAGCAATCAATGCCACGTGGTACATACCGTATTAACCTTTCTAATTGGCTGCTGTATAAATGAGACTTTTATTGACATCAATCACAAGAACCCCCACATACAGCCCAGTGTATAAGGTAGAGGAATGTGTTCCTGGAATCTGAACAATAGGGGAAGGGTGAGGGAATGCATTCCTGGAAACAGAGAAAAAGGGGTTTTGTTCTGCAGAAAAAAAACTTTTTGAACTAAGAAAATTTTTGTGGCACATATAAGTGAGAGGTGCTTTTTTAGTGCGGCACATAAATGAATAAGAGTTATCATTGTTTTCCTATATCCCTGGCAGGAACCACGAAAAAACCACGCATAAGTGAAAAACATGGATAAAAGAGACCAAGTATAAGTGCGTGTGGGAGAGGTCGAGAGAGAGATGTAAGTTGTCATCATTTCAAAGTCTGCTATTTGAAAGACCTGGCATTTCCAAGAAAGAGTTCTAATACTAATATTTCTTCAAGCCATAGCTCTACTCTGACTATAAAAGTTCAAATTAGTAATGGAAGAATCAGACTAATGTAAGTCCCAGAAAGTTTTTAACCAGTCAACTCCTACACCAAGAAAATGGTTGTACTGTTGTTTGAAGTGTATCAAGTACTTGTGTCTTTCTGTTAGGCTTTAAGTTGAAATGCTAACATTTCATTAAAAGTTAGGCTTTCAGCATATGATTTGATGAGTGTACATAAGATGCTTATTTGACTGATATAAGGTCAGAGTTTCACAGGAGGAAATCTTTTGACTAAAGGTTGCCTCAAACACTCCTCAAAAATAAATTAAGAATGTTAAACTCCACAATTATTTTATTTATTAATTTATTCACTGTAACAGACATTCCTGCCCAAAAAATACAGTATACAAAATTCATTTAAGGGCTCTTAAATATTTTGTTTTGTAAATTTGCTTAGTATGTTTTATGTCATACAAAAGCTTAATCTCCTCACAATCTAAATATCATGGCAATATTTTATCATTCTAAATCTTTCTTCATGACTCTTTTCCAAGATAATAAATGAGCATTTAATTAATTGCAAGCTAAAGAATTGAGAAAAATAAGAAACTTGAATATTACCCTCTCCCTCTTGTAACTTTTTTAAGTCTCCAAAAGCTTCTGGAACTAGTTTCCCATAAAAGTGATTAGGCATTTGATCAAATTTAATTGTATCAAAGTACACAGATCCATTTGATTCATACCTGGAAAAAAATTATAATTAAAAGCTTTTAGGCACATAATAAAACAGATTTCAGATATTTTTAACATTAGCATCAAAATAAAATACCTACGCAAGATCATTGTCAATAATTTTTTGTACATAACTTATGATTTCTGGAATATATTCTGTAACACGGGTAACTTCATCTGGCTGCAAAACCTGTATGGATAAACCTTACAGTTACAATAAAATCATCAAATAAAATAAGTATTCCAAAAATTGATAAAAAAAATAGCAAGATAACTAATTTTGAAAAGATAATATAAATGAAAACTGCTATATGGGACAGATAATTTGAAACATTCAGACTGATTTATTTAACAAAATAATGATTTTCAGAAATAGTAAAATTGATCAAATTAAAGATTTCAATATGCACTTTACTTTCCTAAATTCACTCAGTCTTAGACAGCTTTGAGAAGCCATATTCTGTTAAATAAGCACTTTTGACTAATAAAACATTCAAGTTACTGATGAATTGAAAGCTGTGGAAAACACTAGGACTGATATAATTGGGGTGGGGATAAGAACAAAAACTTTTTCTTTACTTAAATGCCAGTGCTGCTAACTTTTAAAACATATGGTTCACAAATTTATCATTGCTTATCTGTTCACCTAAGAATATTAATGCTGAATTCATGCAAATAATTCAAAACACATTTACAAACAGTAAGAATAAAGTATATATGCAATATTCTTAAAAACTATTATAAGTTATAGATAAACTATATTCTGACTTTCAAATTTGTATTCCAGAATCATATTTTTAGATATTTTATATTTCTAAATTATTTTCTTAACATTTACAGTGAAATTCCAATTCATGGTACTATTAGAACCTACATGGAAAAATGCACGAAGAATAGAAAATTTTAAATTGGATTCACATGAAAACCAATAGGAGAGAAACTGAAAATAAATTATACTTTGCTTTCATTAATTAAAAAGTCTTTTGTTTTGCCTTCCATATATAATTTCATATACATCAAATCAAATCTACATCAAATTAAATAATAACAATATTTTAAAAATTAAGTTTTTGATTTTATTTAATGCAAAAAATATTTTATTTTAATTTGACAAATGACAGCATACTGTTTGTGTCTATGTATCAATTTGAATTTTATCAGATGACATTAAATAAAACATGGTTTAAATTTCCAAATTGCAATGTCTTTGATACAGCCAAATGAAATCTTGACTTTTTAAAATTTTATTTTGTTCCTCTCATCAGCATTTGCAAGGACTGTGAATGAATCAGTTTATCAACAAAATCTGTTGAAACAGAATGTAAAAATCTGCTATTTCTGTTTTGTATTTTTTTATATCCACATTAAATAAAAAAAAGGGCTAAAAAAAGGTTAACATAAGTAAAAAAAAATATTCATTCATAAAAAATTCATAAAAGTAAAAAAATATTCACTTGAAAAAATGCTTATTCTAGAACAGAGGTTCCCAACCTATGGTACGTGTACCCCAGGGATATGCAAAGGACTCGTTGAGGGTACTCGACCTCTAAGTCAATAATAACAGAAGCAAGAAAACATAAGGAGTTAAAAATGTCATAGAATTTTGTTTCCCAAAGTTCGTGTAAAAAGTAACGGTGAAAGTCTTGCAAATCCTAAACCTACCATCAAAATAAGAAAAAAAGAAGGCAAAAAGAAGAGTAATTTTTAGCTATCCCTATGAGTTAATGCGAAATTATTACAATGCTGGTTTCATCCGTTTTGACGTTGAACTATTGTAAAAATGAAATAAAATGTAAAATCAAAAGAAAGTCCTGCAAATTTTATAAATTCCAGTCATTTAACTCTTAAGCTTACCTAACACCTTAACATTATTGATAAAAACTTCTTTGTATAGATGTATGGTTGGAAAGGGGGTATGACAGTTGGGGTTAAAAAGACTAAGAGGTATGTGAGAGGACAAAGGTTGGGAATCCCTGTTCTAGAGCATGTAGATGAAATGGAAAATAAATCTGACTTCCAGAAGAAAAATGTAATAAATTGGAAATTTGAAAAATGGACAATGCAAAATTCAAATTGATATCTCTACTTATAATAAAGGAGAATGTGTGTGTTGGTCCTCTACAGGGCAGACCACTAGCTCTGGAGCTACAAGATTTGGCACAAATATACTTTGAAAGGTGGGAGCACCTTTTTTGAAATTTTAATTAAATAAAAATTAGACGAAATTTTGGCGTTTTCCCTTAATAACTTCCGAAAATATTACAGAACAAAAATCGTTTTAACACCATCTGAAAGTGCAAAAAACTATCTTTCCAATGATATCAATTAAATTTCCGTACAATGTTTTCTCAAATTTTAATAAATTTTTTAAAATATTTTTTTGCTTAATTTACATCACTACTTTTCGTTGTTGCAACAAAACTCAAACCGTTTTCATTCTTTAAACAAATATTTAATTACATATTTCTCTTTCATTGTTGAAATCTGAGATATCCTAACACATTTTGCTTTCATATTTTATTCCAACAAAATTTTTGTGAAATCTGTAAACCAAGCTCTCCAAGATATTGCTTTCCTTACATTCAGAAATATATCCATTAATCTAAATGGTTGTGGTTGCTATGTTTTCATTCTTTTCTCAGCATGTTCTAATGCAGCTAGCATGCCGCTGGCCATAAAATGTGCTGTGTCATTTTAATGTTGAAATCAAATGCATATTTTACAAAAGGAATAAGAAAGTGAAGATAGTGCCGACAAAAGGAATTAGAGGTTACATGACATTATCAGTTATTTGACTCCATTAGGAACATTTATGTTAAACAATGAATAGAAGAGGTCCAAGGTAACTAATCGAACGTGGGTTAAATGCCTACCACAATCTGAAGTTTTAAAATACATTTTTAAGAGAACCATGAATATAAAATGATGTAAGATTTAATTTAAATCATATTCCCAGTGAACAAGCTAGTCGCCGAAGGTAGCTAGTGAAAAATAACATAAGAAATCAGACAGCACAGGTGAAAAATATAAAAAAAAATCAGAGTTCTGCTAAACTAGCAATAGTATTTTTTATTTTTATTTTAGTAATTTATTTTTCACTTGTATTGCTATGAAAAAGAAATATTCTTTCATCATGTTGATGGACAATGCTTTCTGTTAATGATCAAACCACTATGAAGATTTACAAAATTTCTAGGCATATTGTAAGAGAAAAAGTAATTAAAAGAATCTGTAAACTTCTTAGAGAGTAATTTTAAGAGACATATAGTGTTAGAACAAACATTGAGATGGAAATACAAGCAGCACCTCAGCATATCTTGGACACCATACTTATAACAAATTAATAAATAAATTCCTAAAATATATTTTTAAAAAATTCATAATAGCTTACATTTAAAGCTTCCATGTCACTATAAAATGCTTCTTCCCACTTTGCTGGCAATGAGAAAAATATAGAGTTATCGAATTCGGTATTGATCTGCAACTTATCTTGCCATTCACTTATCGTATCCTCACTGTTGAGTAACAGACTTTTCAAAACCTGCATTTCACAAACACACATTTAGAAAACCGAAATAAAATAGACAGAAAAACTTTTTGACAATAACTTACAAATTATACATGAAAAACGTGGAACTACACATAGTTGGAATCAATAAAAGAATGAGATTAACAATAGGGAAATTAAATACCACGTATATTTTTGGAATTCTGCATCATTTTTTTTTTAATGTTTTTATTCAATTTCGTTTGTGTTCAATCGTTACACTCCATGATTGGATTTTTGTCTTTTTATACATATAAAAAATGCATGTTTTCTTCTTTAAATAAATAAACAAAAATATAGAGCTTATAGAGTTTTTAACAGATTATCTGGAGAACTTGTTATTTTTAACATGTCTTTTCATGTTTTTAAGATTGAATTTTTACAACTTTTAAATTCCTAGTGTGTGATTAATAGTTTTGTGATCGAGTGCATTCAATTTTTAATCCTTAATATTTTTTCTTAACTGTTTTAGATTTATTCATTTTTATTCTTAAATCTTTAATGTGTTTTTATGTTATTAAGAAACTGTATATGGCTTTTAATATCCTAATGTACCTTTTAATGTCTCTGTGACTGTGTGTGTTCAATTTTAAAATTTTTTTTCTATAAATATGTAATTTTTTTATGGTTATCTTTTATATGCTCAGCAAATTTTTAATGTTTTTATGAAGACTGTATAGAACCTTTTATTTTCCAATAGGCTTTCAATATCTTTAGTATTTAGGTGTGTTTGATGCTCATTTTTCTGTACTCTGTAACTGGAGTTCTTTCTGTAGTGTGCATTTCTTTTAAATAAATATTCTGACTTCCTCAAGCAAATCAGAATTTCGAATGTGATAATTATTAAAATATGACATATTATAACATGGCTAAAAATGTAAATAATAGGTTAAATTACTTGTTGATCATCTTCTTTTGAGGCAATGTTATTTTCAGCATTTTGTATGGCATTTTCAGTCTTTTCTATTATATTTTCGAGCATTGTCCTTTTATCTACATCTTCAGTGGTTTCCAACAGTTTTTTATAAATCTGAAAGATAAAATTTATGGATTGTAACCGATATTGATTTTAGATGCATAAATATGTTTGGTACATATGCATGCAAACCACAGCTAACATATTACTTAATTAATCAGATTTATTATTAATTTTGAATAACAGAATCATGTTTTCAAATTAAAATGAAAAAATTTAATAATAAAAATAAAGAATTCTGATACAGTAATTAAGCTATAATGATTTCTTACATTTCTTTATGTTTTAAGATTTTCAATCAATTTACAGCTGATTGTTATAATAATTTAAATAATTTCATTTAATATATTTATTAATATAATAATAATTATGTGTAAATCTTCAGAGTTGACAGCTATTTTTTTATATTGTAAAATGATGTAAAAAATTATAATAGAAGCAAAAAAAAAAGTTTCTTTTTATTGGTTGAAACAGGACATCTTTAACTGTAAGACACAACTTCAGTAGAGTCATGCAGAACAAAATTACGAGATGCAAAAACTTCAGCAGTAACTTCTTCCAAATTCTTTAATACTTTTTTTGGGGAAAAAAGTTGAATATAAAAAAATAATCTTGATTTCGAAACTTTATTGAAGTTTGCTGAATAACAACTTTATTATGAATTTAATTTTATTTATCACTAATTATTGCTTTATTTTCTAATACCTTTTCTAATTTTAGGGTTGCAATAGAATATTACTGGCCAAAAAGGATTGGAGGTGGAAAAGTTAAGAAGACCTGTTTTAAATGAATATTAAAAGTAAGGAAGAGAGGGGGAATAAAATAAACTTACTTGTATGGATTCACGCACATCAGATATAACTGTTTTCACATCTGTGCTTTTTCTGACATATTCATCAAATAAAAACTTTTGCCTAGCTCTTTTGATGATCTAAAAAGGAGGATACATGCAATTTAGTTATGAGAAAAGAATTAATCAAGTGTTTGTGACCTTACTGGACAGAAAAATATCTAGCACGGACATTAAGTGTTTAATGTTTATGCAAATCTATAAATAAATAGGAATTCTGTCCAACCTAAGCATGCAGGATAGGCAAATATATAAATCCTCAAAAGATATATATCCGTCAAAAAATAAAATTCATTAAAATTTTTGAAACTGCAGAGCAATCTAAAATAGGAATGATTAAATTTGTAAAAATATTAAAGAAAAACAAAAAGCTGAAATCTTTTAGTACAAAATAATTTTCAGTTTAAACTTAAAAAATTAAAAGTTATCTCTATATTTAAGTTTCAAATACATACGTTAAAATCATTATACAGAATCTGCCATGTGAAAAGAACAAATGTTTTACTACTATATACCTCACTGCAAATACACATAACATTTTTTAAAAAACAGAACTTTTACCAATTACTAATTTAAGATATTGAAAGTCCATCAGAAATAAAAATTAAAAAAGCTAATTTAAACTTAAAAGTTTAAAGAACTTTAAATACCTCAATAAAAAATATCTTAAAAAGAAAATTTTAAAAGAATATTCACTTTCCATTTTCATTCAGACAATCTTAACTAAAGAGACATAAATATATATATAAATTATAATTTTAAATCACACAGTAAAAAAATAAATGAATTTTGAAAAAAGACTGCGACCTCCAGAACAGTCCAGTCGAATTGTCATGAAAAGTATCAAAATACAGAAAAAAATATATAACAGAAATTTTATTGCTTTAAATTGTTGGGTCAGTCACACAAAACATGACACTATATTTTGCAGATGGAAATCGGGCCGGATAAAGGGTGGGAGAGAAATTTGAACGATCGGTTTTTTGTGTTTAAATAAAAGGCTATTAATCCGAGTAGAAAATTTTAAATTTAAAGGTTATAGGTAGTAAAAAAATCTATAAAATGAGTCGTTGAAAATCTTAAGATAGCTTAATTAGGCAGGAGTAAATTTTAAAAACGGAAATTTTGGAAAAGTATTTTAAATATTTTTACAAATAAAGTAAAAATTTTGAAACTTCACGTAAATACACATTATATTGTAGGGTATATATAGTAAAAATTTCAGATCCAGATCTTCAATATTTTTTGAAAAATTCAACTTTTTTGAGGAAAAGAACGTCGTCACAAAAAGCCTGCACGTAGTTTTTTATCTGCCCAAATTCGCTGATAAAAAAAAAAATCCTATTCTAAAAATGTTGTTCTACAATTTCCAAATCACTTTATAATGATCGATTTTCAGTGAAATGTTCTAAAAACTAAGTTTGAAGTTAACATTTTGTCTCATTTATTATGCTTAAATAAACTGTCCCCATCGCAAAAAAAAAAAAAAAAAACCTTTGGGGAAAATGCGTTTAGGCAAAATAAGCGAAACAAAATTATAACTTCAAACTTAATTTTCAGAACGTTTCACTGAAAATCTCTCATTATAAAGCCATTTGAAGTTGTAGAACAACACTTTTTGAGTAGGACTTTTTTCTCTTCGCAAATTTGGACTGATAAAAAAGTACTTACAGGCATTTTCCGACAAAGTTTTTTTTTTTTTGAAAAGTTGAATTTTTCAAAAAATAATAAAGATCTCGATCTGAAATTTTTACCATATATACCCTACTGTATAATGTGTATTTACGTGAAATTTCAAAATGTTTACTTTATCTGTAAAAAAAATTTTAAATACTTTTCAAAAATTTCCTTTTTAAAAAAAATAAAAATTACTCCTGTCCTAATTAAGCTATCTTAACATTTGACGACTCATTTTATATATATATATATTTACTAGCTATAGCTTTTTAACTTAAATTTTACCTCTCAAATAGCCTTTTATTTAAACGCAAAAAAAATTATCAGTTGAATTCCCCCCCCCCGGGGGGGGGGGGGGGGGGGGGGGGGCAAAGGGGGGGGCCATGGGGGGGGTGACCAACCCAACAACTTAAAGCAATAAAATTGCTGTTACATATTTTTTCCATGTCAAAGTACAATTTAACTGGACTAGAATTCAATCAGGCTGCGTAGTGAGAAATTGCTCCAAAAACTAAGCACTTTTAAGGACTTTTTAAGCACCTTAGCCAAAAAAAAATTAAGAACCTTTTTACATGCATGCACAGTAGGCCCACATATTTTCTAAGGATAGGATGTTTTCTGTTTTATAATACTCCACAGTTTTTATCGAAGATTTAAAAAAAAAATGTATATATTCTTAATTTTAAATATGTATTTTTTTTATTTTAAATATGTATATTTTTTAATTTTAAATATCTAATTTTTTAAATTTTAATATTTATTTCTGTATTTGCACAACATTTTCTAGTGTAAAATAAAGGATGTCTTTTTGGTTTGTCAAAAAATAAAAATGATAATGCAATCTGTTATTATCAAGAAGGGAGCTTGAGAGGAAGCTTGTGCCGCCATCTTGGATTTCATGCTCTTTTTTTAGTTTTTTCTTGAATATCTCAAAAACTATTCAGTTTTCAAATTACAATTGATTTAACAAATTAATAAGAGTAAAATTCCCTACAAATACATGCTTTTATTTTTCTTCTAGCTTTAATAGTTTCCGAGATAATGTGCCACAAAATTTGCAGCCATCTTGGATTTCATGTCCCTTTTTATAGTTTATTTTTAATATCTCGAAAACTATTCAATTTACAAATTTAATGTAATCAGCATATTAAAGAGCATAAAATTACCTACAAATACATGCCTTTATGTTTCTTCTATCTTTAATAGTTTCCGAGGTAATGGGTCTCAAGGTTTGCCGAAATCTTTGATTTTATTTTTAGTTTTTCCTTGAATATCTCGAAAACTATTACAACTAGAAGAAAAAGAAAGGCATGCATTTGTAGGGAATTTTGCGATCACTGATTTGTTGTGTTACATGTAATTGAAAATTGACTAGTTTTTTAGATATTCAAAAAAGACTAAAAAAGGGGGATGAAATCCAAGATGGTGACAAACTTCGAGACCCATTATCGCGGAAACTATTAAAGCTAGAAGAATAATAAATGCATGCATTTGTAAGGAATTTCCTGCTCTTTAATTCATTAAATCAATTGTAATTTGAAAACTGAAAAGTTTTCGAAATATTCAAGAAAAACTAAAAAAGGGGAGGTGAAATCCAACATGGAGGCACGAGCCCCCCCCCCCCCCATCGGACCTGGGACTTTTAGTATGTTCATCAGGAGCCTCTGACGAACATGTGTACCAATTTTCAAAACAATATGATTTAATGTTTTTTTTCACCCTCATATTGGGCCTTTGTTGACTGGACCATAAGCGTTATCTTAACATGTGTTGACACCCCTGGATCTATCTCACCCTGGAGTCCTTCCCTGAATTCTTCCCTTTCGTCGGTTTTCATTCTTGATATATCCGGTAAACAAGGCTTTATGACTATGCTTTCGATTTATCGTATTTAACTCCTGAGGAAACAGAAAAGAAAAATGTTTTCTTTGCATTTCTCTAGAAAATTAAGCACTTTTTAAGTGCTTAAAAATGGTTTTCAAATTTAAGCACTTTTCATGATGCTATGCACCCTGTCAATATATTTCATACTTTCACCGTTAACCAATTTGTTGCTGGCAATTACTACACATTAATTCACTTAAATGCAGTTAAAATAACAATTACATTAACATAAAAAAATTATTTTTCACAACCTCATTTCATTAAAATTTCAGCATTTAGAAGTTAAAAAAATAAAATGCCACACGATAAAAACGTGCCTTCTAAGAAATGATATTATCAAAGTAATTTGTTTCCATTTGCAATTCTTTAATTTTAAAAAATTCAGGTAAAAGACAAAATTAACATTATCAACAAAAGAAACATATACTCTTACAGAATTTTTCTACTTGTTCTTATTTCTTATACTAAAACATTTAAAATACCTTATCATCAATATCTGTTATGTTCATGACATAAAATACATCATATCCAAAGTACTCAGACAACACTCTTCGAAGAATATCAAATGATATGTATGACCTAAAATAAATTTGAAAAAAGTAAGGCTGAGAAAATACAACATAACAGAATTTAACAATAAGATATGATTAGTTTATGATCAAAGCATCTATAGACTGTTCACACTCTTTCACTTCAATCAAATACCATATAATTTGAAACAAATTTCTGAATCTCCTAATCAAGTGAAGAATGTTCAAACTACATTAGCTTCATGATTCGTCATTTTATTATTCTCTTCACCTACATTACAAGCAAAAAAAACTCCTTCACATTTTCTAAACACAGAGAAGAAATAATAAATTTTTAGTTAACTACATTGTTTTTAATTATATATTAATTATAAAAAACAGTTTTTGTTACAGTTTTACTGATTAACATAAAGAAGGGTTTGTAAACAAAAATGGTTAACATATGAATTGGAAGATAAGAAAGAACATGAGCAAATTATAGATCCATGGAAAATAAGAAAGAACATGAGCAAATTATAGAGCCATTAAATCAGTAAATCTGTCACAAGAAAGTTTGGTTGAAATCTACAAGTTGGAACACACTCTTAGTGAAACGGCGCCATTGTGCCAAAGCAAGATGCTAAACAAACGTGCATCGGTCACAGTTAAAAGTTAATCGTTTAATCTTTTTTCGAACCCATTGCATTTGTGGTTTGTTGTTGCACTATCTCCCATTTTAAATGTAGAATTTCAACAGAACTACTAGCTTTCCTAGCTCATTGAATGTACGGAATATGTTGCTTTTAATTATTCTAATGAAGCAGGAAAAATAGAGCTCGCGATGCCTGCGGCATCTGAAGTAGGCACCGGGCAAATTTTTTTTACTTAAAAAAACATCAGCGGCTTCACTTTCAGCAAAGTGGGATCCTAGTAGCTTCGCTAGCTTAGTGGATGTACAGAATCAGCTTCTTTTAATTACTCTAATGGAGCAGCAGAACATTTGCCCTTAGTAGCGTTCAAAGCAAGTACAACTTCAACAAAAATTCCATACAAATGATTTTTATTACAAGGCAAAGAAAAATCTCTCAATTATATGATCGGAAAAATATATAATCACTAAATAAACCCAAGTTCTATTTGTCATTTATTTACTAACTGAAATCATACTAATTAAAATACATTTTATTATTTAATTAAATATTTAATAATCCGCGTAGTGTGTAAACAACTCAAATCACGCAAAGCGCTTGCCATGACGTAAGCAATCTAGCCGATGGGTTGCCAATGGAACTAATTCGCTCGATTCCTCAGGTAACCATATTGGCGATGAAATCGGTGTGTTCCAACTTGTAGATACCAACCAAAAGTTTAATACTAAAAATAAAAAAAATACAACAAAATTTCATTTGTTTTTGTTACTTTCCTATTAGCTCAACAGTAGTTATCACCAAGCATAAATGTTGTTACAAAATATATCTTTATACATGAGCATGAGTTGCTAAAATATGCACAAGTGTACCAATGTCAGGACTCATATAGTGACTGAAAGCTTTTTGCTGGGGAACATTGCTACATTTTGACTATTATTGAACTAAAAAACACTTATAAAATGAGATTGTTTAATGTGAATAAATAAAATGAAAAATTGTGAAAAGATTTTATCTTTTTAATGCATTTTACTTTGATACATATACATTCCAGTCACAGATAAAAAATAAAACACAGAAAACAAAAAATAAATTAATTAATTGTATCAAATTTACAAGATTGTATAGAAAACAACAAACCTTGCATGGCCCATGTGAGCAGCATCATAAACTGTTGGACCACAGCTATACCAAAGTACTTTGTTCCCATACTGAGGTACAAAAATTTCCTAAAATATAAAAATATCACTTTATGTCAAATTAATAGAAGTCCCAGAATTTTTAACATCAATCAGTTCAATAACATAAAATAAAGATGAATTTCTTTTCAATATTTCATCAAAAAATTTGAATTACTGGGCAAAAGTAAAAGAAATAACTGTGCTAAAATCATACAATCAATCAGTGGCGAATCCAGGATTTGTGTCTGGGGGGGGGGGGGCGGAAGTCATAAAAATTTTGTATCGCAGAGACGAATGTCAAACCTTTTGGCTTATATAAACCAAAACACTTTAATTTTACAGGCTTTCCTCTCCTGACAATAAGAATCATAAAGAACACTACAATACTTTCGATAATTTAATAAAAAATACAATGAAATAGCTGGCCAAAAAATGTCTTCGACCGCACCAATGCTACAAGTGCAAGTGGAATGACTAGAAAACTAGGAAAATTTTCGAACCTGTCAAGTCAGAAAGCAATGTTGTCACGATTTTATTACTATTTTTTTAAAATGAAAATTAAGATCAAACAGTTGTGATTTTAAATTAAATCAAAGATTTTGGTTTAGGTCTGGGGGGGCTGCAGCCTGATAGCCCCTCCCCTGGATTCGCCACTGCAATCAATTCTTCATACTTTTGCGATTGTTACTCAAAATTGCTCTTCAGCAAAAGATGATTATGCATTATTTTTATTATTAACAAAATATGCTCAGTTTTAATTAAATTATCTAAACCTCTAACTTAATAAAAGGGCCCCCATTTTTAAATAGATAACTGTAAAAAATAATCAATTTAATTGTTAACAATTTATTTTAGACCAGCATAATTGACCACAAGTCTAACATACTTAAGGCAGTTTTTTAATGTCTTTCTTTTGGTTGATGATCAGTTATGATTTATGACTTCTATAAGACTACACAACAGACAAACTTCATGTGAAAGGGAAGTCTATGACAGATTTATTAAATGGCTGCATTTTAATTTAGGGTAAATTAGTTTTTTATTGTATATCACCAAGGACTTTCTTTTCTTTCTTTGTGTTCTACCCATCAATATAAGTTCTTATCAAATTATTTTTTACAAGTCTTCAATACAAAAACTTGGGAAAGTTTGATACTAATCTATATTATAGAAAATGCTTATGCGTGGCGCAAAAAAGGGACCTTTATTTCTTTCTCCCCGTTGGCAACGATCAGTTTGTTTACCAATCTCAACATGGATCCGTTAATAATATAGTAAGATAGATCAATCAACTCTCCATCCAATTATTAAAATTGAGTAAACACCTAAGCTTGAAATAATAAAAAAAGCTAATATGTTTTGTTTGTTATCTAGGATTTGAAAATTATTAAAAGGGATGAGGGGAATGAGAATTAGGGCTAAAAATAAGCTGATCCTAAGAGTTAAATAAGAGATTGAAAAATTTGATGAGTCTATCGAGGAAAGGGATTTGTTAAATAATTTAATAGCATCTGCAAAAGGTTGTAAAATACCTGTGAATCCTACTTTATTTGGACCCTTTCGGATTTGGATATATCCTAAAGTTTTACGCTTTAAAATAGTATAAAATGCTACTGCTACTAACAGACAAATAATAGCAATTAAAGAATTAACAATAGGAGAAATATTAGAATGAATAGATTCTAAATCTAGTGCATTATTCTGCCATAAGAATATTACGAATAAATTTATTGGTCCTTTCGTACTAAATAAAAAAGATAGAAACCAATCTGGTTTACACCAATTTGAACTCAAATCATGTAATGTTTTAATGGTCGAACAAAAATAAATATTTATTGATTATTGTAATTTATTGATCTATAAAAAATATTTTATATTAAAATTATTGTCTGTGGGTAGGGGGTGGGGCCCGGCCCCTCACATATCCCCATATCCCCTTTTCCGGAAAAATAAATAAATGGTGTTGTCCCAGTGGCAGAAACACCGCGACGCTGCGTCGTACGTCACAGATTTTGGACAGTATCTGCAGACTATTTTGTAATAAAGTTTATCATGTGCTCATAAAATAAATCCCATCATGAAAAAAATCAAAGTTATTAATCACACTTTCTAAAGAACTTAGCAATTATTATATAACTCACATTGCTAAAATATGCAATCCTCTCGCAATCCTCGCCCCCCCCCCCCCTCTTTTTTCCCTATGCTGAATGGGCTCCTCTAGTGACCGCGATTTGACCTTGAAGTACGCTAACTGCCTCATATCGGTACTGGTCACGGCCAATGTTTTCTAGGCGTTTCATTCCGATACGTTTCTGGCAGGGAGCCTTTGGTTTCTGGAAGTAACACGCGATTTTTACTTAGAGATGGCTGCGTATATAGATAAAATTCGTTGTTTTGATTGCGTTGCTGTATTATTATGAAAAAACGTAAAGCAGCGTTATTTACGCCAGCCTGAAAATAAACCGAAGTTTCGATTGATCTCTACAGACGCAAATTAATCATTTTTTTAAAAATGGGAGCGAAAAAAGAAAAAAATTCTGAAATTGATGAAGACGACGAACAGAGTTCAAGCCAAGATTGCCCCAATTTTAAACGTTCTAAGCATTAGTTAAGAAATATGGAATTCATTATTAAACACACTTTCAAAATGTATCTACATATGTGCAAATGCAAAATTCCATAAAATCAAAAGTTGTATCAAGAATTTTAGAGGAAGACAGCTCTGTTCTTCCTTGTTTTAAATAATAAACAATGATACTATGAAATCTTATATATGTATAATTGCAGAACAATTTATCAGTTTGCATACAAACCATTAAAATGCATATCAGGATAAATGTGCTAATAAGTTTCAAAGTTTTTGTTTCGTAAAAAAAAGCAATTATTTATTGCATTTTAAATTAAAAACATACAAGAAAGACATTTTTTGGCATACTTAATTTTTTTTACAATAAACAGGAGGCATAAATTTTTAAATAACATCTAACATATTGAAGAATATTTCATTTATATGAGCTAGTGATGTATTGTTTTGAAAAATTCACCAAAACAGAAAGACACCAAGTGCTGTGTTTAAAACGGAAAATACCCAAATATAATTTTCTGCGTAGGTAATTGTATAGTATGCTTAATATTACTTCTGATACTTCATTATTGTTAATTATCTGCCCAAAGAAAAAGTTAATCTTCATATGCTTTTGTTTATTAATTTATACAATTATATTATACAAATAATAAAGATGTTATATGGTTTTTAATTTTTGTTTGTTGTATTTTAATAGTTGTAGGTTGATATATTTCAAAAAAAGAAACCAAATTATTTATAGTCGCACACTATTTTGCAGACTATTTTTAAGAGACCCAACCACTGTTGCAGACTATTGAAAAGTATTCTGCCACTGGGGGTGTTGTATTTTTAATAAATAATACAAATATATGTATTTTATTATAATTATTATGATCTCATTTTAAATTTAATTAATATTTTAAGGTTTATGAATGAGATATATATAAGATGATGGATAGATAGATAAATAAAGTCAGCTAATGGGTTCATACCTCATAAATGAAATAGATTCTAGCCCAGAGAGTGGTGGGATTTTCTTCCTTTTATCTGGCCAGTATTGTATTAACCCTAAGATGCAGGGATTGATTTTTAGTGTGAATAGGTTTAGAGATTAATATAATAAGGTTTATTGCAATTATATACAGTCGAACTTCTGAGGGGGTAGAGGTTTGTTTAAAATATTTTTTTATCCAGAGCTTAGACTCTGGAATTTTAATAATAATATTCTATTCTGAATTTGAGTGGTTTGATTATATTATTTTGAGAGTTTTGAGATATAAAATGGGCGCGGGCCCATTTTTTTTTTTTTTGGTTTCCAGCAATTTGTGGGAGGTTAGAATGGGGGAGTTGCTTTCTTTGAATAACTATTCAAAAGGTTCTTCCTCTTTTATTAATTTCTTTTTTGGTAAGAATATTCCTTTGATTAGTTATTTTAAGTAGAATATTTATTGGAGCTGTTGGATCTATAAATCAGGAAAGAATAAAACGATTAATAGCATATTCTTCCATTCATCATGTTGGGTGAATCTTATTAGGCAATTTCTTGAATGATATTCTATGGGTAGTATATTTGGTTATATATATTTTTTTAATTAGAGGAATCATATTGGGGTTAAGGAATGATAAAATTTTGGATGTAGGGATGTTGGGAAAAATTAGATCTAAATGAAGATTTGTATTAGGAATATTAAGCATGGGAGGAATACCCCGATGCTTGGATTTTATTTAAAATGATGACTATTTTATAATCTATTGTCAATAGACTATAGGTTGTTGATTTTTATAATTATTATATCGGTGCTAATATTTTATGTTTATCTTCGAGTGGTGTATAGGGTCATTATAAGTAGAATAGATATATGAAGATGAGTGAGGAAGATATTATATATATATATATATAATAATTAGGAGAGTTATAAGATTAGATTTAATTTATATAATGGGTATTAATGTGGGGGTGATTGTATGAATAATAATTTAGTATATTAGGATATAAATTCTATTAGTTTTCAAGGCTAGAGGAGCTGATTTCATATATGAGTTTACAGCTCATCATCTAATGATTTCTTAAGAAGAATATTAAATTTGCAATTTAGGGTTTTTATTAAACTAAGTTACTGCGATGACTATATTCGACTAATCATAAGGATATTGGGACTTTATACTAATTTTTGGGGCTTGGGCTGCTATAGTAGGAACTGCAATAAGAGTTTTAATTCGAATTGAGTTGGGTCAGCCAGGGAGATTTATAGGGGATGATCAGCTTTATAATGTAATTGTGACTGCACATGCGCTTGTAATAATTTTTTTTATGGTAATACCAATTTTAATTGGTGGTTTTGGAAATTGATTAGTTCCTTAAATATTGGGGGCTCCGGATATAGTTTTTCCTCGAATAAATAATTTAAGATTTTGGTTACTTTCCCCATCTTTACTTCTTTTAGTAACTTCTTCGATAGTAGAAATGGGCGTGGGGGCAGGATGAACTGTTTATCCTCCTTTGGCTGGTTTAGAAGGTCATGCCGGGAGCTCTGTAGATTTTGCAATTTTTTCTTTACATTTAGCAGGTGCTTCTTCTATTATGGGGGCAATTAATTTTATTTCTACTATCATTAATATACGGTTTTATGGAACAACTATGGATAAGGTTCCTTTATTTGTTTTATCTGTATTAATTACCGCTGTATTATTATTATTGTCTTTACCCGTATTGGCAGGGGCTATTACTATATTATTAACAGATCCAATCTTTCTACCAATCTCAACCCTGACGCCAAGCTTTTCGCTAACCGAGTATAATCGCTTACGGATTACAGGACTTTTTTTTCGGATCGTCGACTTTTTTTTTTTAAATTTATTTATTTAAAATGAACTCTTTGCGAAGTTTTGAATACAATTTGCATAGAAGAGAGCAGCGTGCAAGGGAATCCCTGTATGAAAGATTTCAGTGAAGATCGGCCAGAAATGCCGCCGATAGGCTTAGGCGAGCCAGACCCTTTTTTTTGTGATACTAATTGTGCGCACTATTTACTATGTGTAAAAATAAAAATTACAGAATAAAGACCAGAGAACTAATTATACTTCAGAAAAGTTCTCTTGCACACTGCTCTCAGAGAATGATTAAAGTTGCATACTGCTTGCAACGTGTATATATAGAGAGATTAGATTTTTTTGTCACTGTGTTTGTACGAACTGTTTTAGCCCAAATATATTTTCACTGGAAGTGAATTACCACATGCTGCTTATGGTGAATGATAATGTTGCATACTTTTTGCTTTTCTGTGTAATATTTCATAAAAAAGAGTGCATATTTAAAATTTTGGTTAAAAAAAGCAACAATTTTGCAAATTTCGGAAAAAGCTATCTTATCAATTATGAAAGGTTTAAAGTAAATAACTATTATGGGTTTTAATTTTTAATAGTTAATATGAACATGTTTCACGCCACTATTTTCTTTAAACTGTCCTTCTTTAGCTAAAAGGTGAAAAGGGTTACATAATTCCACGACAAGTGACGATCAAGAATTTTCTGAGATTTAAAACCACAAATGACTGCACTGAGAAAAACACTGTATTTTTCTTGGCTAAATAATTGTTGAAATAAGCATGTATACGGGTGGGGAAGCTTTTCTGTGTAATATTTCATAAAAAAGAGTGCACATTTAAAATTTTGGTTCAAAAAGCAACAATTTTGTAAATTTTGAAAAAATGCTATCTTATCTGTTTTAAAAAGCTAAAAGTAAATAATTATTATGGGTTTTAATTTTGAATAGTTAATTTGAGTATGTGTCAAGCCACTATTTCGTTAACTGTCCTTTTTTAGCTAAAAGATTACAAGATGGTTTACATCTTTCTACGACAAGAGACGATCAAGAATTTTCTGAGATTTAAAACACTACATTGAGGAAAACACTATATCTTTCTTGGCTAAATAATTGTTGAAATAAGCATGTATACAGGTGGGGAAGCTTTTCTGTGTAATATTTTATAAAAAAGAGTGCATATTTAAAATTTTGGTGGAAAAAGCAATTTTAAAAAATTTATTTTGAAGATTTGGAAAAGGCTATCTTATCAGTTTTAAACTTAAAATTTTAGTGGAATGAAGTTATGTTGAAATAAATTTTTGAATAAATACTGAAAAGTGTATGCCAAGAAGTTTTAAATTTCTGCTTGATGAAAATCATTTTGATTTTTAATCATCTTTGAATTATAAATATTACCTTCCAAATTTCTTTCTAACATTTACATATATATCTGTGCTACGGAAGATTTTAATTGTAGAAGCTGATGAAAAATTAATTTTAGGAGTTCGTGCAATTTCAAATAATTTAAATTTACTTTTATTAATTAATGTACTTATAATTTCCTAATACTAGCAGAAACAGATAACTGTATGGCAAGCGTGTGAAGCGAACTGTTTTCACATAGTGATCCCGAAAGAATCACGCGATTCTTTGATGTCGGTGAGCGGAGCGAGCAGGGGGTGTAATATATATATAAAGATTTTATAACAACTCTGCTAAGACACCCAGTGTCTTCATGTAGCGAGCGAAGCGAGCAGGGTTTGCGTAGCAAGCCCCGGAGGAATGCGCAATCCTCCTGGGGGTTGGCGAGCTTCAGCGAGCAGGGGGCAGAGCCCCCTAGTGATTAAGAATTTCCCTTAATCGACAGAAAATTCTGGTTGCAATACAAAAGAGAAATACTATCAAATGAAATGCTTATTCCACTTTTATATACTTTCCAGTTACTGGAATATTGAAGTAAGAATCTCGAAGTTAGTACCATTAGAAAAACATATTATAAGATATATTCATAAAACAGCAATGGAATGGAATGAATGAGGAAAATTGGATATTAAAATCTTTGTGACATTTTTAGAAGTATGAATCACAAGAATCTATAGTTTAAAAATTAAGAGAAGTAAGAAATTAAATAATTGATATATTGTTTTTAATACAATGAAAATTTCTTGGTCCAGTAAGTTATATTCCCATCTATACACTCTGTAATTAGGAAAATAATATAACTGATGTGAAGTTAAATTACATCTTGAATAAGAATATAACCACTTAATCAGTAGAGCATTAAAAAACTCAAACACTTAAAAGAGTAATGATTTCCAACCAAAAATCAATGATAAATTTTTGGAATTGTCTTCAAAAAAATGAATATAAATCATTGGAAAAATATAAGAACTGGATTATACCTTTTCTCGAGTTAAACTATTATATAGTTTTAATTTTGACTTTTCACTCAGAACCGGTTTCTCCCAATCTGGTTGGCTACGCTTTGACATGTTTCTGCCAATTGATGTGATAATCTAAAATTTGAAAATAAATCTAAAATATAAACATTGGATAATTTGAATTGCATAACAACAGAGAAAAAATGCTTGGCAAAAAAGGAATACATCAACAAAAAACTAAACCTAAATGGCAAATCTGATATTATTAATTACCAAAACACTTCAGAAAAATTGATGTATAAATAAGCAGGAATCACTGTTCACAGAAATTTATTATTCAGTTTCGAATATTAATCAGGATTTATTTAAAACTGTTAAGCTGGATTAAAAGGGTTTTAAGGAAAATTTAAAAATTAACAGAAAGATTTATGCAACTGCACTGCATAACAAAAACAGAGCAGGATGCTTCGGATGGACGAAGATCTTTAAACTATGACCGAAAAATACAAAAATAAAAGTTTAATGATCAATAAAATTATGACATTCTGCCCAAATATAATATATTTGCACCCCTCAAAGTGCCGGTAAAGAATTTAAAATGAATACTTAAAGTAAGAGTTTATTAATTTTCCGGCAGATTGATCTGGACAGTGCAAATATTTTCAGGGGGAAATAGAACAGAAATAGAACAATGAAAGCAGCATATGTTATTTTCGGAATCGTAGTGTTTTGATGTCCATATTTCCGGCTGATCAAGACTCAAACTGTTAAATTTACATAAACAAAAAATATCCGCATGTAACAAACCTCAAAAAAACACGTGAAGAGCGCAATTAGCGGTTACTTACACACAAAAAAATCTTTCCTTCACAGTACTGTCAAAAAACAAACCAGCACATGCAGCAGAAGAAATTGAAAGGAAAAC
>BGPR01001595.1:0-114307 GCA_013235015.1 Araneus ventricosus | reverse complement strand
TCAAATAAAATACTCAACTTTGGTGGAAAAGCTTACTTTCAAATAAAATACTCAACTTTGGTGGAAACGCTTACTTTCAAATAAACTATCAAGAAAAAATATATCTAAACTCGTATCTTTCCTCATTGAAAATGAGAACCTCATAGAATAGCCATCGGACGCATCTAGTTCATCCGACTCCGACCCAGACTTCTCTCTTTCACCAAGACCTCAGACTTATGGACTAAGACCCTCTAGAGGTTCAATACCTAGGACCCTAATCAATCCTCCTACAAGTATATAGATGCAGCAAATTTTTGGGACCTGTCTTAAAATTGTTTTTGCTTCGCGAGTCTTTCTTTTCATATGTAAACACACATTTTTCATCGTTTTTTATAATTTTCACATGTTTTTCGTCTATGTTAAAGCACTGTATGTAAACTTTTTTTCCTTCTCCTTTTTTTGTTCAATAAAGTTTCTACGCACACTCATCCAAACTGCAAGCCGGAGATTTTTATCTCTGGAGTCAGGGCTGTATCGTAGTGTAAAGTAAACTGGACAAGTCATAATATATACATTATTTTATGGATATTTAACACATTATGTGTAGTTAATTACCTGTTTTTCTATTTGCTTATGCTTTATTTTTATATAAACATTTTTTTAAAAAATTATTTTAGGCCGTGAAAAAATATGAAGGGCATCTCAATTTGAAATATTCTGTTTTCAGCCATGTCAGTCATGCCGGCACGGTAAGTAGAAAAATGTATTCATTTGGAAATCAATTTCAGTTTCAGTGATTGTTAATCATTTTTATCTAATAAATACTTTTTTGCTTCCCTTAAGCATCTTCATTTTTTCAAGTTCACGGAAACCTAAAATTGGTCATTTTTATTTCAAAATGTCGATTTTTACTCTCTCGTGTATGATATAAACATACTACTACGTTCAAAAAATTCCGGACTTCTCTAATATTTGGAAAACATATATGAATTATGCCCTTTTTCGGAGATTAAGTGAAGAGTATCATGTGACAGACTAGTCAAAATCGGTTACATCCAGTTCAGATACGTACAGCGCATGCGCATAGTCAGGGCCGGCTTTTAGCCGATTGGATCAATTGCTCCCATTTGGCCCCGCTTTCAAGGGGCCCTGCGAAAGAGTGCAGTGTATTCGAAATGTGAATTTTATTCTGTGACCGAAGGTCAAAAGGAACCGATTCGGGAGTATTTATTGATTTAGAGCAATATATAGATGATTTATAGAGATATCTATTTCAATTCGTTGGTTTTGATGGCCAGCCTTTTATCTAAGATTTCACTATATTTTAAATTATGTACGATTGCTCACAATATCGGAATCAATTAACAGTCGGTTGTTTACAAATTGTTTTAATATAATTTACAAATTGTTTTAATATAATTTACAAAATTATTTTAAATAATTTAGTTAATAAATTTAAAATGTAAACTGAAGTGGTCCTTTTTTTAAAATCTAGACTATTCGATTTTTTTTCAAATCGGTCTTTGGGTAATACTCAAAAAACTCTCAGACTCCTCATTTAAATAGATAAATCTATTTATTAAGACCTCATAATATATACATATTAGATATATATAACCTATAATCTGATTGAACATCGTTAATGGAATCGGGGTTGACCAAAATTGCTTCCAATTGGGTCCCGCTTCTCCTAAGGCCGGCCCTGCGCGTAGTTCGTGATTACGGGCATTAAAAACGTCCAGTCATCTGGAAGGCCAACTCGTGGGTGCTCCATCACTATAAGTCGCCGGTCTTGATATGTAATTTGACGCATGTTCTGGTGTCAAATTGCTTGTCAAGACATCGAATTCCTGTTCCTCCGGTCTCGTATGATGAGTTTTTTTATTTGGATGAACAATTTCTTCAGGCGCAATGATTCTCAAGTTTCGAAGAAGAGCAACGACGAAGGGTCTGGGAAAAGTGTAAAAAAAGGCTTGTAACACACAGTTGCATTTTGTATGAACGATGGCGTAAATGTATAGTTGCACAGGGTAATTACTTCGAAGGAAACGTCAAATAAACAGGTTCTATCCGTATTCATTCTCCCGTAATAAAATAAATTCCAGAACTTTTTGAACGCAGTAGTAATCGCAAAGTATTACCCCGGCCCTGCTTCTACACTGGAAGACCGGCCGCCACGACAAAAATACCGGCACTGCGGCCGACGCAAAATCGACTTCATTACGAGACCCCCCCCCCACTTTTTAAGGAGGCGTGACCAATCATCGGTGATAGGCCCCAACAGCCACATAATCGTTGCTATATACCACCGTAAAAGGGACTCTGCTTACTTATACGGCAGGTTCTCATCCCCATATTTCAGATGCCCTTTAAATCGGAATGAATGTAGAAGTAAGTAGATCATATCAAAGCTCACTCATCGAAAAATTCGTCTGTTTCGATGTTTTAGACCAGTGGTACCCAACCTGTGGGCCGCGGTATGCTAGTTAAGAGTCAAAGACAAGGAAGCTTCAAGAGTCGTCACTTTGTTTGATTAATAAACAATATATTTTAAACCCTTTTACTTAAGCTTTACTAAGTACTGACATATACGTGCATATAATATATAAATGTATTATACATGTTTGTATTTTTTTACTTGTATATTTAGTTAGTGGGCCGCAAAATATTTTTTATACAACAGGTGGTCTGCACAATCAAAAAGGTTGGGAACCGCTGTTTTAGACGAATATAGGCTTTCCTAAATATCCAAAAAAGACCCCTTAAAATTGCATCTATGCGTATGCCAGTGTGTATGTGAACACGGTAATTCAAACTCGCAACGTTCTAGACTGAAAAAATTTGGCATCCAGTCCTGACAGAACTACATACATCAAATTTCGGTTCGAATCTGTCAGGTGGAAGAGTTACCTTTACCTGATCACATACTCGAACTGAATATGCTTTGGTGTTTATACTTTTTGTGTGTTTCTAAAACAAACAATTGTCTCCCTCGCTCGTATTTTAAAATGCCCCATTTGCATGAGACTTGTCGCTAATAAACTCGAAATGCTTTTACATTCTGCATATTAACCCATTAATGCCGAAGTCTTATTTTTCCATATTTTACATAATAATATTACATGTCCTGAAATCAACAGGAAAAATATTAAAAAATAAAATCCTGGCTCAAAAAATTCATTTTTTATTGCCTTCCTAAGCTTAGCGTCCCTACTTAGGCAAAGTGAAATTAATTGCCAAAAAGTCTATCAAAATCTAAAATTATGTGAAATTCCAATTCTTACAATTGTATTAAACGATATAGCTGTTAAATATAAGTAAATTTATAAATGATTAAACAAACTTGCTCTTTTCTACCTCACATAGCAAAAAACTGCTTTCGAGTCTGACTTAAAAATAAAAAAGTTACATTATTCAATCGAGCACTTGATATGTGCTACCATCGATTGAATATAAAAGAAACGAAAATTACTTTTTTGTAAAATTTATGTTGAAAAAATTGTTACTGTGAGTTTATGATGCATTTTTACAAGTGTCCCTAAAAAGGGATTCTAGGCGTTAATGGGGTCGTATCGAACTCTAAAGATTCAAAGGGGCCAAATAAACCATTAGTCCAGTCGAATTGTGATTTGCCATGGTGAAAATGCATAACATCAATTTTACTGTTTTTTATTGTTGGGTTTATCATCCAAAACATGTCACTATATTACGCGCATGTATATCGGACTGGATAGGGGCAGGGGAATTGATACAAAAATTATGAAAAATGTTTTTAAATTTTTTCTTATTTGAGCGGAATGTTTGCAATGCCCCTTAAGTATGTGTCATACTGAAGGGAATATCTGGTAAAAATTTCAGATCGATATATGCATTAGTTTTCGAAAAAGTACTTTTGTGTCTGTATTTTGCGGTGAGAAAAAAGTCCTATTAAAATATCTTTCTACTATTTTGAATGTTTTCTATATGGTCGTTATTCAGAAATGGTGAAAACTAAATTTGAAGCTAAAATTTTGTCTCATTCTCAATGTTCTCGCAAAAAATGAGTTCAAGCATAGTAATTGAAACAAAAATGTGAACTTCAAATTTAATTTTCGCTACTTTTTTCTGAATAACGACTATATCGTCATTATTCAGGCTAAAGTCGCCAAGTGCCAAACTACAATTTCGAGATGAGGCCAGTTTAAACTTCATTAATTTTGAGTAGTTATGATAAATACTAAAAATTATTTTGCAGATTTCTAGCTCGTACTGGTGACTTACTGACGTTTAGATAACAGGTTTTTCTAATGAAATAATTAATTGCAAATTCTATTTGACTGCAGTAGTCTGTCGAAAGGTTTCTGCGCACTTAGTGACTTCTGCCTGAACATGGACGATATAGAAACCATTTGAAAGCCTAGAACAATACTTTTAGAATAAGATTAATTGTACTGTATGTAGAGAGTTTGAAGAGAAACGCAGACGTAGAAATAAAGTAACTCCTTTATTGTAGTCGAAACATTCCATTTGAAGATACGAGATTAGTTGACGTTTTCAGTGGATAAGTGATCTTCCATTCCATGACGCATGTCACCGTCGAAGCTTAAAGCAGAAAGAGAAAGCGAAAAAGAAAGAGATGACAACGCACCCAAACTTAAAATACAGTCGAAAGGTGAATTCTTTGGAGCGGGGCTCGCGAAACAGTGAAGATTCTCGCTACTCTTTAAGATAAAGTAGAAGTGCCTTTAGCTTAGAATTTAAGTAGAAATAACGCATTTATGTTTACAAATTAAACGGCTTTAAAAAGGATTTAATTTAAAGACGGGAAAAATTCTATTTTATTATGTGTTTGTGTATGTAATCTTTCATTCTTTTTCACTTTAAAATTTAATTTGTATCAACGACGTTAAACCTCTTTCCAGTAGTTCCCAAAGTGTACTTCCCAGTTTTTGTCTTTAGTTGGGAAATTTCGGGCTAAGAGAAGTTATATTTTGCGTAATGCAAGCTTGTTACAGAAAAATTCCCCAAATATTTTGCATCCATTCCGAATATAGTCCTTAGCCCTTGATAAAGTGGACTTGAATGAATTCCTTGTTTGTTTAATTCGATTCTCTCAGAGTATTTTTCTTAGGTTTTTGCTTTCTTTGAATGATTATGAATTCCATTGTTTTGATTTGCATTGACTGAGGTGTAGTATCTTATTTTAAAGTTTTTTGCAACTTTTATTTCTCATCTCTAGTAGGTGATTCGTGCATTTTATTTATGTTTAATTTGCACCTAAGATGGGTGTAGCATATATTTTTCGAAATATTTCTTCCCGCCGATTCGTGTCTAGCTTTTACACCCTTTGGCTTAAGCTGAGTCAGTGTGAGGAATAAAAAAAATACCATTAACCTAGTAATAATAAATGGCACAATAACGTTTCTTTTTATTTCAGTTTCTTGCTTCAGGATCAGAAGATAAAAGTATTTACATCTGGTATCGTAAAAGCGAGGAAATAGCCCAAGTTCTGGAAGATCATGAAGGTAAATAACAATAATTCTTGAAATTTGGCTTGAGTAGACATCGAGATCTTTTAACACTTAAGGTCTGGTTTCTGGCATGAAGGGACATTAAACTTTTCATGAATGCTTGTTTTTTATCTTAGAGCGCATATTGTATTGCAATAAAGCGCCGTTTATACGTTTCTCATTTATACATCGTTTACATTTATACGTCGATTCAACACTGCCCCGATTTATTCGTAAACATTGTAACGATAAGAAATACTTCGTGAATACGACACAAAAAGCTTCGGTTATAAAGCTGTCGTTATCCCCTGTTCTAAAAATCGAAACTTTTCTAGGCATTACTTCTCGGTTCCTATTATTTTAAGATTTTTTTTAAAAAAATTAAACCCTTACATACTTGCAAATAAATCGTATAAAATGAGAAAGGTGTAGCTAGTACTCAAGGTATGCAGTAAAGTTTTTATCTCTTTTTGACAAATGTTTAGTTTTAAAATTTAATTGTTGTCTCAGTAGTAATATTTTGCTTGATAGGATTTTTTTTTGGTTGTTGTTTCCCATACTGACCCAGTTAATCAAAGAGCGTCAGGTGGGAAATAAATGAATAAAAACCCCTCAGCGACCAAATTAACAGAAACCAGAACTGAAGCTAGCAAAAACAGTTAAACATACAGTTATATAGACAACAGTTAAGCACACAGTTAGAGATTAAGAAATAGAACAGATCACAACACTCCTCCCCCCTACATAACGTAGTCCTTTAAATAGGATGGACGAATTATGGTTCGTCGAGATCGGCTTTGATGGGATTCACTAGGAGCCTTTTTAGTAGGGATGTATAATCCACGATTTTTTGAGTAACAAATATTTTTGCTATTGCTATTTTTAAATATCTATTCCAAATAACTGTTATTTCAATCACACTTTCAATTTTCAAAAAGTCTTATTAAATATAAGTAAAATGTTCTAAAAAATTTAAATAAAAAAATATTATTTCTTTCTCAATATACTTTCTTTATATTTTTAATTTTTAGTTCTTTATACTGTCAACAGATGGCGCCAGCAAACTTTTTTCGACGTTTGAGAAAGGAATTTTGGTTGAAACGTAGTTTGGGGGGGTCACATTGTTACAATAGTAATCAATAACTGAAGTCACAGTTCGCAGTTTCCGGTCTTTAAACAGCTCAATCGCAGTAAAGGAGATTTACAGCGATTACTCGTTTGAGAGCAAATTACAGCGATTAAGCAAATCGAAGAGAAAAACGAATAGTTGCTCCTTTGTGTGCCCCGCTGAGCTGAGTGAGAGCATTTTGTTTCCTTTTGCGGTCTGACTTTTGGTTGGGCTACCTGAAGCGTTCTTTGTGGTTTTGTATTTGTACTGATTTCGCTTATTTCGGAACGTACGTAAACAGGAGATTGGTTGGTTCCCTCGACAAACTTATTTGGTATATTAATCTGAGAATGATCGATTTAATATCATTTTTTGCAGGCACTATAAATGCAACTATTTTTTTTTTCAATATGCGGTGGGTCAATCTCTTTCAAATTTCAGCGGAGATAAAAATCGTGAGTTTTTAGCTTGTGTATTTAATAATTATAACTCACTTCTGACTTTTTCGATAAACAAAGCTTTGGTTAGTACTTATCTTAAGATTCAAGGATGATAAAAAAATCGCAATTTTCTTTTCTAGAATGTGCGTTTTCTAGTTCTATACCACTAAAAAAAATATGCATATTTTTTTATCCCACACATTTTGAAAAGAAGTTAATAAATGGTATCATTATTAATGCTATACTCAAAGACAAGCCAAGAAGCTAACAGATTACTCTATGCTTCCGGTGCTGCACCGATGAATGACGTAGTTGGTGTTTCTAAACGTTTTGGGGTTACTTTCTATTAGAATTCGCCAACAACCAGAAGTAGATTTTCTTTGCTTCGTGTGCGCCAACGTTTCGTTCTCAAAGCAAAAGAGAAAGTTGCTTGGATCCATTTTTTTTTACTATTACATTGTTTTTAAGTACATAATTTGTACATTATTAATTAAAGGAAACCTGAGAAATACCAATAGTAGACACTTGACACTATATTTAAAATTGTATACAGCAGAAGATTCTATGCAAAAAAAAGAATTGATTTCACCAACCATGCTTTCATGTTGTTATCTTGAAATAAAGAATGCGTAAATTTTTTAATAATTAAAAGGAAATTTAATAAAAAAAAACTAAAATATTTACAATAAATAATGCTCGAATAATAATCGAATTACAACTCAAATTTTAAATTATATATTCAGTAAAAGTTTTTTTTTTCACTCTTCTAATACGGAGTTTTGAGAAGTTAAGGTGTGTACATTGAATGTTTATATTATACAGCATAACCGAAAGTTTCATATTCTATTTTAAATATTTTTTAGCACTCTTATAATATTTTTCATTGTATGCAAATATTTTTTGGATAAACTTGCGCACAAATGAATCCGTTAAATCTAGAGTTTAACATTTAGTCTTTATAGATAAACAGATTGAGCCAAACATATACAATGCAGAAAATAATATGCTGTGTAACATGCCGCCACCACCAAGAGGGATTATTCGCCAAATGTGAGCTCCAAAGGGACAGAGAAAAAAGCTTTTCCCCCGAATGCTCCCAAGGTCATCTTGATTCTCGTCATTTCCGACAGAAGGCGGGAAAAAAAAAGATTTAAGAAATTAAATAACATACGTTTTGAAAATAGATTTTTATTGCAGGGAATATCGGTTTTTGTTATTTAAAGCAGAATTGTGTTGAAATATGTCAATTACTTTTAAAATACATTAGAATAATTGCAGGACTATTTCACTTGGCGGAAGAATACCATCCATAGCTTCCACTGTATAGCATTCTTGAGTTGTCTTGGACTATAGTACTACTGAACAGATAACTGGGGGACATTCAGCTAAATATGACTAATTTTATATCTATTTTATTAGCACTGTAAAATTCAAAATATTGGTTTGGGATTGTTTTTTTTAGTATAGGGTATTTTCATTTCTCAATCATGAATGAAATTATAAACAGCTCTTAATGTAGCTCTTTATGGAATTAATAATAGTTCTCGATTTCTTGCATCGATTTGTAATCTAAACGTTATGTTAACGGAAATTGTATCATTCTACTGTATTGAATAAAAGAAACAACATTAATATTTTCCTGGCATTTTAAAACAATAGTTTAATAGCTTTATAACGTTTCTTTCATCTTGAAAACTTCAAAATAAAAAAGAATTCAAATCCATCAAATTTGATGAACACACATCTTGCGTGTGGACAGGGAGAATATTTATTATTTTTTAAAACAGTGTGCCTGTTAAATTAGATTTCTACGCTTTTTAATTTCCTGTATTTTCAGTTTTAAAATTAAATTCAGAGTAATCTGTATTTTATTAAACAGGTTTTCTAAATTTTCATTTACGACAAATACTTCCATTGTATTCATTTTCTGTTTTTGTCATTTAATATACAGTCACTCAAAAAAGTATTGGGACACAATACAACTTCACAGGATTTTATCATAATGTATAACTTAAATATACAAATGAAACAAAAAAGAAGTATATCAGTTTTTGATAAATGCAAATCATAGTAACTCAAACAAAATTCATATATTAATGCAATTATGATTACAATTTAAAGTAAAAGAAATCAAGTCAGAAAATCTGCTCAAAAAAGTATTGGGACACTGTCCAATAAATTAAGAAAAAAATATTAACTTGATAGTTAATATCTTGTTAGGCCACCCTTGCACTTTATGACCTCTCGCAGTCGATTTGACATGGATTTGATCAATTTTGCGCTAAATGATCCGTTGATTTTGGCCGATTCTTCGATCAGGTATTTTCATAACTCCTGCTTGTTAGAAATATTGAGTTCATTGATTTTTTGCTGCAAATAATCCCACACATGTTCAATGGGATTAAGGTCTGGACTCTGGGCAGGGGTCTTAATCACACCAAGACAGTGGTAGAGGACCCATAACTTGCAAATATCAGCAATATGTTTTTTTATCATTATCCTGGTACACTTTAAAATGTCTTGAGATTCCCAAGTTGCTCGCACTTTGCTTTAAATTTCGCTTGAGAATGTCAAGGTAGACATATTTATTCATTGTACCATCTATAAAGTCTAAGTTCCCCACACCAGAGCTTGCCATGCAACCCCAGACTAATTGGTTGCCATCTCCATATTTTACAGTAGGCCGCAAATTTTTGATATGCAATGCTTTGTTTAGGGTGTGCCAAACTTTTTGCTTGCCATCCGATCCGAAAATGTTATATTTGCTTTCATCCACAAAAATTATATTTTTCAAAATTCTGTTGTACATTTTAGCAAATGCCAGTCTAGATTTTCGATTTGCTTTGCTGATGTAAGGCTTTCTCCGAGGTACTCAGCCATGATACTTATGTTTTTTTAAAACATTTCTGACAGTTTCAGGAATTACAAATTTCCGGAACCTACTTTTATATTTTAGAGACAATTTTACTGCGCTAGTTTTTGGATTAATGTCAGCTTGTCTCATAATCCACCTCTCTTCACGTTCTCTAAATGCCCTTAGATGGCCTGATCTTTGATTGGTTCCAGCACTATTTGTTTTCTTGAACCTGCGAATAATATTAAAAACAGTAGACTTACTGAACTTCAAGATTTGTCCTATACGACGAACTGATTTTCCAGTTTTTTAATGAATTATTACCAGATTTCGCACATCAACCAAAATATCTTTGTTTCTCGCCATTGCTCCATACGCAACCTTTTCTGCTGATACTTTATGTCTAAAATTATAGTCTAAAAAAAGTGGCAGTAAATAAAATTTTATTGATGCTCTATATATTTCTTAAATTTCTCATTTCAAAATTTTCCCAATACTTTTTTGACAACTGTTTGAGTTTAAATTATATTTAAAAGGCTAGATCAAATTGTAATTCCAAAATAGTAAGAAAATTTTCCTTATATACTGTATACCAAATGTTAAAGCATTTCTTGATTAATTTTGTTTCTGTTTTAATGTGATTAATATTTTTATCAATAGTTTTTCATGTTATGCATGCCAAGTGTCCCAATACTCTTTTGAGTGACTGTATATATATTTCAAGATTTCTTTTTATAGCAATCCTGGAAAGAGTAACATATTTTTTTAAATAAGGTGATTTTTATTTATAAATTTTTGTTTTGTTACGTTCTCTGTTACAGTATTTAATGTACATAAAAATTGTTAGACAAATGATTTAACTAAACGGCACAAAATGTTTTTTTAATTATGAAAAGAAATACACTGCGAATGTTTTCAGGCTGATAAATATATTTTTTATGATATATCTAATCGCCTTTCGTGAACAGCTTGTTAATAATGAATACTGGTGTGTTTAATTTGATTTATATCTCTTATACATAACTTAGTCTTCATGGGTTCACCAGCAAGACATTTTAAAAATAGGTATAGGTATTTAAACGGCAATGTTTTCAGTGGCGTAACTAGGTTTAGTTTCGTTATATTAACATCCTGTTTAGCAGTAACTTAAGAGCTATTTTGGAACGAACCTCGTAATTTTCAACCGTGTCAGATGTCGAGGACGACACCTGAGCCGGCACCTCCCTTTCGAAACTTCCTCCCCACTCTAGCGGGAGGACGACGTAACTAGGATGAAGAAGTTAAGGCGTCATTGATTGTGAAGCAAACCCAAGATTTTATAATTATAGGCCTTTCGGGAGGATCGGAAAGAGAGAGGAGGGTAGAAACGATAGTAATACATTAAAAATTATATATATATATATTATTGAAATCTCAATTTTTAAAAAATCCTGTATCCTCAAATATAAAATGACGCACTTAAAAATAAGTAAATAAAGATGAGCAAAACAAAAAGGATTCGACATCCTTTAATCAAAATTCTCTGAAAGAGCACTATTAAAATATAGATTTTTGATAATTTTTTGTTGTTGAATATTGAAATTCATGTGTAACACTTTTCTCTTTTGTTTTTTTCGAAGCATTTAATAATTAAGGCAAAGCAATTGAGTTTTGCAATATTTTTAGAAACAGTTTTGTTTCTAAGTATAAGTGTTTATTACTGTATAACCTAAATTCAATGACAAATGTTTTCAAAGTTTTTTTTCTCTCGATCATATTTAGCACAAGCTTTTTGATTCCCTTTAAATGCACTTTTTTTTCAGAGAGAAAACTTTTCTACAAAATATTAAAAAAAAGGGCAATGAATCAAAGATATATATTTGTGCAGAAATGTCTATAATAATAGACAATTATTACGTTTCTACCCATTCATAACTTAAAAGTCAACACTGTGCAAACAAACATTGAAATCAATATTGACTAGCTGAGTGACGTAGTCCTGTCATAGATAATTCTCAAGATACCAGAACTGAGTGGCCCAGATAGCAATTTTAGTTTGCAGCAGACTTGCACTGCAAGTCGGCAAGCTTCCTGCAAATTTGTACGACAAGTGTGCAAGTGTGAAACAAACTTGCAGCAAGTTAACGCAAGCCTCGAAGTCACCATAGGACGAACTTGCAGCAAGTTAACGCAAGCCTCGAAGTCACCATAGGACGAACTTGCAGCAAGTTTGCCGCAAGCTTGCATTGCAAACTCATTGCAAATTATAGCAAAAACAGAGTACGAACACAACCCGGGATAGAACTGGCGACCTCCCGGTTCCGAAGCGGAGACGCTAACCATTGAGCCAGTTGAACTCTGAGAAGAGAAGATAGATTTCGCTAATACATCGTTCGATTCGTTTCGTATACGATTTATTTTAAACTTTTTTTCTTGATTTCATTAATTTTTTGAGTTGAGAATATGATTTGAAGTCAAAGAGAGAGCGATTTTCGCTAATAACAACGTTTTGCTAGTAGAATAAATTATGAAATTAGAGTTCAAAAGTAATTACTTTAAAATGGGGCAAAATGTCTAGTTATTATTGTTCAACAAACACTGACTGTTTTTTAGATTTAATTTTGTTTATAAACGTTAAAATTTCAACATTAAGAAAAAGGCGATATAGTTTTCTTTAAAGTGAGAGTGATATATTTAGTAAAAAGATGGAAAATTTTTCAAAAATTTTTTTTATAAAAAAGTTATTTTTTTCACAAATTATCATTGATTTATTGAATTAATAAAAAAGAATTACGGTCTAGGAGATGCTATTAAAAATCGGATGTTTTTTAAAACAGAGACAAAGATAATTATCTCTTTATTGTGCTATCTTTGCAGGAAGTTTGTTTTGCAAAATTGCAGCAAGTTTGATTTGCAAAGGAGGTGGCGCTATTTGTCACATCGAACTTGCTACAAGTTCGATTCAAGTTTGAAGCGTCAAATTTTGCCATGACAAGTCAAAATCAAACTTACGTGCTATCTGGGAAAGAGTTTGTTTCACACTTTGAAGCTAATTATTCAAAGGGAGCTATTAAATACTACGCCCCAGGTACCTTTTACCTTTGTTACGCTATTGTTTAATTCTACATTAAAATTCGAACTTTTGGCTAAATATTTTATGACAAATATTTATTTCTGCCTTCTTGTGCCTGCATGTTTATAGCTTTAGATATATGGATAATTGCTTTAAGTAGTAATTTTTGTGTGGTTTAAAATATTTGGAAATACTTCAAAAAGCATGCAGTCGATATTGTTATAATAGTGTGCTGGTTTTATACATTAAATGATAAATTTAATTATATAACTAATATTACTAACTGGAATGCAACTTTCTTGCAAATAAAAAAATTCTGATGTGCGACGAGTTACCTTTTGTAGCTCATTATTTATTGGTGTATTTTAAATTTCTTTTCTTCTTTATTTTTCGCAAAAGAAAATAATACACAACCATCTTGTACTTTTAGTTATATTTTTTTAAAGTTAAGTTAGTGAAGGCTGCAATAAAATTTCATCTAAAAATTTGCGAACCTTATATCAAAATGAGTGGATCGAATATCAAGTGGGGTACTTACGTATTAACGCCACCGAGGCTACAGATTGGCGGTATTGCGCCAATAAAGAGCAATCTTGTTTACAAAAACCGCCAAATTGGCGGCACTTAAAAACCGCCAAATTGGCGGCACTTAAAAACCGCCAAATTGGCGTTAATACGTAAGTACAAATCTTAGTTAAAGGAAAATAATTCAGCTGTACTTCTTAATATTATTTTTGCGCTTTAAAAGCTAAAATTGTAAAACTTAATTTTTGGATACATCCTTTTTAGTATACAGCGTAACATTTAACAGCTAAAATTTGAAAATTAAAGTTGGATGTCAATTTTCCTTTCTTAACCTTATCAAATCTTTCTACCATCTAATTTAATTCTGAAAATTCTTTCAAAACTTATAAAAAAATGTCTTACTAAGAAGTAACAGCTGTTTTTTCATCTTTGGTTACATTGTCGTTTATATAAAAACTTCATTTGCTATGTTTGCATTTGTTTTTAAATATTTAAATTTTTAAAAAATGCATTATAATAAAGTATTTTATTTTTGAAATAAAATATTAGCGAGTTACAAATTTTGCTTACATTTTAAACTGATATATCCAAATTTATATATTTTAAACCTATAAGGCCCACATTACCTTGCTTAAGCATGTATGGATACCTACTTAAAAGTACATATAATTACCTACATATTATGGGATTTTTTTTGATTAACTTATAAGGTTTCTCAAACAAGATTTTTTAAATATATAATGTGCTTTAGAAAGATCATTAATTTTCATTATTTGTTGCTTTAAAAGTGAATAAAAAATGTACTTTTATCTCAGCAAAATCTCTTTGCGTTCACTTTAAAGTAGTTCACGTAAAGTAGTAGAGATTCTGAAACTAAATACAAAAAAAAACAATTTATTCATTGTCCTTTCTCCACCCGCTTAGCACAGAAATCAATTTCCAAGAATTCGCGAATATGGAAAATGACTCATTAAAATATCGAGATTCAAAGGAATGGCATCAAATTGGAGCATTTTCATGTCGTGCATAATTAACTAATCTAAGTGCAACTTAACAATTGACAGTGGTGGTTTAAAAATAGGATTATAATATTACATATATACATACAAGCATATGTATATCCTCTAAAGCAATATGTATATCTCTTTATCAATATGAGAATAAGTTCAATAGTTGCTTTGTCAGTAATTGAAAACTGTTTTAGAAATATCTGATTTATTTAAAATTTTCTAATATTATTGTATGTACCAATTTCGTGTTTTATTAAACTTAATATATATTAATTATGAAATTTATAAGAAAATATTAAATTTGGCTTTTAAATTAAATTGATATTCTGTCAGATATACAAAAGAGTATCCCATTGTCTCAACAAGAATTTATCACTATATATGAAAAAAAAAATCAAGAGCATTTCATCTATAGTAGAGAGTAATGATTTTTCACTCTGAATACCGCCAGAAAGGCATTTTTGGTTTAATTGTGTTTGATTTGCTGAACGGAAGATATATTTTTTAAAGATTGTATAATTGCACGGAGCTGAGTTAGCTTTTCAGTGGGTTCAATGGTTTCAACGGGGGGGGGGGTCTACAAATTACGATTTTTAACTTTTTATATTGTTTCACGACTTTTTGAAATTAGAGATTAATTATTAAATTATTAATGTATTTTTTTATCGAAATAATAATTTGTTATAAAAAGCTTTTAACCTTATCAGTGACAGTGTTCACACTTTTGCTAGCCAAAAACACCACATTTAACTGCGTCTCATACATACACAAAAGAGGACAATTTGTTACAAAGTTTGTTTAAAACATGGCTAAAGAGTTTTGCAAGACAAAATTTATCGAATTAACTATATATGCCTGATCTTGTACACTTTGTTGTTAAAAAAAAAACAGAAGATAATTTATATTAAATTGACAATTTCGTTATTCGCATTTCAATTTTAATAATGCTTGAAAGAGAAAAATCCATCTGTTGAAGAAAAGGTAAATTAGTTTAAAAATATGCTTAAATGCAAATATTATTAGTTTTTATTTCTGTTAAGTATGTATTCCGAGATAACTGAAAATGAAATTGATATTTTTATATAAACCAAGAAAATAATGAAAAATAAAGCAATTTTCTTAACGTTAATACAAACAACATTATTGACGACTTGTAAAAATACTGATTGGCATTCTATGTCAAATTTTAGGTTTTGTGATATACATTTAAAAACTGTTTATATTTGGATGAATTTTTATTCATTACACAAAAGTATTTTAAAAATATGGAGGAAAATTTAACAGTCATAATGAATTTACAATATCACTTTTTATCATTAAAAAGGTTTTGTACTTAATAAATGATCAAATAGATTTGTAAAGAAAAAAAAAGAGATTCAGAAAATCCACCCCGGTCGTTTCAATCCATGTTTTCCTATTTGCAACGCTTCCTTCGCTTGAAACTTTAAACCGCAAATTGTTAAAGATTTATTTAAAATCTCATAAATGTTAAAAGAAAAATAATTGTTTTAGTATCTATATGTAATTTTGTTTCTGGCAACAGATGCCCTAGAGCTGTATTGTTTACCTTTCATCGAGCGTTGGCGATCTAACCATGCTCTTCATTTTTTTAAAAAGTTTCTTATTAAGTTTAAAACAAATGCTTCAGCTTTTCCATACAAATTGAATACAAATGACCATCACTGGCTTTCCTTTCTTTGTTGACAACTGATAGCGCGACAGCAGGAGTCCACTTCTTGGAATTTCTGAAGGAAGGGACGTTAATCCTTCGTGATCGTAAAATCACTCGGGCTTTGAGGCAGTACAATTCTTACACCAGCCGGTTTCAGAGAGTTAAACAAAGCTTATATAACACATTGAGTAGAAATAAAACAATTATTTTTTTGGATTAGATTTGCTTTCTAAAAAGAACGTCCCATTTGGAACTACTTGACAGGGACCTGTAGTGGCCCTCAAGAAATTCAAGATTCATTGCGTCCATTCCCCACCCTTAATGAAGAGGAAAGCCATTATAAGTTTGTCGTTATACACGTACCTTAAAAACTGCTTATATAAAGATTAAATTAAAATTAATATAAACCTCTGCTTTAGAAGGGGAAATGGGGCCCAGAAATTTGCATTGCCTAAGGGCCCCTAAAAAGCTTAATACGGCCCTGGCTATGGTTTTACGAAAATTTTTCACGTAGCCTGCAATCATATTCTATGATATCCCTATGTTTTTTACTTCTTTTTGTTCCCCCGATATTTGGATCCGCAACAAGCATTTTAGGATGAAACGGGATCGTAAAAAAATTTTCCATTTGAAAAGTGGTAGCGAGAACAAAAATAGTTTAAGATAAGACAAAGTTAATAAAGTAGATAATTTTTTTGCTAACATGTATTATATAATAATAAATTTTAATACAATATTATATAATAATAAATTATATAATTTAATAATTATTAAATAATAATAAATTTTGTCACATCTTAAATTAATCAATTTTTTAGTCTGAAATTATTTTAAGAACATGCTTCTTGATTGTCAGATACTCTTGGACTTAATATATGTAAATAACAAATAATATGAAGAGAAAAAAAAAACTGTGGCCATGTTAGATCTGTAAGATTACAACTGAGGTTTCAGTTTTGAGATGAGTGATTAAAGTCGAAACTTCTAAATCCTTCCCTAAATCTGATTTATTGCCACGCAGGAAAAATAATATGTTAACATCAAGTTGAACTCATGAATCTACATTTTAAAAGCTGAAAAGCTTCCTTCGTCAAACTCTTTTTAATATTAATAATAATAAAAAAATAAAAATAAAACTTATTTCATTGCTTTTAGACTCTAAATCTCAACTATTACATTTTTTAAAATTTAAATCATGACATAAAAAAACTACATCCAACAAAAATTATTCTTAATTAAATCGGCTGTTTTAATACTTAATTACTGAGCCCAAATTTCTACCCTAATAAAGATTACATTTAAATTTAGCTGGAAATAAATGAAATTTAAAATATAATTCATCTTCACTTCTTTTCTTTTTTTAAAAAAATTCATACCCATATTTTAGTTAATTATATGCTCTGGAATTGCTTATGTTCAATTTTTGAACGAAAAGTGTTAAATTCTTATCTTAAAGTCTATCTTAACGGGAATATTTTGAGTGATTACCAAGTCGAGATTCGCATGAATTATGCTTTAGTCTGGGTGCCTTAACTGCCGAGAAATTCTCAAAGACATAATTCAGCATTGTTCAAGTTGACGTTCAGTATTTCTTTCAACAGCTCGGAATCTCTCTCTCATAAATAGTTTTCAGAATTCGTTGTGAATTTGTGATATTTTTCAAGAGAAAAAAATCTTTTGAAATTATATTCAAATGGTTATAAATAGGCTCAATTATCAGGTCGTTTATTTAAAAAACAATAGCTACAGAGTTTCCGCATTTTCTGGTTTCTAAATTTTCCATAAGATTTTTGATACTCATAGATATTTCTATGACAGAAAAGCTACATTTTCAATTAAGTTAAAAAGAGCTTTAAATAATGATATTTATTATTCTGCAAATGATAAGCACATTTTTAATCAAGTTACACCGAAAAATTATAGTTGCACGCCAGGACATTTTTTTCTCCTGAGAGAAAATAATAACTAATTTCTCCAAACATACATCTTTAGAATTCTCTCAATTCCGGAGGAAAAGCGTGAGAACAACTTCACTGTCGTCGGGAGGTCTAGCAATGAGAAGATAATTGTGAATCGAGAGGAGGTGTGAGGTGTTAATGGGTTTTATTATTAAGATAACACGTGAACCGTATCTGTGAGAAATTGTGATAATTGTGTTAACAACGCCCAGGATAAATAGAAAAATTTTCTCTTTCTGCCCTGAAATGTGGTAATCAATTTACACGCAAATTTAAATTACTTATATTAAGATTTTAAGAAAAAATTCAAATTATGTTTCTAAAAATACTTATATTACGATTTCAACGATTGTTGCTCCATGCATGTCGCACCACTTACGTCGCATGACGGAATTTATAGATAACTAGTTAATAATCCCGCGTTTCTCGGGATCCATATTTTTCATAAGCCCTTCCTCCGATTTTTTTTCTTATAAAATTCTGTTAAATTTAATTATTTTTTCTTATATCTTATTTACTTTTTTTTATCTTATCTAAAATTTACTATGAACCGGTGCCCCGATCGCAAGAAGAACACTTATAGATTTTGACTTGTCAGTCATTATTTTTGAAGCGATGAAATTAAGCATACTTTTAATTACAATTGTAACTAGTTAATTAGTTTTTGGCAATATTTAAGAAGCTTTGAATTCAATAATCTTAAATTTATAAATTAAAATAAATATAATAATTATAAAACAAATAAATAAAATAATAAACGTTTTAAATTACTTTTTGATCAAACAATACTGACGCCGGAAAAATTCTGTGCAGTCTAATTGTTCATTAAAAATATATATTGTTTCAAAGCTTAAAGTAGATGTCTTTTTTCTTCCAAACATCTCACATTTTTATTCAAACCATACTATTATGATGTAATAAAAAGACTATATCTGAAGATTTTATTTCAACTAGAAAGGATTGAAAGGAGATTTACGTTTATTAGGGAAAGACCTCGTCATTTTGAACCGTGGTCAGGTGAAGAGGACGACACCTGAGCTGTAAGCCTCCTTTCGAAACTTCCGCACCACACCGACGGGAGGATGTTTGCCCCCCTGCGTATGATTTAGCGTGCAGCAGGCCCACATATACGGCGAATCTTCAATAGAATCGGGTTTCGAGCCTGGAGCCCTACATTCCCGAAACTGAGACCTTATTACTAGGCCACTGTGTCCCCAGAAATTTATGAAACATATTCAACATTAAGAAATCGGGATGAAAAATAATAATTTTTTTCTCCTGCTAGTTATTTCACACCAAAAGATATATATTTCCAAATGCTTCTGAATTTTTAAAGGGCTTTGGATAAAGGTGTCTTAGTAAAACAATGATTAATTAAAAATAATTGTTGTTAAAATATTCATATATGCCGTATTGAGAAAAACTGCGTTTAAAATTAAGTAAAAAAATGCTTTTTAAAAAATACATTCATACTTGTAATAGCTCCAAGAACATAAAATTAAGCACACTTGCTTAAAAATGAGACAGGTGAGTTAAAATTTAAAAACTAATTTCTTGTTTTTGAATAAAATGAATGAGTGTTATGAAGTGAAAGGACTCCAATCAGCCCTCAAGTTTTGTTGAATTTCAAAAATAATTTTTTTCCTTCACCGAAGGCATTTTTGAGATCAATCGTCTAGTAAAAATTAATCGTACGACTCTCTTATCTACATGCACGAGCGAAAGAAGTTTTAACCTAGTCAAAAGCTATCTCCGAACTATCATGGCCAGAGAAAAAATTAGACGGTCTTTGAAATTTATGTTTTTAATTCTTCATTTTTTTATTATTGCCCGTCGTTGCGACAGACAATTCCTACTATATTAAAATTACAAATAATTTATTAATCCAAATAAGTATTTATTATAAGTGAATTAATTAATTAATATTTAATTACTTTTAACTAAATATAAAATTAATTATTTGTTATTTTAAAGTTAAATTAGAGAAAATTTGCTCGTGCCCCTAGTCGGAAAATGCCTGCCATCGCCCCTGATTGTGCTAATCCATCACTGTGCCAAATTTGGATATTTTATATAACAAGTAAGTAATGTATTTTTTAAAGTAGTTAAAGTAATGTATTTTTTATTATATATTTGATGACGGAATTTGATACAAAGTATGAAAATATAAGACTGTTTAAGAGTGACAGAATTTAAACGAAAAAGTATCTCCCCAGATCTATAACGAAAATTTATAAAATGAGTAAATGGAAAATGTATCCATTATTCACCAATAATTTTTGGTGGATGATACCTGATTGTTGTCATTCATTCACTAATAATGAATGAAAATTTTAACATGCAGATATCGCAATGATCCAAAATGTATTTTCAGAGCATAAATGGTAGTCAGAATTTGTATTTGATTTTCAGTCTTTATTATGATACATCTCCAAAGAAATATTTATTTGATAGTTAATAAAATGCTCAAAATCTTTTTAAAGGAGTTGTTAATATAGTTGCATTCAAAGGAAATAAAAAATTCATAATTAAAAATATATCATAGATTTAAAAGTTAATAAAATAACGGTAAATTTTCTGAAAACTGTCATAAAATATTCTCATCTTTTTAGTTCGTATGATAAAAGAAAAAATATCGGCAAATGTTGCTTTTTTCAGTCGTCTGTTTCATTGAAATAATTACATCAACCCATTCATCAGTGTATCAAATTGGCAATTAAGAGGAGAGAATGAATGAAAGAATGTGATCGAAATAAATTTCAAGGCCGCTGCAAGTTGCAAGATAACTTTATTTTCAGAATATTGATTTAATAAAACTTAATTACAAAAGCGCCGTAATCATTCAAAAACGCATATCACAACAAGAAGGATGATTCACAGAAAGACTTATTGAACCGCGATTGGGAAAAATTGCGATTTGGAGGAACAGGAAACTGCGAAATGTGATAAAATAATAGCGAGGTGGTGTAAGGTGATCTGCCGTGTTTAAAGACACAATCCCGTGGGTCATGGATCTGCACGGTGAAGACGCTGCTCCTCCCCCCCCGACCTGAGTGGGTGTGTTGATTGTGGGGAGGGTAGTTCATACATTTGTGAGAGTTTTTAAGATTAGCATTTGGTGGCGCCATCTGTTGACAGTATATAGAATTAAAACCTTACAAAAGTATATTAAAAGATATGAAATTAAAATTTAAAAAACCCACTTTATGCACGTTTAATTAAAAATGACTGAATCACACCTTTTTGACTGTAGTATTCATCACTGGTATTTGTGATTTTTTGATATTACGTAGAAAATAACAATTCGTCAAATATTCGTCATCCCTACAAAGGGGGGGGGTCAAAAATATTGAAAAAAAGTGCGACATCATTTATGAACAGCCCCTATTTTTTATTTGCATGATGGCTAAATAGAGATAAAGCAGCTAGTCAGCCAGCATACATCTCAAAATACTTCCACTACTACTACCAAACTTTCAAGACCTGGCAATAGACTAGTTTCTTAGTTTGTTTTGGTTTTCATTTTCACGTTGTCTGTCTGAGATCGCTGATGCGTGAAATCAAAAAGACCGGCTCACATATATTTCGAAACAATGGTATTCTTCAGCGTCCTATCTTTCGGGATGGATTAGAAGTAAAATTGTATTTTAATTGTATCAGTCAATCTTATGTTGTGTATATAAGCTTCTTATAATACAAAAATATTCGTAAGAATCACGATAATCTGTCAAAAAGAACATATTGCCGACATTTCAATATCTGTAAAAAAAAAAGGCTAATATGATTAATGAAATATTGATTACGTGTGGGCGGGAAGAAAACGTTGTTGACATTGAGTCGATAATCTGTCAAAAAGAACATATTGCCGACATTTGAATATCTGTAAATAAAATGCCTAATATGATTAATGAAATATTGATTACGTGTGGGCGGGAAGAAAACGTTGTTGACATTGAGTCTGATGCTTCCACTATGACTGGTAACACTGTATCGGGCACAGGAACAAAGAGAAAACGAAATTATGTTATTAAAATGTCAGATTTGAAGTCAAGTAGTTCATTGAACAAAAAAACCTGGAAATCTAATATACTTGAACTTATATCAGAACATAGAAGTGGTAATAAGCCTAATTCAGTTTTCAACTCAAACATGATAGCTTTAAAGACTAACAGGTTAAAGTCGACTAATTTTTTCAGTACAGTCCACCCAGAAGTACATGTGTCTGACTGTGAATACATTAGAACTGGGCAAGATGGACGCTGCATACTTGGTGTATGGAAAGGCGACCAATATGATGCAATTTTATATAAGCTTGATCTGAATTTGTCACCAAGAGGAAGTTCAGTGGAAGATGATACACCTAGTTTCCTTAAAAGTATAGAACATATTGGGCCATTCTTTTCCAAATCTGATATCAAAGACATATGTGATACTAACTGTAACAACCAAAAATATGTACTTTATGTAGGAAGCTACTACAATGAGGATTTCATTAAGCAAAGTTCGGCTGTGTTATGCAGTTTTACAAACTCTTCTGCAACTACTGGAAAACAATATATATCATTGAGAGAACTTTTGTGTTGTTGTGGTAGCCAAAATGGGGATGTCTTTGCAACTGGTTCTGAAGAAGGAGTCTTTATTTATCAAGATCAAGAATTTATCTTCCACAATCAATATATTGGTAAAGTAAATTCTGTAGAATTCAATTCCACAGGAAATATACTTTACTGTGGTATAAACAATTCAGGAATAACAATATTTGATAGAAGAGAGGCTCCATGGAAAAATAGTACAATTCAAATAATGAACTATTCTTCAGGAATATCAGAAACTAAGTTGTTTTCTAATGGAAATAACATGGTAGTAAGTGGCTTTGATGGTAGCTTGTCACAGGTAATATTTTCTCTTATTCTTTTGTTTAAAATATTTGTTTCAGCAGTATGAGTAACAAAATATAAAGCACCATACAAAATATATATTTCTATCCAAGATCTGAAACTAGGCTTTGTTGTGACAATTACTTGTTTATGCAGTTAAGCAAATGCAAAAACTATATGCATATACAATTTCCATCTTCTCTAAATAACCAGTCTTAACCTCTTCATAGGTTTTAAAGAATCGGAAGTGTTCAATGAATTATCATATTTTTGTATTTATAATTTTTTTTAAAGTCATTCATAGGCTTTATTATTCAAAACAAAAATTATGTTAAATACTTAAGTATCCAATTGAACCAAAATAATAATACATTCCCAAGAATATGTAATTTTATTAGATAATGGAAAAAATTAAACTATCAAAGTTTCCTTTGTATCAAATGAGTAATTTGAAGTTAAATTGTATTTTTTGTTTGCATTACATACAGCATACCAAATGATAGCATCCTTATTATTATTAAACATAAAAGTTATTCTCTCAGTAATTTCAATTGGTTTTCCACTTTAACAAATTTTTATGTTACCTATGTCATCTCTGATTCATTTATATACTTATAGATTGAACTAAAAAACAGACAAATTTCTTCTCTTATGTAAAAAAAAATCTTAGTTATACATTTAAACATATAAAGATCTTTAACTAAAAAATTAAAATAAACCTTAATATTTATTCTCTCATTTAGCCGTCCTTAAAGCATTTAATCCATATTTATTCAAATATTTTCTAGCAAATCTATGGATCGAATTCTTCACATTGTAAAAATATGATTGGGCATAAAAAGTTATGGTTAATCTATTAGGAAGCTTACAGCTCAGTTATATATTTTACTATGGCCCCCAACAAGGTTGACTAGTTATCATAAGTGGGAAATACTATTGTTGAAATTTTTTAGAAAAAGTGTCTTTCTAAGATTTGATTGCTTGTGAAGTCACTTTTTTTTAATATTGTCAAAAAAATTATATATCAGTGGAAAAATTATATGGGTAATCTAAAAAGGAATATAATAATTTTTAAGGTGGATTTTTATTAGAAAAGTAGTTGCAGAGAATAAAAATTAAACATGCAGAAGAAGTGATAAACAAAAATTCTGGATATATCAGTGAATATTAAGTTAGGTAACATTTAGCGTTAATTACTGCTTTGTAAAACATTCTCATTTGAGTGAAGCAAGTTTTTATTAACATTTATTGTTCTGTAAATATTAGAATGTGAAAGCAAAACTGAATTATTATTACTTAAGTTTTATTGCTGGTTTGCTTTTGACTGGCTCCTCAGATTTTCATTTAGGAGAAGACCTGAACTGTTCCCAGCCCATTCTGAGAATGGATTACAATTGTCTCGAAATCACTTTTGTAAAATATCCTGAGTCTTAAATTTAGGCCAGTGGTGCGCAACCCATGGGTCGCGACCCCTCTGTGGGTAGTGAGAAATTTTTGTGGGTCGCTAGAATTCAAAGAAATCTATTTGGTTATAACACATATAAAATTTTTCTTTAAAAAACGTAGATGCGACTCCCCCAGAGGGATCGTGGAAAAATTTTACACAAAGTGTGGGGGGTCGGAAATGAAAAGATTAAAAGATGTTTAGACTGAAATAATTCACCCAAGAAGACTAAAGAACTTCTTCCTTTATTTGTGTGAGGGTATTTTTTTCATATCTATTATTTGTGCTAATTCTCACCAAATATTTTGATGTCACACATTCCAAGATCTTAACCTGCACTAGTTATTTAATAATAGTGAATAATGACTAGAAAAATTTTATTCATAATAAAAGTGAATGTATGCCTCTTGGTCAACTGATATGCCTTTTCTACAGGGCATGTCATTTCACCTATAGCTACTAAATTTGGCACAAATATACATTGGAGGAGGATGAGAATGTGCACCTCAAATCACTTTAAAAAAAAAATGTTAACTATTTTCCTTGATATCTTCTGAAAATATTATTTTTAAACCACCTTGAAATTTAAACCATTATCTTTTTAATGATACCACTTAAATGGTGTTCCTTTTCCCCCCAAATTTTGAAAAATACTTTTGTCTAATTTGCAACACTTTTTTTCATGTAATGAAATTTAAACCATTTTTATTATTTATACAAATATTTAATCGTTTTCCTTTCATTGTTGAAAGCTAAGGAATGAAGATTCTGTTCATTTTTTCATATCCTTTAACTATGTTAAAATGAATTTTTACATCCTTACACTTTATTTCATCAAATGATTTGTAGAATCTATTAACAAAGCCCTCTAAAATTTTAAGTAATATATCCCTAATGTGCTGAAAAATTATACTTATTTTTTAATTTTTATCAGCATGTTGCAATCCAGCTAACACAGGGGTCGGCAACCTATTGAAACGGAAGAGCCAAAAGTTACAATTTACAAAATTTCTCAGTTTTTAAAGAGCCACTAAAAATTTTCGTTTCAATATTATAGTATTTGCTTATATATATATTTGATTTAAAATAAACGGCTTTAAATATGGAATAACATTTATTCATATAAAAACACAAATATAGATAGTTACATCAATGGAAGCATTGGCTTTGCATGCCTTTTGAAAGTTTGATTAAATCTGGCTTATAACTTGTTGTTTTAAGTGTCAAGCACAACTCTAGATTTTTATCTGTTAGTTGACTTCTAACTTCACTTTTATTATATTAATGCAAGAGAACACTTGTTCGCACGAATATGTCGATCCGAAGAGCGTCAGCACTCCATATGCCAACTTCTTCACCTCACTGTAGCATTCGGGAAGACTATTCCATGCGGTGAATATGAGGGCCTCAACTCGCGGAATTTCTTTTAGAGCTTGTGCTGCGCGATGTGCATGTATTTATGGACCTCCAACTCATACAACTTGCTCTTGAGTTTTGTGAACTTACCACTCCACAAGTCTTTGGTTTTCAAATCCAGAAATTGCATTTGAAGCGATCCAGCATCAATTCCAAATGGCTCAATGTTGATCTCATTTGTATTTGCATTGAGAGGATTTAATATGAATGTGAGAGTACTTTTGTTTGTTTTGAATTGCTCAAATCTCTCAGCGAATCCATCCTTCATGTTTTTAAAGCTATGCTGAAGTAATTTGTGTCAATAGTTGCATTGGTCTCATCGCGATACTGCTTCAGAGTTTTAAAATGAAGTTATTTACCGTTCTCCATGTCTTCAACAAAAAGAAGTAATTTTTTTTCGAAACAAACTACTTCTTCAAGCAAGGCGTAGGCTGGGTTACCCTTTCCTTGCAGTTTTAAATTTAGTTCATTTAGTTTCATTGTGGTATCTGCCATGAAGTTGAATTTTTGCAGCCAATTGTCTTCTTTTTTGTCTTCTTCCAATTCGCGATGTTAGTGCTTTTTTCATTGAGGAATGTTTTTATTTCACTCAAGCACAAAGCAAAACGTTGCAATACGTTACCTCTGGAAATCCATCGCACTTTATGGTGCAGAAGTAGGTCAGAAAACTGCCTATCTATTTCTTCAAGGAAATCTTTAAATTGGCGATGGTAGAGTGCTTCTGCCAAGATGCTGTTAATAATCTTAATTACCAAGTTCATGACCTCAACTATTTCGGCCGGAAATGTTTGTGCACAAAGCGCTTCTTGATGAATTATGCAGTGGAACGTTAGAATTTCGTGGTTTATTTTTTCTGAAGAATTGATGTTACCCCTCTATGTATTCCTGTCATATTTCTGGCTCCATCAGTTGCTATAGAAGCGATTTTATTTATATCGATTCCATTGTCTTCCAGGCATTTTTGTACAGCATTTGCTAAATCTTCTCCACGAGTTTGCCCTGAGAGCGGTAGCAATCCTAGCAGTTCTTCTTTTGGACCTTGGGATGACATATACCTGACGAAAAAGGTAACTTGTGCCGTGTCTTTTATGTCGCAAGACTCATCTATAGCAAGCGATAAGGCAGAAGCCAGTTGAATGTTTTCCACTTGTATATGTGTTACATTTGACGACATTTTGCAGTTCTATCTTGTACTGTTTTAGCAGATAATGGCAAATCTTTGATTTTTTTTCATGATTTCTGCTTTGTTTTTAAAATCACGAAACAGTTCTTCAGATGCACATATAAAACAATCTTTGACATACTCACCATCTGTGAATGGTTTTCCTCTTTTTGCAATTTCTAATGATACTGCAAAGCTTGCCAGATTTACAATATTGGAAGATTGCGCCCAATTACTTAGCATGGAACTTGACTTTTTTTTTTGAGCTCTTCAACAGCTTGTTTTCGTGCGTCACCGGTTGGATATTTACCAGCAAATTGGGTATGTTTTGTAGAGAAGTGTCTCTCCAAATTTGACTTCTTATTGTGTGCGAGTTTTTCGTGGCAAATGAGACAAGTCGGAAGGCTATCTGTGTTGCATATGAATGCAAACGACTCCGTCCAATCCTGATTTAATTCTCGGTTTTCTTCTTCAGTTCTTCTCTTTTTTTTTTACCAGATGCCATGCTGGCGGCGGAGCTGAAAAAATGATTTTTTAAAATTTTACTTAGCTATCTAAAGCGGCAAATAATTTATTTACCATTATTACTTCGTTAACATGATCCTCAGATATGTAATCCAATTCTGTTACTGAGTTTATTATATTATAAGCGTACATACCTTTGAGAAGATAATTCGCTTCTAAATCGTATTCTTCTTGAAACATCAAGCGAATAGACACGCAGAAACCTCAAGCAATTAAATTAATACACATGCAACGTAACGCCGACCGCGCTATCCGAGGATGACTAACTGACTAGACAGTGGCTGTTTGGGTGAGACGGAAATGGAATGCAATTGGTTGAAAGATAAACATGGTCACGGAGTCTCATCTCCAAGAACAAAACAATGGTTCAAATTTATCTCATTATGGCCATGTTCAGCGTAGCAATTTGTAATTAACGATTATGAAAATAGAAGCTATTGAGAAATTAGGTCCTTAAAAATATATTTTCTTATTTTTTAAGGGTTTTGATAATAAATTATTAATTTTTTCGTATGGAACTGGAGAGACGCAGGTTGCCGACCCCTGAGCTAACATAATGTTAAACATGCTCATACATTCCTGAAGTAATGCATTCTACCATTTTAATGTTGGAATCAGCAGCATATTTTACATAAGGAGTAAGAAAGTAAAGTGACAGCATTGTACAAGACAGCATGCTGTTAGATGATGTGGACAGTTATGCTTTTCATACAAATATGACATTATAATGCATGACTCCTTTAGAGGTTCAAATAATAAAAAGCAGAACGAGTTTCAGGCTACTAAAATAGCACAGCCCATAATATTTATTACAATATGAAGCTTAAAATTCTTTTTTGAGGGAGCTATGCATATCAAGTTATGCCTCAGATATTCAATTGAAATTACGCAAAATCATTATTCCCAGCAAACCAGCTGGTTGCCAAAGGCAGCTTGTTGATAATAAAGGAAGAGAAGGTTATCCCGTAGACAGTTGGCAGATTTTGTTCCAGAACACTAATGAGAAAAACTTAACATAGCTTGTCAATAAAATCTGGTTAGTTTAAAAATGATATAACAGTACTTTTTGCAACGGGTTTTTGATGGCTAGTTTAACAACTTGATGCAGTTTAATTTTTTAAAATTTTATTTTATACTAGCTGCCTCCGGCAATCAGCTTGTTCGCCAGGAATATAATTTTGATTAAATCTCTTGTGTATAATTTGATATTCTTGATTCCCTTCACAAAGTAATTTCATATTTCATTTGTGATAAACATTTAACCCATGTTCTTTCAGTAGCCTTACACTCCTGGCTCCGAGTTTGGGGTTATACACAGTGGCGGTTTTTCGCACAGGCACTAGAGGCTCTCGCCTTGTCCCTCAAAAGTCTGGGGCTCAAAATCTTTTCAACTTACATTGCAATACTAATCAGATGGCAAATGTACGACATTTGGTAGGGTGAGGGGCTTCAAAATAATTTTGTGCCTTTGGCCTCATATTGTAAAAACTACCACTAGTTATACAGTGGTGATAAGTAGCCTTGCACCTGTTCATGAACAATGGTGTCAAGTAACTGTCTATGTCATGTAACATCCAGTTATGTGCTGTCAACAACAACTTCAGTCTCTTTTTTTCTCACAAAATATGCATTTTGATTTTAACATTAAAATGGCGCAGCACATTTTACTTCCAGCAGCATGATAGCTGGATGAAAATATATTTATTAAAACATAGCATTAAACATTAAGATATTACCTTATCTTTCAACAATGATAGAGAAACACGCAAATAAATATTTGTTCAAACAATGAAAGCAGTTTGAGATGCCTTGCAACAATCAAAACTATTGTTGTGAATTATGCCAAAAATATTTTTAAAAATTTATTAAAATTAGAGAAAAAATTGTACAACTTAGTTGGTATCATTGAAAAGATAATTTTTTAAATTTTCAGATGGTATAAAAATAATTTTTGTGCTGCCAAATGTTTAGACATTATTAAGGAAAAACGACAATTTAGCTTAAATTTTAATTAATTAAAATTTCAAAAAACCAACTGCGAGGTGCACATTCCCACCCTCCAAGGTATGTTTGTGCTAAATTTTATTGCTCCCCGTCTAATGGTCTGTCCTGTACACACACACACCTACATTCTCCTTTATTATTAGTAGAGATACAAGAGAGAAATGCATAATTTGGATTGGTATCATAACTTCAATTCTATTAAATATTTTGGCCAAAATGTACACAAATTATTTTATAAAAATGTTAATGTGGTGATGAAATCATTTTTAAGAGAAAATGCTATGTGGTTACATTTTAGATTTATATATCATTAATAAATATTTAAAAAAAAACAAATAGCAAAATATGCTATTTGTGATAATACAGGAAATTTGTTTGATTACATTTTGCTATAATAATTTTATTACAATAGTTTAAAGATAAGGTTAAGCAAGGTTCATACACATTTCCTTAAAAGAAAATCAAGGACTTATAAAACCAAAAAATAAGGACCTCTAAATTGAATAAACTCAACGAATTGTCGCACGGATTTTTAAATAAAATGTCTCATTTTTGCAAATTGAACTTATTAGATGATAAATTATAATATAAAACATAGAAGATACATTAAAAATTTAACACAACAAAAATTCTTAAAAATGAGTTAATAAATTGATGAAAAAAAACCCATGAAACTGGTAATCAAATTAAATATCTTTTAATTCCAAACTTTTTTCATTCAATTTTACATCCAAGGTATTTATTTTAATTTCTTTTCAATAATTGTTTTTCTTAGTTCATGCGATTGAATAAATAAATTTATGTCCTTTGACTTTTCAGCCTCATTAGATAAATCATTTGCTTCCCCATTTGTTTGGTGTATTTGGTTTGGAACATTTTCTTTTGTTTTTTAAAAAAAAATCTATTTCCTCCTAGAGCTTTTCGTTTCAGTCTTTTCTTTGGATCTTTCACTTTCTAAATACTGCATGTATTTTGCTCTAGCTGAGGTGGCAAAAAGCAAGGACTTTTTAAAAATAGGGCATAAAAATAAGGATTTGTAAGGACTTTTAAAGACGCGTACGAACCCTGTTAAGGAAATTCTTTGTTTTTAAAGAAGTAAAAAAGTTTTTAAAAAAACCTTTACTTAGAAAAAAGTTACTTAGGAAAAAGCTAAAATTTACTTAGTTGGAGTGTACCACAAGCAGTTGCCTAAATTGGGCTATTTAAATAAATGGGACTATTATCTTGAACTAGAGGAATGGTCCAGTTACCATCAATAGTAGCCCTATAAATTGGAAGCAGAAGGAGCCAAGAAGAAATAAAAAAAGCCGTTAACGGCATCAAATGTTGGTTAAAAAAATAACAAAAACTAAGGTTATATAGTTTTTTGTCATATATAAGGAAACAAAGGAAGAAATGATGCAGTATGTAAAATGTCATACTTTAGTTCATACATAGTGTGCATTTGAGAATCGGGAAAAAATATTTTTGCTTTAATTGTGCTTCAAGAACTTGGACCCCTAAACTAGACTGGGCAGTCAGTTTCCTTAATTGTTAATTTCCATAATTTTTTAAAGCCATATATTAAACTACAAAAATTCTACTATTCTTTTTTGTTAAAATAACTTCTCTATCACTGTAATGTGTCCAGGTAGTCCAAATTCGGTAACCTTGCCCCTGTATAAAAGTAAAAGAAATAACTCTTCAGATATTTTGATGATTTAACTCATAATTTTTGTCCTTGAAACTATATCAGGGTTCGTACACATTTCCTTAAAAGAAAATCAAGGACTACCAAGGACTAAAAAAACCAAAAAATAAGGACCTCTAAATTGAATAAACTTAACGAATTGTCGCACGCATTTTTAAATAAAATCTCTTTTTTGCAAATTCAACTTATTAGATGATAAATTATAATATAAAACATAGAAGATACATTACAAATTTAACACAACAAAAATTCTTAAAAATGAGTTAATAAATTGATGAAAAAACCCCATGAAACTGGTAATCAAATTAAATATCTTTTAATTCCAAACTTTTTTCATTCAATTTTACATCCAAGGTATTTATTTTAATTTCTTTTTTCAGAAATTGTTTTTCTTAGTTCATGCGATTGAATAAATAAATTTATGTCCTTTGACTTTTCAGCCTCATTAGCTAAATCATATGCTTTCTCATTTGTTTGGTGCATGTCCGTTTGGAGGAACATTTTCTTTTGTTTTAAAAAATCTATTTCTTCCACTAGAGCTTTTCGTTTCAGTCTTTTCTTTGGACCTTTCACTTTCTAAATACTGCATGTATTTTTCTTTAGTAATTTTTAAGTCATAAATAGCCCCAGACAGCTTAATAAATTCATGATTTACACGCTGGAAAATATATGAATCATCTTTTAAATTTTCTATTTCCAGGGCCTTGTTCACCGAAAAACCTCATTGTCCATGTGACATTAATACCATTTTGATAATCTTCCAAACTTTTTCATAATGATTACTGCTAAAATTTGTAAAAAATTATCAAGGGGATCACTCTTTGGATTGAAAGTAGTAAATTTAAATGAATTTGGCTTTACAATATTTAACAGAAAATCTGCATAGAGTAACAAAATTTTGTCGCAATCTTTTCCCAAAATACGTTTATTTTGCGACAATACAATCAATACCCTTTTCATTTTTTCATGTGCTTTTCCGGGATATCCAGCCATTACTCGTGCATCAATGCAAATCGCAGGTCTTACTAGTGCGTAATTCACAGGACATTTCTGCATGAAATGTTTTATCATTGTTATGATGTTTTTCCGACTATCCTGTCTGAGTGTGAAAACATCCTTGTCTGCTAATTCCTTATTTTTTTTTTATCTTTTATTAGTTGCTCTGCAGCAAATCCTAAATACACTTAACTTTTATCATTATACAAGTTTGGGTCACTGAAGTTGAATTTGCATAAAGTCTCAGGCTTCTCAATTCTTTCATTCTCTGGTTTCAAAATTTTGAATGCAATCATTTACAAGTTTGAAAAGCATCACTGGCAAAAAATGGAAGTAAAGGTTTATCACTTTGATACTGTTCTATAAATGGTAACAGCACTTTTGACAATCATTCCTATGGAACCATGGACCAATAAAGGCCATCTGTAACTCCTCCCTTATTTCCCAAAGTGTATGCGATGGATATGGATTCGTAGAATGCGAGCAGTGTCATCCCCCCCACCGCATTCCACAAGAGCCACGTCAACCAAGATTAGAGCCGCCGAGAAGGAGGAATTAGAAAAACGATAATCGGTGAAATTTTAAATTTTTTATTAATGGCAGAGTAAAAAGTAAGGACTTTTTAAAAATGGGGCATAAAAATAAGGATTTGTAAGGACTAAATGTAAAAGTAAGGACTTTTAAGGATGCGTACGAACCCTGTATATGGTGAAAATATTCTTTAATACATGGAGTTTCATTAGACGTGAATTGCTTTATAAATATCATTGTTTCATTCTAATTTGTTTTAAATTTTTCATTACTAACTTCGTTTTCTTTTCCCCCAGATTGATTTGAGAAAACGAGAAACTGTACTCAGTTATCCAGGTCATGCTGGTGCCAACAAAAAGATTCCCTTCAGTTTCAGTGAACATGCTGATCTTTTGTGTGCAACTGGTACAGACAAATTAACTCGCCTGTGGTCTCTTCGTACGGGGTCCCATTTGTGTACAATAGAACCACAAATCAAAACAAAGAAAGTGCATTCTTGTTTGATTGTAGATGAATATCGTTGGTTAGTTGCTATTTTTCAGAAGAATAGAATGTATATTATGGAATCTGAGAGTTAAATGGAACAAAAGCAAAATAGTTATTGATTAGAAAAAAGTGTTCAAATTTTGATTTTACTATCCTATTGTACAGTTATGACTGAAATAATGGATGAATAAAAACTTTATGGACATGTTTGGGTTTTTATAGACTTACCACAATGTCAAAAACAGTATAAGATTTCCAAAAAAAAAGTCTGCAGGGTTTATTGGTGCAAAAGTCAAATGAGAAGATACTGTTCCAAACACTAGTGAAATATCAATGGTTAAACTGTATATATCTAGATTTTACGTGATCTGTTCAATTTTTATTAAACTGTATATAGAAATTAAGAACAATTTAGTTTTTAGATTAAAAACTATAGAATTTTAATACGCTTTTAAATGAAATTGCAAAAATCTACAGCAGCTATAAGCTCTATACAGATTTGTTTGAAAATTTTAAAGTAAATTGATTTAATATGAACAGTTAGTTGACATGATTAAAATTTCATTAAAGCTTTTTTTTCCAAAAAGTTTTATTATTATATCTTACTCTAAATGCTAGGTCATTATTTTAAAATGTTTACTTTGTTTTTTTACGCTAACAATATATTAGCTGTCTATATTCAAAGACAGTTTAAGTTAATAATACAAAATACTGTATATTTCCTGAGCTGTTCATGTTCATATGTCTTGGGGTTCCTTTCCGAGAATTCGCCAACAACTAGAAGATTTTTTTTTTACATGTGCACCAAAGTTTTGCTCCGAAAATAAAAAGCTATGTGGATATTCTTTTTTTCCCATCATGTTGTATATGTAAATTATGTACATAATTTTGGGTTACTATGCTTTTGAGAATTGCTTTGCGAATGTAATCAATAATGTGTGTATGTATATATAGTAGTTTTCCTTCCTTTAGTTTTTAATCCAATTCTTTACTTATCAAAATTAAAAATTCACGTATCAAATTATTCACTCAGTGGCATAGCTATGGGGCAGCAAAATCAGACTTTCAGGAAAACAATTTTACAACTGACAAGGGGAGGGCACGACTTGGGAAATTCAGTTTGGGACAAGACTTGGTTTATAAATAGTATACCTTTAGGGTGTTCATCCAGTAAAATGCTGAAGTCCAATGGCCAGCCAATTGGGAGAAAATGGCCCTCAAACTTTTGGCATAGCTTATATACCAGTAAGTTGTCACTGTTGATGAAGCACAGTCATAATTTTTAAATAATCATAAAAACGGCTTCAATGATGTTAAATAATAAATATAATTACTATCGTCATTAAAAATTTTGAATGATTTCGTTCAACTAATTACAAAATTTCCATTCTATTGGAAATCTTTTTTACGGAACTGGTTTTGACCGAAAAAAAAAAGAGCAGCTGTTAAAACTTTTGAATACAGAGAAAGACAGTCCAAAATCTGAAGTTTATTTCTAATATTTTAAGAGATGTTCTTGTATGTAAATAAAAATTAATGTCAGAAAATTTCAAAAATTTACAAAGGAAAAAAAATCTTCTTGAAATTCTTTTACGATGAGAGCACTATTAGTTATCTAACGAGAGCAACTATACTTATTATTTAGCACCATTAAATTTGTATTTATGATTTTTTCTTTTTTGTAAATAATTTTTGAAATTAATCATTTCAAATTAAATTAACAATTTATAAATATTTAACTTAAAATACTAATCATTTGAATTATAGTTATAATGTAATTTTTAAACCGTTAAATAATTAATGTGCATTCTTTCCCGACCAAAACCAGTTCCTAAATAGGAAATTTTGCAATTCCTTGAACGGAATCATTCAAAAATTTTAATGGCATATAATGATAATAGTAATTATGCTTATTATATAACATCATTAAAGCTGTTTTTATGATTATTGAACTGTTTAAAAATTTGATATTCATATGAATAAAAAATTATTTAATGCTTAAAAATTAATATTCTATTAAGACATTTCTAATTTAATTAAATATTAATTTTAAAAAATACTTTGAAACAAGAAAACAGAGGCAGGATCAAACCCAGGTCCAAAATTTTTATCTCCAATACTATACCAACTATGCTATTCACGTTTCATCAATGGTGACAACTTACTGGTATAAAAGTTATGCTAAAAGTTTGAGGGCCATTTTCTCCCAATTGGCTGGATATTGTGCTTTAGCATTTTAATGGATGAACACCCTAAAGGTATACTATTAATAAACCAAGTCTCGTCCCAAACTGAACTTCCCAAGTCGTGCCTACTCCTTGCAAGAAGAGAAGCGTCGCAAATATTTTGCGGCCCACCCATTAAATGTACAAAAAAAAAATTACAAACACATACACTTTGCACATAATATATAAATGTATTATATGTCAGCAACCTGTAAAACTTACTGTAAAAGGATGAAAAAATATATACCTATAAAGCAAAAATACAAGCAACAACTCTTGAAGCTTCCTCGCCTCCCACTCTTGACTAGCCGTTCTGCAGCCCACTAATACGCCATTTGAGACCCACAGGTTGGGTTTCAATAACTGGCTTGGGCTGGTGTAAACTACCAAATGTACGCAAGTTTTTCTTTTCATGAATTTAGTTAAGACATAATGCAATTCCAACAGACACTGACCACTACCGACTCAACCATTGGGTTTAGAGTCTACAAGGATAGAGACTGAGCAATGTTCATATTATACTACATAGCATATTTAAAAATAATGGGATAATACTTTACATTTATTGATGCAAGATAAGAAACAATCTCAAGCCTTCCAAAAGGTATTAAAATGGGAACTATTTTGTATGAAATAAATTAATCAGTGAAATAAATCACTTCACTATACTTTAAAACTAAATTCCGATTCAATAACACAATCTCTGTTCCTGAATTGAGTGCAACCATCTGGAGATAATAATTAAAGTTGAAATTTTGAACAATTAATAGATATTTGTGAGTATGAATATATGTTTATAAAGGGTTATGCTTAAAAGCTTTTATAAATTGTGATTACATAAAGAGAGAAAAGTAAATAGCCCATATTTAAAGGGCTTTTCCAATTTCTTCATACTACTTTTTCAGTTTGCAAAACTTAATTGTAACATACAGGATTCTTGAATATTATCACTTGTAACTCCTACAGAAGCATAGTTATCCTAAACCCGTATTGCATAAACTCGGCCGAAATACAAAAAAATGAAACAAGGAAAGAATTTACATAATTTGGATCAGTTTAAATGAATGACTCAAAACATCCTTATTGATTGTGGGAAAAATTAAGCCATAATTTTTACCTTGATAAACTGTCTCTGGAACTTAATTTTGCGTTCATTTAGCTACAGAGAGGCCGTTTTCAAAGCATTCAGCTGAAATATTTTTGCCGTTTCAAGGGTTCAAGAATACTTTTAAATACTCTGAAATGCAAAAATACACAACACTTATTTAATATGATGAAATTTTTAATACAAAAATGAAGAAGGAATACATGAATAACAAATGCACATCATGAATAACATGTCTTGCACACCAAAATTTATCCAGAAGATGGCTTGGGTTTTTCAGTATTCATGAGCAATGTTATATTCTCCCCTTTCAAGAGAATGCGACCTATAAATAAAATATATATAACTATAGTGAAATAATTAGAAAAATATTAGAGAATTTAATATTTATTAGTTTTCATTTATTGTTTTATTATAGGATTTAAGAAATTTAAAATGGATCAATTACTCAGATATACATTCATAAAAAAATTTGATTATATGATAGATTATAAATCTTAAAATTGTATTATAATCCGAAATATTGAAAAATTTCATAGTAACAAAATCTTTACCAAAAATTTATAGGAATACACATTTATTTAACTATGAAAATATATAGATATCTTAATAATTGAACCAAATCTTAATTTCATGTTTTATATAAAACAAATTAACCATTTTAATAATTGTTCAAAGTAACTGTTCACAAACGGTTGCAAAACTCAATACCATTCAAAACTAATTTTTAAAAATACATAAACTCCAGTAAGCTTTCTTTCATGAAAAATGAATTTAATTATGAATATCCATTATTTTTATTTCAACTATGAAAATAAAAGAAATTCCTTTAATAGTTTTGCTTAAAAAAAAAAAGTATCAAAAATGAATATTAGTTTATTCAATAACCATTCTGTTCTGAAGCTATGTACGAGGTACTACAGGGGAAACAAAAATTAGGGAAGGTCAAGTTAAGAATTCCACACTTGGATGCTGTCCTCACTTCATCACAACTCAGGAATGCTATTTGTGAAAGCAGACCCGACTCTTAAATCTCATGTCATGCTGATGATAAATGTTAGAATATAGATTCATCAAAACCTTACAAGGTGGATTTCATTTAACAATATAGATCTAGATTTTGATTTGATTTTTCAGATTCAAATTTTCCAATTAGACCTTTTTGAATTCACTATTGCAAATTTCATAGCTTTAAATAAACATCAAGTGCAACCAATATTCAAAGCTGCAATTAAAATTATTTTAATCTAATAACTAGTCAAAATGATATCAGAATTTTAATGAAGAAAACTTTTAAATTCATTTGATTAGACTCGAATTCAAAATCACTGTTATATAGTTGTTATCACATCCTCTACAGATATCAATAGTCGCAGATAAATTACAGTAAACTCTCGATTATGTTCATTCGGCATTCAAGCATCTGGAAAAATTAGTTTTTCTAAAAATTTTACATTCATGCATCAAAATTTAGCACCCGAGCGCCGTTCCATTCATGTGAACAATTTGTTTCTGGAATGCAATGTCCGCTCCACATGGAGGGGCGTAGAAGGGGGAAAAATATATATAAATATACAGTACAGTGACATACACAGACTTGTTTTATGGGGGGAGGGGAGGGGTTCAAAAACAAAAGTGGAAAAAAAAAAAAATCCCCAACTTTCGCCGAACCAAAAAAGGAACACAGAAATCTCCCTCCCCCCATTTTTCCTGTCACACTCAACTATCTAGACTTTTCAGGTATCCGAAAATCGGCCTTTCCCGAGCATGCCGGTTAGTTAAGCTTTTACTGTAATAACATGTATACATTATTAAAGCAACCACCAATTAAAAATAATTTCTAAATTAATTTAGTGTTTAATGAGAACAGATTTCATTAATAAGAAGCAAATTTTCTGCTATCGTGTGGTATCCAGATAGACACCTCTTTATTCTTTCCTTTCACTCCAAATAACCATCTATTAATTGATTGATCGCATCAAAAAGGTATAGCCATCAACTATCATTTGCTCTTACTAAATTGTCATTTGTTAGACACTTACAGATGATTTAGTAATAGTTAAAAATTGGATTCCAGCAGTTTCCAAAAACTGATATGTGAAAGCTTTAAAGACTAATCCCTCCTCTTATTCCAAGGACATTATTTAGTAAATCAACTTATACAGTTCATGAACTCAACATTTTACACCAATGAAACAACACTTCTTCCAAGTCTTAAGTTTTTAAAACATGCAAATTTTAATAAAGGTACAAGATGTTTTTAAAGTTCAATTAATGACCAGAAAATATTAAACAGAATTTTAAAATTCAATTTAGTCAGACTTGTAAAAGTGTATCTTGTATCAAAATACATCTTAGAATTGGACTACATACTATCATATTACAAGTTATGGAGTCATTAAAATTAATCAAAATAAAATCAGGGTAATTAGAAGAAACATTTCACTCATCTTGAAATTAGATTTAAACTAGAACTATAAATCATTCTTTGATTATGCTTCACCAAAATAAGGGTGAAACAAGAAATGGAAGGAGAGATATTTAGATTTTACTTTCTGTGACCTAACAAAAAAAACCCAGAAATGCACTCATTTTACTCATTGCCCGTCACACCTTTCCTGAGTATAACCATAAAAAATTTCTAGTTTTGGCATCTTGTAACAATCGGTTAACACAACTGGGTTTTTGAAATAATGAGCTTTGGACCTCTATGAAAAGTTCAATAAATCCAATTAGTAGCTTTTCATCAACTCAACAGTAAACCTTAACCTTATATCATAAAAGTTACATTTCTAAGCAAAAAAGTGTAGCAAGTTGGCAAGAGGTTACTAAACCTGTTATCCATTAGGCATTTACCAGGTTAACAGTAAATAAACATTTTTTTAAAGCCAAAAATGTGGTTGGGGACAACTAGTGTCATGTTAAAACAAGAGTATCATCTAACTGCATGTTAAATATTTTTCTTTCAATAGAATCAATTGCATAGAATGCTTACCCAACATCTTTCTTTCTTGCGTCTTTGTCGTTATTTCTTCTGCATCGTCCAATACCAGGTTCATGTACTCATCAAAACCCTGCAAATAAAAATTAAAACAATAAGTGAAATCATAAAGTTAGTAATAAATAAAGTCAGCTTTCTAAATGGAGAAATAATCTTACAATTATATGACCTTCAATCCTAGTCGTGACGTTTTCATACAGCCACACCTGAATCTTCGATTTCTGAAAAATAGTTATAACTTAAAAATGCTTTCTAAAAAAGTTGGAACTATTAATTATACACAAAAATGTAAAGGAATTATAAATGACTTGGAGAAACTGCTTTACTCCAAGGATCTATTCTAATAATACAATAATTATTGTGAGTGAATCAACTTCATATTTCAAAACTTTTACCATTATACCACTCCACATAAAAACTATTTTATATTGAGAAATATTCTATTGCAATACTGTATGAGATACAAATATAATAGAATATTTAATCATCAATTATAAATCTTTTTTTATGCATACACATCAACTGGTTTTTAAAGACTTCAATTATTATTGAAAATAATTTTTTCTATTTTATTTCATTATAAAATATATTCGCCCAAAAATTACTAGTAGAAATACAAGCTTAATAAGCAAGATTTCCTGAAATGAAACATATATGCAATATCTTATATTTCAATGAAGTCAAAGAATTTTTATATATATATATTGAACTTAGATTTTAATAACAAACACTCCACTTATTTTATTACTTTACAGCAAAAACCAACAACAAATTCTACAAATTATCTGAATTCATATTTATGCAACAAAGATATCACATGCCTATCATATTAAGTAGGGTCAGGTGGGATAAAGTAGTCATAAAATCCACACTTTTCAACTTAGGTGGATCATAAATATACAAAATTGTTGAAACACTTCAAATTTTTTGGTTGTTATTTTACATTATTGAAGAACACATTGCATTACATTTTAGGGGGGAAATAACCGAGTTAAACAATTTTACGACAACTTTTTGCTGTTTTTATGACCACTTTACCCCATGTGGTGGGGTAAAGTGGTCATAATTTAAAAAAAATAAGCATAAAATATTATATATAAGCAGAGATTTTTTTTTTAATATTTAAAAATGTTCAAATACCTTCAGTGTTAAAAGAAAATCAGTTTATTTGATCTAATTATAAATTTATGTTCTTTAAATTTATAAAAGTTGACTCAAAGGATTTTTAGGATATCCGAATTTTATCAACGTCATGATTTCCAGGAAAGTGTACTCCCCAGTTACTTTTATTGACAATAAATCTATCAAAAACCTGTCCAACAAGGTCTTTCGTTGATTTTCCACCTTCATATTTTGCCAAAATTCCATAGAAATACTTTGAGATAACTGATTAACTGTAATTGTGGACTCCCTTGCATGAATAAAAGGCATTCTCTGCTTTATTAGGGTTTTTCTTTGCTTGTTTTTAACAATTGTCTTGCATCTCATTCTTTTTATAGTTATTTTATTACTATTTCTTCAGTCAAAACTTCACCATTCTTTGCTTGGACTAGTTTTCTTTTTTTTCTTAAATTTTATATGGCCACTTTATGTATAACTGAAACAGGTCACTATAGAGTTGTAAGTACAGCTGGTTTCAAATCTTTTAGAAATAAAACTATGTTATCAGCTATACCTGAAATTTCACAGTGTTCTAGATTTAAACGATCTATATGTGATAGTTCAGGTTCTAAATCTCCATTCAAACTGACAGACTCAATTAGGTTAAGCTGAATATCTGTTTCAGACATTACAATATAGTTCACCACTTATTCATGGGAAACAGCCCACTACTTTAAAACCACCGATTGCATTTTCTAGATGAAGACAGTCACTAGCTTTAAAAAAAAAATGAGGGAGGAATTGGGTAAACACTTTGAAAAATTCTACAATCACTTTCCCCGGATCATTTCTTTCAAAGATCTCTTTACAAGCTTTTATAGATGGGGAAAATACTCCAGCATTTAATGACTGAACATATCTTTAATTAAATTAATATTTAACAAACATTTGTCTTTTAAAACAGTGATGCGTGTTAAGCCTATGGCCACTTTATCACATCTTACTTAAACTACTATAAAATAAAATATCTGTAATACTTCCTTCATTAACAGCTTATCTGTTAATGAGGAAGTATTCTTGCAATCTGTATGATGCTTGCTGCACAGTCAATCTGATGAAAACTTAATTAAACAAAATGTAGGAGAGAAGTTCAATTAGGTGTTCCAACTTCAAACTGATGCATAAACAAACAAAATGGTTGTTTTCTCCAATTAAAGTGTTGCAGTTAGTATAATTTTAAATGTTAAACTTGTTTCTTAACTATTAAAAGCTAAAATAAAAAGTTCCATTAATTAAAGTATTCATTACAAAGCTATAGATTTATATTGGATGTATGACCACTTGACCCCACCTGACCCTAACGTATTTCAGTTATAGAAAAACAAAATTTGTCTACTTACATTTTGCAAAAATCTAAAAATGAGGTTCTGAAATAAGGGAGTTAAGGATATACACTCAAGATTTCAAAAAATAGCAATTCTAGATATTAATTATAAATATGCCTAGTTAAGTAATTATACAGTTGTATCTAATCCATTAAAATTTTATTTTCTAAAAATAACTTATAAAATCTCTTTCAGAAGTTTAAAGCATACTCATCAACACTATAATAATTTAGCAGGGAAAGAAAGGGTCAAATCATAAATTGTAACTTCCTTTTATTTAGCTTTTCAATAGAGTAGATTTTCCAGTTTTGGCCACAATACATCTATGTGTCCAGAAATTAGCCATTGATTTGATATTAACCATTAAGATGCATTCCTACACCTTAAACAAATTCTTTAGTATTTTCAATAAAATTAGTTCATTTTCCCTTAACCTGCGACTTGTAAGAAAATTAAATGCATGAACATGCATCATGTACTTGACAAGTATTAAGGTTTTTTTTGTCAAGGAGCATGGTTTTACTATCTTTCATTAGACTCTTGGAAATATAACTGTTTATTCTAAAATTAATTATCTTGAGGGTTTTTAAAGTAAGCTTTCTTTTTATCCTAATTTTTTTTATCCAAATTAATTATTTTGAACCTTTGGTGGATGATGGTCAAAACTAGCACTCTAAATTTACTTTATGTACCCCTTTCGGCACTGGTTCATTACTATTTTTAGTCATTAAAATAATTTAAGAATACCAGGATTAAAAAAAGCAAATAATTTAGTTTTGTTTAGATTTTACGTGACAATAACTCCAATTTAAAAATAAGAAGGTAGGTGCTATTTGCATCAAAAAGAGATTTTACTACTCTCCTATTCAAGTTTGAAATGCAATTAGAACAATCAAAATGGAAAGCCTACACTAAAAATCAGTAAAGTTTATGGAATGCCTCATTCCACCTTGCATTACCAAGATATTGGGGGGGGGGGGGCATCATTTTCCGGACATGGCGATTCTTGTACAATTTAGCAAATTGGGGTGAAAAATCAGTTGGAAGAATAGATTTTGGGAATTGCAAGTTTTCAATTGCCAAAGACCAACTTGATATTTCAAAATGGAATGCCAGGCAGAAAGTGGTATAATTCTTTTTACGAATGCAACAAATATTCGGCTGGCCGAATATTAAGCTGAATATGTTCAAGATATTTTTTTTTTAAAAAATATACTATTAAATAATAAAAAATATTTCAGAATTATATTTCATTGCATTTTTTATCCAAAAAAATCTAACATTTACTCAGTTTTAAGTTACATAGTTCGCAAATTTATTTAACTTTACATGTCATTTATCACTGTAAAGCCTGCGATTATGATACAAGAGCAATCTTGCCCTCTTGCTGAATGCTCAACAGATATTCAGCCGAATAAATTCAGGATATTTTATACATGTATAACAAAGAATATTGCAGAATTACATTTTAATACACCATTATCAAAAAATCTAATATTTATTTAATTTTAAGGAAGAGAGTAAGCTTTATCAGGTTAAATAACTTGGTTTATAAACCACATAAGTACCCACAATTGAAGGGTTAAAGAAAAGGAGAAATATTTTACTGAGTGGCAAGTAGAAGTGAAGAATATTTTAAAGGAAATGACTTAACATTCTGACTCGGAGAAAAGTTTATTATAATTAAGTGAAAGACAAAGGATGACAAGCAAGTTTAATTTTTTTTTTTTTAGGTTTAAATAAATTTTCTAAAAAAATGAAAACATTAATATAATCAAATTTATATATAGATAAAATTATACAATTATTTTTCTAGATTTGTGAAAGTCGCATAGTCTTATTCTTAGAATTAAAGTGTTTAAAATATACTAAAAAAATACATCAAGATGTTAATGTTTAATAAAAAAAATAAGATAAATTTTAATAATCTTTAATTTTTTTTAGTAAAGTTTACAGCGCACAGCCATTCCTCCCCATTTACGATAGCCAACTTATTGTCCCCATTACGATAGCCAACTTAGCTAGATGGCTTGGTGATGTGAGAACATTTGTTTTAGGTGCGTTGAGCATTTTATTGTTGCCCTGTGGCACTTCAAGTGTGTTTCAGGCAATTTTTTTAAGCAAAACAAATACATCAGCAGCTTCACTTACAAGCAAAGCGGGGAAATAGTAGCTTTGCTTTTTCATTGAATATTAGGAATAGATTTTTTTTTTTTTTTTTTAAGAATTCCAAAAACGAGAATTTCAATTCCAAATGAAGTTTTATTCAAATTCAAAGAAATCGACCGATGAAATCTTAGATGACCAATAAAATCACAACACTGAAGTGTGAAATAAAAATATAACGATTCCTGTGCGAACAAGACAGGAATAGGAACATTCATGCGCAACAAAAACAAATGTACCAATACTTCAGCTTGGTGGCAGGGAATTGGTGAGCTAAAGCGGAGAGAAAGGGCTATGCACCGTAGACCCTTCATTTTTTTTTTTAATTCCCTAAAGGCACGCTTTAAGTATTTGCATACAAATTCCCCCTTAAAAACTCCTAAATTTTTATGCAAGCACATACAGCATGCATATCACCAACAAAATTAATCGTTTGTTTTATGCCTTCTTGTTTCTTTAACCCAAATTTGCAGCTAAAATCAATGTATGATTATTTTATCTTTTTACAAATCCAACAAAAAAATGGCTTGCAAGATAAGAAATGTAATAAAAATACATACTGCATAAAAATGCTTTGTTTTTGCTTAATATTCATTAAAATGTCTGCTGTACAATATTAATGTGGCCAAAACTGGTACAAAATGGGTTAAATCATTTAAAAAAATCTTAACTTAAAACAAAATTTTCCAGAGAACAATTTTATAATTAACAGAGGAATGAAACTTTAGCCATTCATCTGCTGTGAAAATTTCAGAAAAGTTCCAATTCAAATTTTCTCTTAATATGGCAAAAACTGGAGCATCTATTCTAATAATTAACCTAAGTTATTTTAATTTCTAAACTACATATTTTGTAGTCAAAATTTAAAAATGCAAAACCTTTCATGGAAAGTCAAATTTTCATGAGCTATTTCCGGCCAATCACGAAATTGTAACGAGTCTTTCAAATTTCAGTTACTATACTGAATATCCTTTGCAATTTGAATTTTCCAGATTACCCAGATGCATTATAAATCAGAATCCTAATTCATTACTTCACTTAAGACTCGATTCAAACAATGTAGGAACAAGTAATAAACCAAAGGAATGAAGGAAAAGCAAAGTTTTTAAAGAAAACTAATAATCTCTATGAAGACATACAGCCAATATTACAAATAAAAAACATTAATATGACAGTTATAAACAATATACAACATTTCTAAAATTATAGTAGAACAAAACTGATACACAATATTATAAGGAATGCCGATAAGCAATTCAAAAAACAAAATATATATAATGAAATAATTACTATGTGCTGATAGTTTCTTACATATAGCAATTAAAATTTACACGTACTCATAGAATTCAAATTATTTGTCGTAAACTCATACAACTGATGCTACATGGAACGGAACAATGATGAAACGAAACAGATGGAATTCTACTCTGATAGAGCAAAAATTATCATAATCTAGAATATTTCACATGAAAAACATTACTAATATGATATTTAAAAATAATACAAAGTAATTCTAAAGCCATATTAGCACAAAGCCGATACGCAATAATTCGAAAAGAAATTCGCATTAAGAAAATAAGGCTTAATATTGTTTATGCAGAAAAGGATACTATAGGTTGGACCATAACTTTCTGGACTTTTTGTCCCGACTTGTAAGACGACATCTTGCTCGGTAGAATGAAAATAAGAAAGAATACTAAATTTCTTGATAATACTTAAATTGCTAGAAATTCAGCACAATTACTATATGCTCTTACACCAGCAGCTAACAGAACGTTCTTTGACTGGATACGACGATTACCGCCGCTCAAATTTGACGTTGCCAACTGTCAAATGAATTCATCGTTTGCATCCAAGTTAGTACTGTTTTTCTAATTAAAATTAATGATGCAATATTTTCTAAGTTTGACATAAAAGTTTACACTATAATTTCTCTTAGATTTTTTTGTTTTAATTTTTCTCCTATTGTTTTATACTGCTCTAAAATTAAATAAAGCCGATATTTAAATCTTAGAAAGAATCAATGAATGAACTGAACTGAAGGTATACTACCATCATTTACTAAATAAAAACAAGCGGCGATACACGTGAGGAAATTTCATCGTGCGTTTTTTATGAAGCGTTAAAATTCTATCTTTGAAGTTAAATTTAGCCAGTATTGCCTAAACCTACTTATTGTGTAGAGATGGGAGGAAGAGGACGTGGTCGGGGGCGAGGATCCATACCATTTCGAAGAACAGGCTTCAGTTCTGATGATATTTTACCTCCTTTAAATCAACCGCCTCCAATTTATCCAGTAATTTTTTTAAATAACTTCTGGCTTATTGAATGTCTAGTCCTTTTTTTCATATAAAATTTATCCTAAAGTTCTTTATCTCTGTTTACTTCGCAGTAATATTCAGAAATAAAGAAATGGAAATCATCAGTGGCGAATCCTGGGTGTGTATGGGCTACCGCCCTCCCAGAGCTAAACGAGAATTCTTAATTTTATTTAAAATCGGTACAGTGCTTTTTTCTTAATCTCCCTTTCTTAAGTAATAACAAAAGACCGTGACAATATTGCTTTTTGGCGTGACAGGCTCGAAAATTTTCCTCCTTTGTAGTCATTCCACTCGTACTTGTAGTGTTAACGCGGTCGAAAACATTTTTTTGGTTAGTTATTTGTGTTTTTTATTAAATTATCAAAAGTATTGTAGCGTTCTTTATGATTCTTATTGTCAGGTGAATGAAGTCTAAAATTAAAGAGTTTTGGTTTATATAAACCATGAGATTTGGCATTCTTCACGACGATACAAAATTTTTATGACCTCGGTCCTCTCCAGACCCAAATCCTGAATTCGCCACTGGAAATCATACAAGGATATAATCGGAATAGAGGTAGTCCCAAATACTACTCTGTTGTGGTTAAAATTCTCTTAAACAGGATGCTGTTGATTATGACGCTACATATTTATCACATCAACGGTTTTAGAAAGCTTTTATACATTATTTTGGTGGGAAGTAAATGAGTAATAACACTTGTTTTGCACTAAGTTCCGTATTATGTTCAAAATTTAGTCTTAATATTTTAATGTCATTTTATTTTTTAAATGGTTTTATTTATTGTATTACCATATGAATGTATTGGATATTTCTTTTGTGAACTCATTAACTCTGCCAGAAATGTTTAAAACGGTCTGCCCTTTTTGTTTTAGCAGTGATATAGCAATGGAGATAGAGATGTCTTCAGCACCATTCTTGGGAAGGCCATAAAGATAAATTATTAATGCATTTATTTGACTTTCTAAAGTCAAACAAAATAAGGGATTCAAAAATAATAGTACACCTTGGATAGAATTATTGTACAGTTCTCTTTTCTTGTGCCAACACAATTGTGTTTTGTGCAACTAATCTGTGGCATTTGCAAAACTGTGTGCTCAACAAATAAACAAATGTAATGTCTCTAAGCATGTGGCACATCGGAGTGCTTGCCAAATAGATGATTGAGGAAAGTACAGAGCCACTAGTATTTATAATTAGTTTAATTTGGAATTTTAATGTACAGTATATTTGAAAAGAGTGTTGAGGTTAGTTGTAAAAATTATTTCTAATGATGATAAAAATCAAATGTGTGTGTTGGCACTTACAAAACAGACAATTGAACCCAGAGCTCTTGAACTTACCACTAGCATACTTTAAATTCTGATGATGTGCACCTCATGGTGATTTCTTAAAAATTTTAAGTGATTTTTTTTTTTCAATAACCACTGAGCATATTATCTCTGGATTTTTATAACATTTTTAAAGTTACTATTCTAATGATATTGGTTGGGTTATCATACAAATTTTCTCCTAGTTTGAGTTTTTATTATTATTAAACATAATTTTCAACAAAAATTTTTGATTGTAGTAATGAAATGGAAACTTTTTTCATTGTTACACAAAATTTTTCTAACATTCTTAAAAACCATTGCATAAAAATAATGGTTAATTTTTGCATATTCAGCAGGTTTCGTAATAAAATAACTTTTCTTTGAAATTCTGTTAAGTTTTTATTTATTTTGAAGTTAAGATTGAATTTAAAATTCAGATATAATGGAAATTTGTATAGTTTATTCATTTAAAAACACTGCTGCTCTTTCCTGTCATATAGTTTGATGTATTAGCATGTATATCATTCTATTTGTCTTTCTTGTGGTAGAACACTGAATTTTTTTTTAATTTTAAATTTCCAACCAAAACCCACCAAGATATCAAATATATTCTGTAGTACACTCTCTATTCTTATGTTCATCATGTCTACTTTAATATAAAAGTTTAAATTTTAGGTCAATGGATAGACCCACAAGTAAATCAATCTGTTCTAATGTACCGATAAAATGGACTGCACAGGTTTAATGTTGATATCACTTTTGAAGTAGAAATAAGAAAATGAAGTTACAGCATGGAGGAAGATGTTAAATGATGGAGATACTTCTATTTATTCATGTGAATTAACTCAATTGGTGAGATTCATAATTATAATAGATACTAGAATAAGTATAAGGCTTCTAAACTAATATGACTTAAATATCTATCACAATTTGATGTTTCAAAAAGCTTCCAATAAAAAACATATTTTTTGCCAAAAATGACGGAGCTTAAATTTGACTAATTACTATTTTTATTATTAGTAAATTATAATATAACTACTATTACATATAAACTTGCCTTTTTTACATGAAGTAGCTTATGCACACTTTAAATGTATAATGAAGTTGAAAAATTTGAATATGTTTCATGGTCACTTTTTAGGTTCCACAGTATAATTGAGGCTTCTCTATTCACTTATTTTATAACACAGTTTTTACTATGGTTACCATTTTTAAAACACTTTAAATAAAAGTATCGATATATTATTTACAACTAACACATCACAAAAGTATGGATATACTATACACATGAGTCAGGTTTATCGTTCTACCTTGATTTGTATTCATTAAGAAGTTTTGATATTTCTTCACTTAGTTTTGAGGAAATGTTATGTGTCCTTCCAGTAGTTGTTGTAGTTCTAAGGCAATTAGTTTCCTTAAAACATTGTTCATAGGCACCCAAGTCTGGTCTGTCTCCTTTTTCTTAAAAGCTGTCCTTGGATTGGTGGGGATGATAAAATGTTACAAGCACATCTTTATTTATATCACTATCATTCACCTCTGCCAGCCACCATTGATCATCACATACACATGCAATAGAATCTCTTGTGTGAAATGTTATTTGTACAGCTTTTGTAGTGGAATAAATTTCATATTCCATAGCTTGTGAAGTAATGAAGCACTTCAGGTTACTCTCCGAACAGGAACAAAACAATGGAAACTCCTTGTACCAGTAATTGTCACAGAGTTTTCAAATCGGTCAAGAACAGGGTTGTCGATTTTTTTTTTGATTTTTTTCAAAAAAATCGGTTATTTATTCATCAGTTTTTTTTTGATTTAAATCAAGATTTTTTTGATTTTAATGATTTTTTTAAAACTATATATATATTTTTTATTATTTAACATTTGTATATTAGACAATGAGCATTACAGTCATAGAATTATATATATAACAACATACCAGTCATTAAGCTGTACTTTATTTAAAAAAACCAATTAAAATTTAATTCAAAAATGTAACAACTATTTAAAAAATATTTTTGAACTAAAATATAACAATAATATACTTTTGAGATATAAGACAATTTTATTAAGGAAAAAAGGAACAATATAATAAAAATTGTCATTTCTTGACTATAGATATATTATTGTATGTTAAAATATTATGGAATTTCACACTCAGCTGTTTATTTGTTTCATTACAAACACAAGTTTTGAAGCTTTCTCTACTCCTAATCTGTTTGACCCAAAACATTAAATAAAAAAAATTCTAGATAAAATTTTTAAATTCAGGCTTCTAAGTGCTTTGAGTCACTACCTGTGTGCCAAATTTCATGACAGTAAATGTGATAGATTCATCTGGACATTGCGCACAAGCTCACAAACATTGTCTTTTATAAGTATAGATCATAGTTTAAAATGCACTATGTAGATGTTTGTATGTCTTTTGGAGCATTTATATGCATTACTTAATTATTTTACATTTGAACATTATTGCAATATAAAAACTTTGTTGTCCCCAACATTATTTAGTTAATTATTACAATGAAACTCACTGCATTTTACTATGTTCTTTCTTTGTGAACATGATCCTAATATAAATACATGAAAATAATAGGTTTAGGATAGGGCTAATAGTACTCCTTTTAGAATGTATATAGCAGTCATATGAAATTTTGTTTCAGAATAGGAATTATTAGAGATAAAGTTCGGGAAAATTCCTTGACTCGGAGATAAGAAGTTTTTTAGATCTGGATGTTTAACAATTTTAGCAAAGTAACTCGAAAATTTTGCTCCAATATTCTTGAAGTTTTAATTTATTTTTCTGAAGATGCAACAATAATTTTTTCGAGTGTATCAAGGTGGTGTTATCTAAGGGGTTCTTGAGCCCCCCCCCCCCTCCCGGAATGAAGCAAGTTTTTTAAAATACTTTTTTTTTGTAGATTCTATGTCTAGACAATAAACTAAACCCATTCATGATGTTTTCTCATCATATTTCAAAAAAATTATTGCCTTGCGCCACAAAGGTTTAAAATCTAATTTGCTTGCATTGTCAAAAATAAAGATATAGAAAGTACTCTAGTTACATCAATTCAATGAAATATTTTTTTTATGTTCTATATATTCTTTCTTTAAATATATATTTAAAAATATTTTAAAATCACTATTTAAAGATACATGAACAATTTTATTTCATTAAAGCAGATTAACTTGATATTTAAAATAAAGTGATTTAAATCAGTGATTTTTTTAAAAAAAATCAGTTGATTTAAATCGCGATTTAAATCAGTGATTTTAATCAACTGATTTAAATCACCGCAACCCTGGTCAAGAAGTTTATTGTTATGATGTTGAATGATTTCTTCATCTTTTATGTAAGTGTAGGCGATTCCTTTTAAATGTTCATGACAAAATTTAAACATTTCTGCTGGTGTCAATATTTGGTTAGTGTACGGTCGCTGGAGACTTGATTTGGTTTCTTGAAGTCTATCTATCACTAAAGTTTGTGAACAGGTCTGAACATCCACGCATTTTGTTAAATAAGTGTATTAGACCTACAGCATTTTAAGAGATTATCTTATAAATAGAAACATGACATAATTTAATGTTATAACTTAACAGAATAAATACAAAGTAAAATTAATGCACCAAATGGTGCATTAATTGAAAATATAAATGCCATACGAATTAATTTGAATTGTAATTTCAATTACAAATATTACTTGAGGTCATATTATAATTTATTGATGATAAAAATAATACTTAGTCAAATTAGTGCTTCGTCATTTTCGGGAAAAAATACGTTTTTTATGGGATTTTTAAAGTCCTATAACTTGACTTGTAGATAAATATCAAATATGAAATTTTGACAACAATATAATATACTATAGAGGGTTTATCTGTAAAAATTTCAGATTTTTAAACTTTGCCCCAACAAAGATATAAGGTGTCAAAATTTGGATTTTTTTGAAATTTTCGGATTTTGAAAGCCCATAACTCTTAAAAGAAGCAAATCTCAGGGTTGAAATTTTTTGTAAATACAGAACATTAAGGTCCACATCCCCTCAAAAGTAATATGGAGAATATATTCCTTTTGGGAATTATATGACTTCAAAAATTGAAAATTTGTCATTTTTAAAGTCAAACTTTTAAGTTGATTTTTGCTATTTGGGATACAATTTTCCTTAAATGTGTACTAGAGATAATAAAGGCTGTATCTTCCTGAATAAACTGGTTTTTGTTTCATCAACCTCGGGTTCACCAGTTATGAGTAATAAAAGTTAACGCAAACCCCTACAAACGCAAAAATCGGCATGTTTTGTAAAACAAAAATGGCTGCCATCAGAATTCAGAAAAAGATAAAAAAATTAAAATTAGTTTTTTTGGACTCTCTAATTATGTAGGAATCAACATACAAAAAATCATTTGATTATAAAATGGTCAAGCAACCAGTTATTTTTTTTCTGGATCACTTGACATGGAATGACCCTAATCCGAACACCTTTTTTTTAATTTTCTCAAATTTTTTACTGTAAAATGAAAAAACAATTTCAAATTAGAAACAAAGCTAATGATTATTCCTAACTTAAAAGATGTATTTGAAGAGGTCTTTAAAAATGAATACAGCACCGTAAGTTGTAGAAACAAACTTGGATATCTTCTTTTTACCCTCAACTTATTTACCACTGTACTGCGCGCGTGCGAATCATTGCATGCTATTTCCATACACATTCCCAGAGTCAATACTTTACTGCATTTGGTATATCAAGAGTATTTTACTGAATTTCCCTGATAATCCAAATTCCCCGGAATCCGAACAGAGGTCGGCCACAATTAGGTTAAATTCCCAGGGTTCTACTATAATTGTATTCACATGTAATTTTTAAAGCAATTTAATTGCAAATTACAGGGATGCGATTCATCTGCGGATCCATGGTTTTCCACTATTTATCACACAGTAGGAATTTTCTCCCTCGGAGAGAAAGTGTAGAAATTCTCCATTGCTTGCTGCACAATCCTCCCCACCTGACTCTTCCGGATTTTATTTTGCTTTCCTTTTGCAGTGTAAAACTAGTTGAGCTTTGTAGGTTAATCCAGTAGACTGTTCTGCCCTTTCAGTTCAGCATCACTATTTGATTAACCAATAAGATCGCAAATCTGTTCCCCGAGATCTCTTCTCTTCCAAACTTTGGCGAGTTAACCATTTCACTTGTATTTTGCACGTGTTACTTTTTGAGATAGTGATTTTTTTTTTTTGCAAGATTATTTTCTTCCTACTCTTTTTACTTATGATTCTGTTGTAAGGAGAATGGCCAGCGTTCGTATGGACATTTTATCTTATTCTTCTGTTGACATTCGGGAAAGAGATAAACAAACTAAAAATCCCTGGCGATGAGAATGGCTGGAGAAATAAGCTGATGGGATTTTTTGCGTGAAATTATTCGAAAATTGAATAAATGCGGTGTATGGTATTGTATCGTCTGAAGCAAGGGATTGGCATACAGATCCAGAGGATTTGTTGCATTTACTGATCACGTTAAATCCGCAAAGCATAAGTCATTTCTTTAGACACGGAAGGAGCATTTTGCATTATCTGGTAAGTTGTGGTTTAAATCTTATTCGTTTTCCTAACTTTTGCTATTTATGATTTTTTAAGATCTGTGAGAATGTGATTTGAATTTTGGAATGTGATATGTTAATATATGCTGCTTGATTTGATGCTACTTGTGACAATTTTCCAAAGTTTGAAAAAAATGTGGGTTAAAAACATTTTGATAAGAAAAAATAGCTTTTAAAAATCAATGTACCTACATTTTTTATGTAGTAAATAAAATTTTATATATTATATATTTAAATTTATTTATTAACTTTTAAATATTATGTGTTGATTTTAGAAATTAAAATACTTTTGAACTGTGTGTGTATACGCTGCTATACTGTAATATTTTCTAAATAATATTTATTTCATATAAAAATTATGTATTTATATTTAATTTAATATATTAAGTATTTGAATATAAATTAATATTTATTCATTCAACCAAAAATAGACTCATTTCATATTTCATTGCTAATTTTAAATTTTTATTATTTTCAGGAAGTTGTGATAAAATGGAAAATGGTGAAACTCCATATGGATTGCCCCCAGCATATGCTGCTTTTGGACCAGTGGCCCAAGAAAACTTACCTCAGCCTTTGACATCACTCAGTGATAGAACAGTGAAACTTGAAGCAATGTTGCTCGGGTTTCTTGTGGAAAAATCTTTGCCAATTGCAGTGGCATCTGATCTTCTTGAGCTGGTGAAAGAGATGTCAAAGGTTAGAAAGGCTCTTAATCGCATTACTATACACTGAAATGCTGCTTCATACAAAACAAGATTTGGCATTTCCAAGACAATGAAAGAAGCACTCTTTGAAGATTTGCAGAAAGAGTTCTTTTCATTGAACTTAGACGAAAGTACAAACAGTAGCAATCAGAAGATAGTGACAGTACTTGTGAATTATATGACTAAAGATGGGAATTTACTAAGCACTTATTTTCCTACTGTGTTGATAATGTCAACAGTGAGACAATTTTTCAAGGACTAGTCCAAATCTTTGACAAAACAACATTTCATGGCAGAATTTGATATCAGTATTTATGGATTCATGTAGCGTGTTGGGGGGGGGGGAAGAAAATGCAGGACTAGAAATAAAAATTTGCTCACAATGTCCTCATCTTCTGAACATAGATGGTGATTCCTGCCATCATGTTCATAATGCTGCTAAGCAGTTTTCCAAACTATTTGGAATGCTTGTGAAAAGCTTATGCACTGACATACATAATTATCTGAAATGGTCTCCAGATCTGCAAGCAATTTTCGGAGAAATTTGCTGTGCATTAAAAGTAAAATGCACAATGCCCCAAACATTTCTATCATTCAGGGCTAATTCTACGCGTGACTCACACTACCAGTGAGAAAAAAATTAATCTTAAAATAACCATAAGAGGACTGATATTGTCATGAAAGGAAATTATCCACTTATTTTATCATTGAGGATGCTTAATTTACATATTCCAGCTATTACATTTCATCATATTATTTATATATTCTCTGTAAATGGGTAAAAATCTGCTGTGACTCTCACTACATGAAAAAGAAGTGATATTTAGCATTAAGAACAAAAACTCTTGTTTCTTCCTCTATTGATTTTTTTAAAAATATATTTCTATATGATTAACTATAATAATGGCAGTTTATATTTTGATTACTACTATATTAATTAGATGCATAATTAATTTATAATAAGACATTTAGCATGTGACTCACACTACACTTCATGTAAAAAAATTTTATTAGCAAGTAACATATACAAAAAGGATGTAAAGCAAACAAATTGCTCTTATTTTAGCATAATATAATATATGTAGGATCATTATCTCATGTTAAATTCATTAAAATTAATTTTTAAAAAGTATAGTGCATTCTTTTATCAAATGCTGGCTCAGAAAGTTTCTGTATTGAGATATCACTGAAATCAATTTCATCTATGTATTCTGATTTTGGCCAAGAAAATTTTAAAGTGTCTTTATCAAACCGCAAGAATTTGATTATTAATGTTGAAGATCCTTGCTTTGCAATAATTTACCCGCCAAAATGTTTTATAAATTTTTTCGCAGCAAAAGGAATCATTACCCAGTCTCCAACATTTAATGTTTGGGTTATAGAAGTATTTACTTCCTCTCCACTTGACAGATCTTTAGATTCTGAAGCACCTGAAATAAAATTAAATGTCTTATATTTTTTAGTATCAGTTGACACTAACGAGCTCTTTACGGAGAAACTTTCTCAAAAAAAATGATTCTTTCTTGTTTCTGGAATTGTATTTATTTCTTCATCATTCGGCATCCATATTTCTTTTAATTTTTGTTTTTTCTTTGCAATTCTTGTTTCCTGCAAGACGTACAACACCAAGACGTTTTTGGGCATAGCCTTTTTGCACAATCGACAAATTCTTCAGCTATCCGAGGACCTATATTTTTTGAACGAGTAGCTTCCCTTACTCTATGTTTAATAATACCCCCCCCCCCAAGACCATCTATAGCACCTTTACCATGACTGGTAGCAGTAAAATGCCACTGAAAATTTTCATGCATTATAGTTCCCAAGCACAATGAAAATTTTTGTTTAAAATGTTTTCCAGTACCATCAGATTGGTAGATAACATTTTTCATATTAAATTTAGCACGTCTTTTCTTAATGTTTTCAATAATGACATCAGTGAAAGTGGCAACAGCATACTTATCTTATTGCATATAATTTGAAACAACAACAATAGGAATAGATAGCAGCTGCCTTTGGCAATTTATGTATACCATAGTTGTGAAAATTTTGCAGGAATTTGTAGCCCAGTTTGCTGACTGAGTTTGGTCTCAGCTGGTGTTTTTGCCATCATTACTTATGAAAGAAAATATAATTTTTTATAGTTTTAATTCTACAATAAATATTTACCTATTAAATTAGTGTAAATAACTTTGAGGGAATGATGAGTCAAAAAATATTTCTCTAAGACGATCTGGGAACAAATTTTTATTTTTAGATAAATATTGACAATTATTTATGAATATTAATGTTTTAAAACTTAAGCATGTATATATCTGCATAAAATATGTAGTATGAATACATTTTTAACCCTCTGAGCGGCACAAACATCTTTTTACGTTTTTCGTGTTCAGTTCAAAAGCGGATATCTCGTATTTATATGTACATTTTCTTAAACAATTATCGATAAAGTGTTCTTAAGATTTCAGAGATATAATTAAATGCAAAAAAGATCGATTCATTTACTTTAAAGCTAAATTTTCTAACCTGATAACTAAAAGTGCAAAATAATTGGGCGCTCAGAGGATTAAAAACTTATATGCTTAAAAATTATATTATTAATGAAAAATAATATTGCAGTTCGCAATAATGTATTTTGATGTGACTCGCACTACATAAATTATTATTTTTTAAAAATTTAATATTTGCAGTTAAAGACCAAATGACTTTACTATAATATAAACCCTAGCAACTATTTAAAAAAGAGGAAAAATTCCTAGCTGATATTATAAAATTAACATTATAAACAAAAAAAGCATCTTTTTATGTGACTCGCACTATATGCACCAAGTCTAAATATAAAATGAAATTGTTATTTTAAAGAAAGCTCTTAATGGAATAATAAGTACATTTTAAAAAATTTAAACATCCATGTGTTTAAATAAAAAATAATTTTTTATTATTTAAATTACCTTTTAATTAGAAAATATTCGTAACAAAAGCTGACAAAAACACATTTCCCACATGTGCAGGTGAACACAACTTTTCATTCTAGGTGTTGTCAAATTTTAAAATTGAAGTTATTAAACAAATATTTTTTTAGAAAGAATAAATGCAAAAATAATTTTAAAATTTTTTGTGGAGGTGTACTTTGGCATGGAATTAACCTCAGGTGGCTTTCTATATATGATGCTGCTCAAGATTTGTTGAAGTTATTGGAAGCATTGACTGTTTTTTATTTCCCTTTCTTGTGTGCTATGAATAGCAGCCAGTTCTTGCATATTGTGGAAAGCTTGTAATGTTGGAAACACTAAGAGAGACCACATCCGAAATCTACAAAAGACTCTTGCAATGAAAGCTCTAACACAAGTGGGCAAGGAGCACAAGGAAAGGATCACTAAAAAGTTGTTTGATCAGCGATTAGAGACACAGCTTATTGCTAATCTATTTGACTCAGTTGAAAGAATATGTGAAACTATTTCAAAGTAGCACTCCACTGATTCACATACTTCATGAAAGGCAGTTGTATTTAGTAAAACATTGTCATAATTTTTCTAACTTCTTTTCTTTTTACAATAAAATTCTTTTGTTCTTTTAATTTTGTATGATAATTAAAATATTTTTTTTTTCTAGTTTTAAATTTTGCATCCTTTAAAAAAAAAAAAAAAAAACTTTTTTAATTTTTTAAAAATTTGCTATATTTTTTCTTGTTGATTGTTTGCATACTATTGTATTTAGTAAGATATTTTTTATCTTGTTTTATAAAAGCAGAAAACATGGCTGCCTTAAAAAGATTCTTCCAAAAAAAACAAATTTTGATGTGAAGGAGAAAAAAAAATCATCTTCCAAAACAAAATCTGTATTTATGGGGGATGGTGTTAAAAGGCTCTCCACTTCAGCCCCAAAGTCAAGATTGGATGTAGTGAAGAAATTCCAAAAAAATGTATTGAAGGCATATGTTGAATGTTCACAAACATAGCAGAAGAAGATGCCCTTGGATAATTTGCTGTTGCAATCTGTGTCGGCAATTGATCCTGTTTGTTGGAAGCCTTCTCTTTCTTTGACATTAATGAAAGGTCTTCCTGATCTGGTGACTAATGTCATTAGTGTTGCAGAAAGAGATGCTTTTGACTTGGAGGTACGCAAGTATCATGCTGCCAATTTACGGCAACCACAGCAGAAGGAGCCAGTGGATAACTGGTGGATGGAAGTTAAAGTTAAAAATTCCAGACAATTTCCATTGGTTTCAAATATGTGCCATGTTCACCTGTTTTCATGGGCCTAAAGTTGAGTCGAGTTTTAGTATCATGAATTCGGTCGTCACTTCTGAAACAAATAGACTAGGTGAAGAGTCGTTTGATACCATTGAGACTCTGAAGTATGGGCTTATGTCTGAAATTAAAGATAAAGTGGACAGAAATCTGTGCAAAAACATGAATTCAGCATCAGGGAACTACAGAGCAGAAGCTCTTATAAAAGAAAAAATGTTTGTGACAAACAATCAAGTCCAAGGAAAAATCTAGTGTCAAAGGAAGCTGCAAAGAAAATATCTGCAAAAGCTGCCAAATTTCAGATAAATATTAATCTGAAAAAAATGAGGTCCCAGGTGTCTCAAAAAATCCTTCCACTTCAGAATCTTGTACACAAAATGAAGCTGCTTGTTGTACCAAAGTGACTGATGCTCAAAAGCAAACTATGAAATGCCAATTGAGTCATGTCAATGAAAGACCTGTGAAAAAACAAAAGGCCAGTAATGTGTCCGAGATATGATGCAAAGGTCTATTGACCATTAAAGAAATGTTTGCTGAAATATGCTAGTGAGGTATATTTGCAATAAAGTACTGGTTTCCCTCTCATATTTGTTGTCCTATATATACATTTAAATTTGTCCTTGACAATATACTTCGTGAAGTGCCTTTGGGAAAATCGTATGCTATTGATTTCTTACTTTTATAAATATTTTGAAATGAATATAAATGCCAATTTGGATGTAATTTTGATAATTTTTTCTGTACATTGACTATTTAATTCATACTTTTTACATGTTTTTCCTTCGCGCATTGTTTTGTATCACATTTTTGGATTTCTTTTTTTTTTTGCCTTTTGGTCAATCACATCCCTGAAATTAACATTTCTAATAGTTTTTGTAAAATGCTTCTTGATTTAGAAATAGTTTAATTCTAATATTTTTATTTTATTTTCAGCCATTGCAGTTTAAACCAATTCCATTGCTGACAGGGAAAAAAATTCTTTATACATTGACATTGAAGCAAGAAATAAGAAGCTCTTTCAAAGAGTCTGGATACTATGTTCCACCTGTTTGTATGAAGAAAGACATCGAACGGTATACTGATAAATACCAACAAATTCATGCTGCTGATCAAGTTGCTTGGGGTGCGTTAAGGTTTAAAATTTTTTAATTTCCCTTCTATTATCATTCTGCATATAATACTGTAAATTAATACTATTTTTTTTATTCCTTTTTTGTAGATTTAAAAGCAATAAACCTTAAATTAGGTCAAAATTCTCCAAATTATCGTAATTGAGAAAACCTGATAATTCTTTATCTACATATATATTCCTTTTCTGTATTACAGAAAGCTTATAGATTTAGATTAATTAGCTCACTTAAGAGAGTGTCTCAAAATAGTATTGTTTAAATATGTGATATTATCTTTGTCTGATATTCTTCTGATAACAACAAGGTTGTTTGAGTGAGTTTTAATGTAAGAGCACTGGGGCTCAAAACTTTTCACAATTTGGTCAAAATGTGTCAAGCACATGGTTCAAACATATCTGTTGGTTTTAAAAGGAAATTCATAAAATATTTGGGTTGGTAGTATTTTAAGTGAACCGAACGTACAAAATGTAATACAAAGATCAGTAAAAGTAACAATATGATTGAATAAAAGTTTTAAAAAAAAAAGCAATTAAATAATGTATGTTCTTGAATTCCAAACCCTCCGCGGTTTTGCACATGTGCCAGCTGGAGTTGATATCACCAAAATAGGGGTGAAGTGGAAGATGGATGGGAAGATGTTTACAATTTACTTAGCATTATTTGACAAAGAACTCCGGAAATATGCTCATCGTTGCCTGTCACTTTGGGGATAAATTGTTCAAAAGTGCTAGTCTTGGCATTTTAAAAAGATCAGCGTGGATGAAATTATGAAAGCTAATGGTTCTTTTAAAATGTATAGGGTCAGGTGGGATAAAGTGGTTATAAAATCCACATTTTTTTAAATGATGTGGATTATAAATATAAGAATTTGTTAAAATACTTAACAATTCTTGGTTGTTATTTTACATTACATTATTAAAGAACACATTGCATTAAAATTTGGGGAAAAAATAATTGATTTAAACTATTTTATGACACTATCTTTTTGTCATGTTTTTATGGCCACTTTACCCCATGGGGTGGGGTAAGTGATCATAATTAAAAAATAAGCATAAAACGTATTATAGGTAAGCAGAGTTTTTGTTTTAATATATATTTAACAGAACTCCAATATAATTTTAACTTTGAAAGAAAATCGGTTTATTTGATCAAATTATACATTTTTAATAAACTATGATCAAAAGTTATCTCATCAAGAATTTTAAGGATATCTGAATCTTCAATTCCAACAATGTCATGATTTTTAGGAAAGGTGTAATAGTCTCAAGTTTTAGATATTTTATTGACAGAAAATCTCCTATTTTATCAAAAACCTGTCCAATAAGCTCTTTGATTGATCCTCCCTCCTTTTTATTTTGCTAACATCCCACAGAAATACTGTGATAATTTATTAACTGCAATTATGGATTGATTAAAAGACATTTTCTGCTTTTCGTCAAGTTTTTCTTCGCATGTTTTTAACGTTTTCTTGCATCTTTCTTTTTGTAGGTATTTTGTTACTAATTTCTTCAGTAAAACCTTCATTATTGCTTTTAACTTTTTCTTTTTTTTCCTCTTGAATCCTATATGGCCACTTTATGTACAGCTGAAACAGGTGGTTATAGAATTGCAAGTGGGGGGGGGAGCACCTTTTCAACAATTTTTAATATAACCTCATTTTTGTAGAAAGTATATATATTTTATTTCAGTATTTAGCATCATTGGTTACAACAGAATCTTAGGCAGTTACTCAGCTTTGTATCAGAGTTCCTGATCGTAACTCTTATACAAAGCTAGTAGTAGAAAAGAGTAGGGTTCAGATGAAATTATGCATTTCAACTGAACCCTAAATCTGTTGAAACGTTCCCTACCCATGGGGCACCTTTCAACAAATGCATAATGACTCATTTCACTCAAATGAACATAAATTTTATTCAAATATAACAAATGTACAGAAAAATATAGTGACCTAACAAAATTTATCTGATTTTAGGTTAACTTAATTTTTCTTGTTTTCATTTTTTGTTCCAGTTATTTTGTGCTACTTTCAGTTTTGACTTAAATGGCCTCATTACTCCAACAATTCATAAAATCCTTAATCCAGTGAATTCCAGCTATATTATTTTCATTCAAACTACTTGGAGTGCTTGAGCCCAGGCATTTTGAATAATTATATGCAAGCTGTCATACTTGTTTGCGAGTCAGACCATAGTTCATATTTGAACTTTTAATAATATAATCACAAAACATGCTTTCTTGATCTGTGGTGAAAACTTATTGTTATGTATACTTGGAGCTAAAGAAGTTGAGTGAAGTATTCAATGTTATGTTACCATCAAGACCAACTGTTTTACTTTATTTTAGATCAATAAATTAATGTAGAATAGAGCATTTCACATAAGTCTGCAGATGTTCTAAGAGACATGCCATATTGGAACTGTTTGCACAGCCTTTGCAATCTTTTTCTTCTGGCTTATTGTGCTTCTTTATGTAAGTTCAAACCATCTTGCCCAAGTGCCCCCCGATGTTTGTTGAAAGGTGCCCCACATGCTGCCATTAAGTTTAAAGTGTTATAACTCTCTTTAGAAAAATAATTTTTAGTTGCTAATAGTATTGTTAGATGCAGAAAATCTTAATTAATTTGGTGCATAAATCCAACTTATCTCAATGAATATATAGTAGGAAAAATTCAGTGATGAACAGAAATTTCAATTTTTACTTAGAAGTTCACCAAACAGATCTCATTGCATAGCAAAGCACATGGTTTGAAAAATGGAATGAATCCTATTGCCAGAAAATGTCCTCTTCTGAAACTTCATTCACCACCTATCACCTGATCAAATAGCATTTCCAGTGGAGAGATATGCTAACTGTTGAAAGGTGCCCCCCTTCCCCTACAGCTCATGTCAAATATTTTAGAGGCAAAACTATATTATCAGCTGTACCTGAAATTTCACCATGTTCTAGATTTAAACTATCTATATGTGATGGCCCTGGTTCTGAATTTCCATTCAAACTGACAGAATGCGGTGCCATGTCTCTGTTCTCATGTCCTGTACAGTAGACTTAACTATGGTAGGTTGAACATCTGTTTCAGATATTATAGTATGCTTCATTCTTCCTACTTGTTAATAGGAAGCAGTCCACGGCCTTTAAAATCATTAATTGCATTCTTTGAACGAAGACTGTCTATAATCAGGAGCGGCTCGTGCATTGAAATTACGGTACTGCAGCTCCCCAACTTTTATTCCATTGTGTAAATTTAATCACTTTATATTTCTCATTTAATGTTTAAATCTATCAACAATCTAACCAAATTTTACATTAAATGATTTGGATCTTCAAATAAACCACGAGTAAAAACTGAGGCAGAAAACTAAGTTCCCTATCTTATTTTTTCACTACCCGAAGATTATGCACAGAGGAAAAAGTATATAGAGCTGTCTAGCGTTGCAACTCTGAATTCTGCCTGCGAGCATGCGTAGTTAAAGAGTGGAAGCTTTGTCTTTCCTTCTTCTACCACATTTTTAAGCTGGAGGAGGAACTGTGATATCCGCAGCCACCAGATAAGCTTGAAACAGAGTTTCAAACATTTTTGCACAACGAAAATTTTTTTCGCGTGCCAAAACTTTTAAAATAAGTAAAGAAATGAAGAATAATTAATTATAAATAGAAGTTTAACTGAAAATTTTTTAATATTAAATTTCAATGAAGTTTTTTGCAATCCAAACGATTTTTTCGTTATAGATGTTGATGAGAAATTTTCTGTGATACAAATGTTTTCAAAATTTTCGCAACCACCAATGTTCTGTAACATCTTATTTGATCGCGATTCATAGTTTAAGAAGCATCGATTTCACATAAAACACGGTTTGCTTCAAGGAACAGAATTTCTGAAAGAATATTGATAAGTGTAGTCCCATTTTAAAATATTACAGAGCACTTTTAGTTAGATGTAATATAATAAATTAATCTTTATTATTTTGTTTTTCATCTTGGCATTTCCCTTTACTGCATAATACATCAGAACTTGAAGTCTACTTTTTAACATTAAAAAAATAACAAAATATTTTCTGACGCACACAATATGAATCGAGATAGGTTATATGCAGCTGTTTTGATTTCAAAGGGTTCAACTTTTTTTAAATCGTCATACAAGCATCAAGGTCAATGTTTTTAATCTTTTCGCTGGAAAGAAAACTAGAAGAATGGGTTTTATTTTTAAGTAACTTTTAATGATACTAATAAATAGTATTTGCTTAATCTTATTTTCATATTAAGTTATACTATAACATTTTTTTCTTGTTAATTGATAAGAAAATTATTTTATATTGTCATTTTATTGTTCAACTGCAGCTGTGTGAATGTTTATAAATGTAGTAGGGAATAAAGGAAATGGAAAACAAATTTTGAGTTTTAATTTTTTTTTTTCGAAATAAATTTGTTAAAATACTTGCCTATTAGAAGAGAAAAAGTGTTTTAAGTTTATTGATTAAATATTAAATTACTCAAAGTTAATGGAAAAAGACAAAAAAAAAAAAAATCCCTTTCCAAGCTTTTATTAAAGGGGAAAATACTCCAACATCTAATGGCTGGACATGAGAAAATGACTCGTGTACGGTGGTAAGCACAAAATTATAATGCAATTATGCATGACCTTTTTTACTGTTCCATAAGTCATGTAACTTTCGTACCCATCATAAATTAAAAGAACAGGTTTTTACAAATCTAAAGGAAATTGGATGAAGCATTTACCTTTAGTCTATTTTAGCAGTATACCTTTTAGTCTATTTTATTACTGTACCTTTATTCTAAATTATCTCCTTTGTAAATAACAAAAGGTAGCGTGAAATCATTTGCTGATGCACTTAAAAAGTACATCCCTCAGGGTTTGTACAAGTCCTTAAAAGTCCTTACTTTTACATTTAGTCCTTACAAATCCTTATTTTTACACCCCATTTTTAAAAAGTCCTTGCAAGTCCTTACTTTTTGCCACCTCAGCTAGAGCAAAATACATACAGTATTTAGAAAGTCAAAGATCCAAAGAAAAGACAAACAAAACAACTGAAACGGAAAGTTCTAGGAGGAAATAGATTTTTTAAAACAAAAGAAAATGTTCCAAACCAAATACACCAAACAAATGGGAAAGCAAATGATTTAGCTAATGAAGCTAAAAAGTCAAAGGACATAAGTTTATTTATTCAATCGCATGAACTAAGAAAAACAATTACTGAAAAAAAAATTTAAATAAATACCTTGGATGTAAAATTGAATGAAAAAGGTTTGGAATTAAAAGATATTTAATTTGATTACCAGTTTCATGGTTTTTTTTCATCAATTTATTAACTCGTATTTTTTTGAGTTTTTGTTGTGTTAAATTTGTAATGTAGCTTCTATGTTTTATATTATACTTTATCATCTAAAAAGTTGAATTTTCAAAAATGAGACATTTTATTTAAAATGCGTGTGACAATTCTTTAAGTTTATTAAATTTATAGGTCCTTATTTTTTGGTTTTTTTAGTCCTTAATAGTCCTTGATTTTCTTCTAAGGAAATGTGTATGAACCCTGTCCCTTTTTTGTAATTGACTGATTTTTTATATGCATTATATGATTTTGGTACAAAAATTGGGATTACTCAGTTTCATATCTTTAATTATAATCTGCAATGTATCTTAAATTTATAGTTAACTAAGATCTGTCTAACATATTAAGCTTAAGTAATTTTAAAACAGTGAAGCATGTTAAGTCCATCCCTATAACCACTTTACCCCATCTTGCTTAAATTACTATAGAATGATATCTGTAATTAATCCAGCTTGTCTGTTAATGAAGAGGTATTCTTGAGATTTATATGAAGTTTTCCAAAGAGTAAATCTAATGAAAACTTAATTATAAACAAAATGTAGGAGAGAAGTTAAGTTAGGTATTCAAACTGCTACATAAACAAACAAAATGGGTGTTTTCTCTTACTAAAGTGTTGCAATTTGTATAATTTTGAATGTTAAACTTAATTCTTAACTATTCAAAACTAAAAATAACAAAATTACAATCATACCAATATTCATTACAAAGCTATAGCATTTTAATTGATGTATGACCACTTTACCCCACCTGACCCTATATGCTTCATTTGGTGTGTGTGTGTGGGGGGGGGGGATCCTACCAGATCTTTCATATGAAAAGAAAATTCATAAGCTTTGATATTAAAAATAAGCCCCGTGATTTAAATATGAAATTTAGTAAAATTTGTATTGTGTGGTAGGCTTTCTTTCATCAAATAACAGGTATTATGAGTAAAATGTTTTTGACCAATGGAAATCGATGTAACCTCATATTGAAATTACAAACTAATCAAAGGTTCAGTAGATCTTGTAGATGCAAGTTATTGATCTGCATTAGCCAAATTTAATGACATAAACTATTTTTAAACTTAGCATACCAAATGAAACTGACATAAAATGATCGCAGTGAGTGGCATATTGCTGTTAAAAGAATTGTTGCTTAGTGGAAGCAGCCTGTTCATTCCAGGAATCTGCTCATGACTGTGAACTCAGCAAATTTAAATCATGCTCTGCTCATCTTCAAAGCCTCTACTTCAAACGTGTTGCCAGTAGCATATGCTGTTGGTATATATGCAGAATTTGCATTCATGAGAAACTCGGAATTTTCAGTGGTATGGAAATATTTAACAGCAAGAATTTCTTTATAAAGTTGGATCCTTTCAAACTTGGAAATAGATGCTCCCCTAATGCAATAAAAAAAAAAGCCACTGTTGGCTTATAAAAGTTTGTAGAGAATATACTGTTGCAAATGATCAGAATGTATAACCTTTCCAAATAATCATTTATAATGTATGATACTTTTGTTATTCTTCTCTATTTTTTTTTTAGTGAATGTGATGTTTGATGTAATAGTTTTTTTTAAAAAAAAATTGAATTAAAATAACATACAGCAAATAACAAGATGTAGAGTAGCATGTAGTGTCAGATAAGACATTCATTAACATATATGTGTATCATTAAATAACTCTTTCAGAAAAAGATAAGATGTAGAATAAGTTAAGAAAATTTTTATTTATTTTACATTTTAAATTATCTGATCAAAAATTAATTACTGGAATGAAATTATTTCATGTGTTAAATGAGCACCATATGTTTAATCAATAAAAATAAGTAATTTAGAATTTTAAAAAAAACTGCCAGAACTTCTGAGTAAGGATTAGAAAAAATTACAATAATTAAATTGAATACAAAATAATTGTTCATTTACTCATAGTATGTTATATCAGTGACTTAGTGGGTTTTAAGGTAAAGCATAGCTGAGAAACATGAATTGTGTAGATTATGGGTTTTGTCTTGGCTGTGCTTTTAACCAGCATCTTTCAAAAGCTTGCATATTGATGTGTTCTTTGTGATCTAGCTGGCTATTGGAGGTTTTCCTCAGCACCAAAAAAATATATGGGCCAGTTTCCTCCAAAAGTTCTCTAAGAGATAGCTGGTCTGGTACTGGAATTAGTTTCGATTTCTACCTCGGTTGTCATTTTGATACCTTGAGGTTGTTTTGGCCTACAGAAGATGCCACACATTTCCTTTATCATGTATCCTTAACTCATGGACTTGGCTATATATGTGGTCTAATTGGGATTAGAATCACCATCGCTTGTAGTATTTAAATTTTATTGTCTGTTATGTTTAAGAGCTGAAATATTCTTTTCTTGATTTGGTGATTTTACATTTACTCTTTATAAAGAATTGAATGCATATTTTATATAGGTGATGATGGTAGTAAATATATGTATATTTGTATATTAATAACTCTTAATTCTCAAAGAAATTTTATTTTATGAATATATATTGAGATTTTTTTAAAAAAAAAACATCCTGCCAGAAATGAGTTTTAAGTAGAGTAATATATAAAACTAAATATTATTTATTAATTGCAATTTCCAGTTGTATGAAAGTTAGAGTGACTTAGATGCATATCCAATGTGGTTCTTATAAGGTTCTTTGTTTTTTCTACACTTTGGATTTTTATTGTGTACTAGCTGTTGTAGAGTATCCAAAATATTTATTTTTTGGAGAATAATTCCTTTCATTTCACATGGTTTCTTCTTAATTCTTTCAATTTTTCGAGAATAAATCTTTCAACTATGTGTTATTTATATATCCTCAAAGTGAAATGAACTTTTCTCAATGTATAATTGACGTGTACAAATTTACTTAGTTGAACTTTCGTATTGTTTACTACCTGATTAAATCATTCAAGCTGATATTGTATCTGGTATGAACTTAATGCATGTGGATGCTATTTACATAATCCTCAAGAATGATAGAGGTTTAAAGAAGTGTGAAGTGTAGGATCTGGATATTTCTCTTATGATTACTGACCCTCCACAGGTTTATACAGTAACTTGTTGTGGTGCTGAATGGGAATATTTTGAATTATTTCCATTATTTTAAATTGGGATTTTTTATCCAATTGTAAATTGGTTAATAACAAGGTAAATCAGATTTTACTCATTTGAGCTATAGTTATGGTCATCCGTAGACAAACGAAGCATGCCACTCCTTGTCATAAAGCAGTGACTCATCTTTGGCAAAATTTTGATAAATATCAATGTCACTGCAAACGGTATTGTATCGTGCTGTTCTTTATATTATTAGGGTTTGTTGCATTAAGTTTTTTTATTATTTCATTCACTGGCATAATTTACCTTATGTTCTGTATTAGATTTTGCTTTTGTTCCTCGTGTTTCTTCTTGACAACTCGTAAGAAAGATTTTGGTGCCTCTGCTATCATTCTATAATCATTGTGGAACTCATCTCTTCACCCATCTATCTAATTGCCGTAATAATTAAAATGTCATATTTCTGTTCCTTTATATGATTTTGATCAGATAATTATAATGTGTTGCTGATAGAGGTTTCATGGAAACTATGTTCATTATTATTTAAAAATATTGTAAAAAATTTGTGTGCACCTTTGAAATGTTTAGAAACATTGTTCATTTTATCATATCTTGTTTACATATATTTCTCCTGCCCTGACATGACAACCTATTAATTTTATATTAGAGTTCTAAATCCATGACAATCTTCAAATTTAGTTCATGACCAGGGCACTAGGCTTCCTCAGATGTTTTGGATGTCTTTGGAGACAAAATCATTAAAAAAAAAAAATACAGAATCGCTTTAAGAACTTCAGTATACTCTATGTGTTTGCTTGAATTATAACTGTTTCTGAAACATTGAGTCATAAAACATGGTACATTTCCTTATGAATGTTCATAATTAATAAACATCTGACTTAAAGATAATTTTTCTGCCCTGAATAGATAAGAAACTTTTCCCAAAAGAATTATTTGAACAGCCTCCAAAGAAAAAAAAGAAAGTTGCAAAAGCTAAAAAGAAGGAAGTTGCTATTGTTGAAAAGTTAGAGGTGAGTGATAGATTTTTCAGATATGGATTTAGTTTTCACTAATTTGTAATGAGAATTTGCTAATTTTGCTTCAGCATTTTTTTTTTATCTGGAAAAACTGAAAAAAATTTATATAAAAATTTGATTGGCTGATGAATGTTTGCTCTAGAAGCCAATACTAGTAGAAATTTATTTATTAAGAATGACAGTGGATAGTTTATTTTGAACTATTTTTGTAAGTGAAGGCTTGTTCTATTATTATTTTTGTAATAAGTTAATAATTTTTACCTGTGTAAAGTATTATTGATTTGGACCATCTGTGATTTTTATAAACTAACTAAAAAAAAATAACCTATCATACTATGATGGGTGCAAATTGCCTCTTCATTCGAGAGATTTCAGATCAAATTTGACGTGTTTAAATAGATATATATGCTAGAGAAATGTTTAACATTGATTGAAAACAAACAAAATAAACATATGTTTTATGACAAGAAATATTTTTTTTATTTACATATTTCTTTATTAAAAAAAACCACTTGCCAAAAAAAAAAAATTTAGAAAATCTAGTGTTTCAAAACAAAGCACTTCTGCTTGTCAAACGTTTCCAAAAAATATTATCAAATTATATCATCAGGATTGCATTAAATAATGAGATGCATCGTGGCATCCAAGCTATATCACGTGCATAATATACCATTGACGTAATTTACTACTTTCTATTGAAAAATGGAAATTAATTTGAAATATATGATTAATATAATTTAAAATTTCTCGGGAACTATTGATCATAGCGATATAAATTTTATATCAATCGATAGAAAATTTTATTTCACTATTTTAGAGTTATTAAATTTGAAATTAGAACGACAATTACTCTTTTTAAATTTAAAATTACTGAAATTTAGGTTCTCTAACAATGAAGTAATGCTGTTTAATGTCTCACAATGCTATGGCTCGAATTTTATAGATGGTGACGTCGGAGCATTACTGAGAGATCTGGGCTATTATATTAGTAATTTTTCAGTCTAATATTCCTGGTTAAAACTTTTATCTATATGTTTGTAAATAAGGCAACAAGGAAAACATGTTATTACTTATATAAACATGTACATTAATGTAAACTAATTTTAATATTTTATAACTTCCGTAGAAATTGCATAATTTATTGTTAAATCACAGTTTTAAATTGTTAAGAAAAAACTGAATGAAATTCATGTATTAGTTTTGTTAACAGTATTATACTATGTTTATGGTTGATTCACTCAGATGCAAATATACGAGAAACATCAATTTCATAATATATAGTTATAGTTTCTAAAAAATCACCTTATACTTGAATCTGTCAGTTAAGAATTTCAGTTATATATTATGAAATGTGTAATACCTTAAATATGTTTAGAGTTGTTACTCTTTCTTTTGGATAGGTACTTGAAGCTAAAGAACAAGCAGGCGATACTGAGGATGAAGAAGAAAAAGAGGAAGAAGGTGAAGAAGTCATGGAAGAAAATGAAGAGGAGTTAGAAGAGGTGATATTTGTTTTCCAGAATATTTTCTCACCAACTTGCTTACAAGATAAAATATTCAAGTTAGGCCTTTAATTTATTCTGCCAATAATATTTATGTTTAAACGAATGGTTATTGGTATGAAACTTTTAAATTTAGAATTAATATAGTGAGGATTCCTAACTATTTTCAACAGTGGATAAAAACTTTGCATAGCAAAAACTCTTTATTTGAATCTTAACATTAAGCATTCAAATTAATTTATATACAAAACTCACATTTATTGTAGCCGTTGTTTAAAATGTGTTCTGCCATCCATTATCTAATGCAGAACTTAATGTTCAATCTAAATTAACAGCACATATATGTAGCAGTATGCAGTATTGTTACATAGAAATAAGCATTGTTAGTTTTACTTTTTGAAAAAAAAATAGATAACTTTTTTTTTATTATTATGAGGTTAGATTGTTATTGTAACAATGATTCCTAAGCGGGTCTTTTTTTATCTCAATATCTACTACTACATTTTCATCCTAAAAAGAATTATGTGATCAGGAGAATCAGAAAATTAGTAAGAAAATAATTGGAAATAGTGATTTATCAAATTTTAATAAAATCCTTTTAGTTTTGTTGATTAACTACTTTTTACAAATATTGATGAACCTGAAAGAATTTAACATGAAAATTTTCATGATCCATTGGTGTTCTATGCTACCCCATGTAAAATCATGACCCATATTTTAAGAAGCCATGTTCTAAAGCAGTTTTTCATCAATTTTTTTTAAGGCTTAAAATTAATATAAAATGAATATACTTAAATATGGAATTTATCAGTTGAATTGAAAGTACTTTCTCTAGAACTGAAAAGTATGCCACCAGCATACTTTCCTGGACAGTTCTTAATTAAAGCTGAGACTAAAGCTACTTAATAGCACATGATTCGTTGCGATACTGTACTGATGTAATATCATACTGATTCATTCAAATTTTTTTCCAGGAAACTGATTATGCTCTTAGTTATTTTGATAATGGAGAATCGTATTTGGATGAAGAAGATGACAATGCAGATGAAGGTTATGAATGACGAAATTAAATTATTGTAATTTTTGTACATAACACTTTTGTAAATAAATTTTTATCATTTATGAAAATGTTTCATTCCTTTAAAACATTTAAGTTCTTTAAAAATAACTAAATAATTTTTCAAATTTATGTATTTATATGTACATTTACTAGTAGTATATTGAATATATAATGCATACTTTCGTGAGAAATTTTGATGTTAAGAACAATTTTTCTAATATTTTTAACAATAAATAGTTAGACTGTGCACATTAATCTAAATAAAGGTTTTGAATTTTCATGTTGTAGTAATAAAAAGATGGATAGTGTGAACAATATGTTATTGGTAGAAGTAAGTGGAACAAAATCTTCTACAACATCACTGATTGCATTAGTGTATTTACTTTTGAAATTACTTAGAGTTTGGATGTAAAGAGATTACCCATATAAAGTATTTTTAAAAGTGCTTACAGTTTAAATTTTTGGAGCATTTATTTATTATAATTATGTATAGGACTTTTAAAATAAGATATTAATTTTGAAATATTAGCCAAATTCTTAAATTGCAGTTGTCATTGTATCTGATCAAATTAGGCTAAATTTAGCTTCCATTAATTTAGAATGCATGAAACATATTGTTGTCTCAATGATTTGTTTATATTTTCTTTTTGGAAGTGATATTTTCTGGTAGAATAGGTATATGGGGGATGCATTATTAAAAATAATTAATTGTACATTTGAATATATCATTTATGTCCCGAAACATTTATAGGTGATAATTTCTTTTATAAATATGATGGCAAAGTAAATAATTGTGTTATATTTAAAACATAGGTCCATTTTTAAATTTGAATTGCAAATTTGCGATGGATAGTAACAATTTTGATGTGCTCTAAAAAATTTATTTTATTCATGTGTAAAACATTTATTTATGACAAAAAAATTAAAAAGTATCGAATATCTTTCTATATTTGTGATATGTTAATTTGGATTAATTTTTTAAATGTACCACTTTTGTAAATAGTAATGTCACAGTTATATTAAAACGAAAACAGACTTTTAAAGATATCATCCTCACCTTTCATATATTTTATGAATTTAAATATATGAAAGAAAGCAAACAAAGTAATGCTCACGACAATTTACAAGAACTGTATTAATTACAATTAATACAGTTCTAGCTCTGCATTAATACAAACTTTTATATGGATAAAAAACATTGAAATTTGTCCTCTTCATTGAAACTTGAAAAGGGGTAAAAGTGCTTTATTGAACATTGCACCTAGAAGGCAGTTCCATTACTTTTCAATTAAAAAACAATTATTTTCTTATAAAATTGCAGTCGGGAGACAAACCTAGAAAACAAGCGCTGAACAAAAGTGTAAGAAATATCCTGAAAAGAGTAAATGAATTATTTTTATTTATATGGTGCTGTTTGTTATTGAAGCAGTTTCTTAAATAAAATCCCAGGGATCAGCAAGTGAAGCAAATAAGGTACAAGTATATAAGTGTTCCAGCATATAAATGTAGTTTTATTTAAATGATTGATGTTCTGTTTGGAAGCTACATAAGGGCTTTTATGGAAACAGTCTCATAAATTGGAACCATAAACAAATGATGAGGATTACACCTGAGCTGGCTACTCCCTCTCTAAGCTTCCATATCTCACCAGCAGGAGAATATTTTGACCATAATGGATTTAAAGTGCACCAACCCCATGTTCACAGCACATCTTTGGTGGAAACGGATGTTGAACCTGTGACACTCCAATGTGAATCCAAGATTCCACCACCTTGGCCTTATAAGTAACATCTGGCCAAACTGTAAAGGATGGGAGAAGGAATAAAAACAAGCATTTTTAGTTTCCTTAGGATATGTGTTCGGGAATGCCACATTAAAGTGATAGTGGCTAAAAAAAATTGGAAAGGTAAAATTATTGACATTCTAAATGAAATATGATAAACCTCTTAATGAGTCTTGTTTTTATAGCAGATGCTCAAAAGCCCAATACTAAATACAAACTTTAAATTGTCAGCTCATGGTTCTGCATACTGACAGATTTACTACTGCTGCTGTCTGGTGATAAGATCTTGTTCTGATTCAATGACTGTATTGTACATGTTATCTTCATGTGTTCCCTTGGAAAGAAATCGAAATATGACAAATCTGTCCAAGGAACAAACCAGCCTGACCAATCCTGTGGTTTCCAGACTTAAATCTGACTTATACTATTCTTCATGTTTCCTTGATACTTTATCTCCATGCCCATAATATGTATCGAAAAATGTTTATTTTGGTGTATTTTACCATCCTTTTCAATTTAGCCAGATATGAGTACCCTATATGTAATGAGTTGTCTCTATTCAGCGGTGAATCCAGGATTTGGGTCTGTCTTTACTCACCTGACAAGAATCATAAAGAAAACTACAATCCTTTACTTTCGATAATTTAATAAAAAACACAATGAAATAACTAGCCAAAAATTGTTTTTGACCGCATCAACACGACGAGTACAAATGGGATGATTACAAAAGTGGAAAAATTTTTGAGCCTGTCAAGCCAGGGAGCAATATTGTCACGATTTTAAGGGAGATTTAGAACAAACTACTGTAGTGATTTTAAATAAAATCAAGAAATCTGGTTTAGCTTTGGAGGAGGCTGCAGCCCCATAGCACCCCCCTGGATTCATCACTGTCTCTATTCTTAAACAATTCAATCCTATTTCTAATATGTTCATATCCAATGTTCTGAATATTATATGAAAAGATAAATTTGATAGACAAACTATATTGGAGTTACATTCTTCTTGTATGTATTGAAATTCATGAATTACTACCATCAATGTTTGTAGTCTTCATACCCCTCTAATCTAAACTTAGGTTTTTTTCTTTCTTTCCTCCTGACTTCGATGGATAAGACTTAATGCTCAAGGAATGTATATGCATATCATTTAAAATTTATGCAATTTCGATAATATAAAGTTCCTATAAAAACTACAGGCCTGAAACAACTGCAAACAAATGAAAATTCAGAATGTTCCTTTCTATAATTTAGTTTTCATATTTACTCTGATATTTGTAACCATTTATAGCAATAACATAGTTGAGGTACACCCAAAAAGTATGTGAATATTGTGACCCTATCAAAATTTCTCTAAAGATTGAAAACGACTCATAAGTGAACAAAGAGTTACATAGGTTTAAGGACTTTCTTCTGCAAAAAGGCTTCCCTTCTTACAGAAGCGTTTCTATAGTATACTACAGAAACGCTTGTGTGTCAGGCATAAAGGAAGTGGCAAAGAAGTTAACAAAACACAACATTTTTTAGCACTATGTGAATATCTACAAATATGACACAATAGCTTTGCTTTGATTCTTAAATCGAATAGCTTGAAGTACAATGAATTCGAACATTCTTGCTTTGTTTCTGGGCAGCTCAAGTCCTATGTTTCTTAGTCGTATTGCTTGGGCTGAAAATTTTCGAATTCCAATTCCTGCATTATATTTGAAACCTTAGCATCTGTGACAGAAACATTTTATTCCTATCCCATTAGTACCAAGGCTCCCCAAACTGAAATTTGCAGATCCCATTACAGGCATGAAGAGATCCGACATTGCTGAGATTTGGTTTGGTAAAAACTTATTCCTTTTACTGATGCTTTTCGTTAGAGATTGGTTGCTGGTAGAATGTTGTCTCTGTCAGCTGCAGGGGTGTAGTGGAGCCGGGAAGCTATTATGGCACTGTTTTTTGCAAGAAATAATTAAGGAAAAAATTGTAAAAATGTTCTTAAAACAGCGCGATCTTTGCACCCAGCATAGAGCGTTTCGGTACCGCTTAATTTGACTACACCACTAGTCAACTGAATTATGCTTCTGCTGGCTGCCTCATGTATATGGGTAGTTTGCTTATACACATTTGGCAGGTACTTAGTTTTGAAATGTTATTTTTTTGTTTTGTTTTTGCTTACATGCATAAAGCTTCTTTATGAAGGAACGATGACTACTCGTTTTACTAATCATGATAGTATTTGTGATTGACATGTTTTGCATGCAAATATCATTTCATACAATTTATGACTGTATTTATTTTTGCAGAAACTTTTGTGGCTTTCTCAAACCGATGAACTTTTCTTTAACTTTTAAGACAATACAGCAATGGTGGTGTGACTCTTAGGGCCAATCTATGGTGACTGGTCGTACCCCAGTAAAACAGGGGGGGGGGGTTGCAAGAGCCGCTCGTAATAGCAGCTACTTTGCATGGGGCTGCAGTGCCTGATAAAGTCGTGGCGGCCGGTCATTCAACGTATGCCCGGATGCTAAGGCAAGGTGGGGTGATGGCTGGTTTGTGATCGTGATTTCTATATGTAAAAAATTTTATTAGCATCACAGTACTCACGTCTTTCTTAGAGCGATGTATCATTGGTTAACAACATAATAAGTTTGATTATTTTATTATATTTAGAAATCTGATTTTGCATTTCCCCCAATTTCTGTCTTTTACATTAGTAAGAAAAATTTTTGAATGAAGTCTGCTCTATTTGTTAACCACTAATGAACAGCTGTATTGCTATTCATTAGTGGACAACAGACGCAGGGGAAAAAAGAAAAGTCGAGATGGTTTTATTGCACAATTTAGGAGTTTGTGTAATCAACAGATGATCAAATTCGGGTAGTTAGTTCCGATAAAGACTATGGTTTGTTTCCTATAAAAATAAAACTGTTCCTTGACAGTGGTTTGAGCAGTTTCTAAGTATTTCGGAATAAATGCCATAACAAATATTTTTTTTATTCTCCCGGTATGTATTATTAAACCATGCAAATCACATTTTGGTATGTTATCTATAGTTTATTTTCTTTCAAATAATCATTTTAGGCTATAAGATGAGAAAACAAAATTAATGGTTATCAAACTCGGTCATATGTATAAAAAAAGAGTTTGTGATTGCAGTTTTTTATATTCTGAAAAAATCTATCATTTCCTTTTGTAAAATAAATGAAATCGAAAAAGTATTAGATTCCAAATAACCCTATTAGCACAAGATAGTGTGCGATATCTCTACGATATTCTGAATGCCGTACAATATCGTAAAGATATCGTCGGAATATTGTACAGCATCTTATACTAATAGGGGAAGGACTATTCCATAGTGCTGAAAACCGATTTTTCCACTTAACTACACGATGAGAATGGATTTGATAGAACAATTTGAGCATAATTCCTCATGCAAAACTCGCAAATATTTGTTTCTCGTCTAGGGTACAGAAATTATGACTAAAATTTGGTATAATCAATAAAACTTTGGAAATACATATTCAGTATGCAGTTCATATGTAAGCTTAATTATAGGCAAACGAATGTTAAATTGCTTAGTTCCAGTTGATTCTTTATGTTCTTTCTCATCATGATGGAGTCAATTCACTTGAAAAAATCAGAGCATTGAAATTTTCTAATAGAAATCACATTTTCCTTGTTTTATTTGTAGTATTTTTTACACTTTTACAAAACAATATTGGATAAAAACACAATGAATTTGAAAAAATGTCAAATTCAAAACCGGTTTAAAAAATTGGAAAGGAGAAGGACAAAAATTATGCCTATAAAATGCAATTAACAATTAATTCCAGGTTTATTAAAATACTAATCATATTTAATTTAATAATTGAGTGCCAATTTTAAAAAATGAAATGGGGCTACGTCCTCGATACTATTGGCGAACATGCTTGTCACCAAAGGCGAATAATTCATGATATGTATCTCAAAAAAGATGTTCCAGTCGACCCCGTATTAGCTAGCTCGGGCTTTGATGGGAAATTAAGGTTTAGCATGAAAATTTGATTCAAACGTTATAAGGAAGCGAATGGTGTTCTCTTCAACCGTCGTCGAAAATTTAATTGAGCATTGGTTCTGCTTCCAATTTCTCAATGTCGGAAAAAAATGATAAAAGAAAACTTCTTTCATTTTAATTAGATGCAGAATATCATATTGGATGACAACAAAAGAAGTTTCTTAGATTAATCCAAAAGTTAGTAGACTCACTTTGTTGACAAGAAAGTACATTAATTACCATGACCTTGTCCTTGACTGAACACCAATGTCTTTTGAAATAGCAACCTAACTCAGCAATGTACTGGCCCTTATGTTCTTGCCACAGCTAGAATGCAGCTTGGAAGTCACTTCGTATAAGTGAGTCTACACCCATCTGAGATTTGACTGCAACTCGGTAATGATAAGAAAGCGATCTTCAGCTATATTTTCATCTTTAGGAAGAGGAAAAAGTCTACAAGAAATAAATCTGGTGAGTAGTGGCGGAAGCGATACACAGCCATTAATAGCAAAGAGATGAAATACTGCATTATCGCATAGGATGCATTATGGTCTTAAAGAACCGGAATCTTTACGTGCCACAGATTCGATTGGTTTGTTTGATTGTTCCTCAGATGCACCAGAACTTAGCGGTAAAACACATATGACAATCTTGACCTGGAAGAAAAATTCGTTATGTATGTATATTCGCTATTTTTCTCACAGATATTGGAAAACCTGTCACAAACAGATATTGGAATAATGCCTGTGCGACTCGTAAAATTACGTATATTTCATGCAATTTTGCGAGTATCACAGAACTCGCATGAGCATTCTGACTCATCACCTTAAAATTGCTGAAGTATATTCTATGTCTATATTACTCATTTTAATGCATAATTACTTGTTGCGAAAATTTTATCTTGCTTTGTTCCACTTTTCTTAGCTTCAACGATGTGTCTTAGCACACTGCTTTTCTCTAGACTAGAAGTCACTATTACTGCAAATACAACTTTGTTCTGCCATTTGTGAGCTCTCTACAAGTGTATTCTTGGAACTTTATAATTCTCTTACGTATATCATGATTCAATATCGTATTTTATTTATTTATTTAGCTATATTAACGTTTTATTTTGAAGGGGAGGGGGTACGAGGGTTAATGAAAACGGGTCTCTTAATTCTAAATTGTGATCACATGATTGCATCTGAGTCGATCCTTCTCTGTCCGAACTTCATGACGCACCACCGTGAAGATCTTTGATCCTCCAACAATATGGCATGCACCAGCCTCAATTATATGACAGTTAGAGGCTTTGATGACAAAAGTCATCAGGCCACAATGACTTCAAGTTTCATGCAAAAAACAGGCGAATTTTGATTTGCATCATGCAATGATGCTTAATTATTATGTTGCAAAACAGAAAAGCTTATCTTTAACATCATTCATTTTTATACCATAGAAATTATGATCAAGGAATAGGTTTTGACTATCTTCGAGATATATTAAGAAGAGATTCTCTAATTGCAATCATAGGTAAATTTAGCAACTCAGTTAAGAAAATGAATTTATGGAACCTACGAAGATTGAAAATCTTTTTTGAGATCCAATTCGTCAGTTTCTCTTTGGAAGTCATGGACATTTGCAACTGGATAGTGCTATAAAATTCTTCGCCAAAAATAAAAATTAACAAAAGAAAAACGCAAGATTTCATAACACATTTTCTTAGATTGCGCATATACGTATTTTAAGTTTGTGTGAAATATCATCGCATAAAATTAATAGGTTGAAATCCAGTTTAATGTATCCCTTGAGTTTGTCGCCATTATGACAACTCATTTGGCGACCAAACAATACATTGAAGCGGTTATGATTGGGTCGCCAAATGGATTGCCATATTGGCCACAAACTCAAGAGGCACATTAAATTAGATTTCAACCAACTCCAATTAACAAAAGGATTCATAACAAATAATTGAAAAGTCAAACTTGGGACATCAATTTTGTCTTGTTATTAATATTTGAGGTACATGAATACTCCTAATTTTCATACACAAAAGAAAATCTAACAAATGATGTGCATAGATCGTTATCGATTCTCTTAAAGCATCAGCTTTTGTTATCCGCAGTCTTTCAACAAATCAAGATATAGATGGACATTCGTTTCATTGGTTTTTATTGTTCAAATGGGACGCCGAGAATTGGCTACAAAAATCGATTGGGATAGGGAAAAGAATGGTGTTGCTTCTCTCTGACGAAATAAGGCTTAAAGTCTGGAGATATCGAAGCTGAAGAGCTGCTGGAGAATCCGCAATGATATCAGCCGCTTCCTTCAACGCACTCGAAGCTCTTTTTTCACCATCTGCAGTTATGACTTTGGCCTTTGCACCTCGAGTAGCTTCGGCTTCAGCAGCCATTGCCCTCTGCAACTTCTCTGGCAGACGTACGTCCTTTATCTCGACTTTCTCAACTTTTATTCCCCAGCTTTCTGTGGTTACATTGAGACAGTCTTTCATTTCTTGGGCAATAGTCTGTCGCTCTGCAACTATGTCCTCTAAGTAGCGATCCCCAAGTATGCTCCGGAGAGTAGTTTGAGAAAGAAGTTGAGTACTGTAATTCGCGTCCATCACATTAACCACGGACGCAGTTGCATTTCTCACACGATAGTAAATCACGGCATCTACCTGGAGAGTGACAGATTCTTTTATGAGCACCTCTTGTGAAGGTATATTGAAAGTCATGGTTCTTAAATCTACTTTAGAATAATTTTCAATGCACGGCAAAACGAAGCAGAGTCCAGGTCCTTTAGCTTGCCCACCTAATAATCGACCCAGACGAAAAATAACAATTCTTTCGTATTCTGGTACAACGACGATGCAAAAAAAGAGTGAAAACGGTAAAGTAATTATGACAAGAATTATTGATAAAACAGTAAGAATCTGTCCGCATATTCCGATTGCTGTCTCCGTAAACTGTTCAGAAGGTTGCATTTAATCAGATTTATAAATAGTTCATCCCTCATACAGAATTGATCTCCACGAATTGTGAAGTTTATGGATAGTCACCGCAAGTTTAAAGACGGTATAAATATGAAAGAAGCAAATTTAAAAAGTAAACGTTTCAATGTGTTTTTAAATCATTGCATTTTGTTTTGTTAGCTTAAAAAGCTCACGAGACATTAATATTCAGTTGAATTTGGTGGTTTCGCGTTTGTGGTCTAGTAAGATTTTTTTTTCGATTTCACAAAATATTTTTAAGTTTCTAAGATCTCGTTTTGCGTTTTTATACTTGAAGTAGTTATCTCGTGAACAAATAGATGTAGCTGCATGTATCTTTCACAATGGAAAGCAATATAAATTGGTAATAATCAAAATGAATAGAATGGGTTTTGTTAAGGTATTTTGGTATTTTTGGCGCAAGAACCATGAAGTTAACTGTACCACGCCTGACAAAATGTTAAAATTGCAACAAGACAAATAAAAATTGTACAGTTGTGTGATATTTGATGTAAAAAGGATAGATTAAAAACGTTGGCGATGAACTACTTCGATCTTTATGGTTACAACGCTTGCCCACACAGATGCAAGCAATTTTAACTACTTCTAGTGATGATCTTAATAAATTATCTATCATGGCGGATAAAATTGCAGACGTACCGTCTGGTAGTGAAATATGCTCTAATCATGTGAAAACGAAAGTACCGGAAACGAGCACTCCTAATGACTGCATTTCAAATTTACAAGTCCAAATAAGTGAACTTTCACTGAAAATTGATGGAATGTCGCAGTTTCGGAGATCCAGAAGCATGAGTCGGCGAAATAATTATCGCGCCTGCTTCTGTAGTCGTAAGGATCAGATGTCTGGTACCACTTCCGTTTTCGCGAAAATGCTAAAAAGTGTGTCCCACTTGTAGTTGCAAGCAGGAAAACTAGAGGACTGATCGCCCGTAAAGGCCAGAATAATTGCCGTCTATAATTCATAGACCATCGGGTCTTAACTTCCTAGTGGATTCAGGTGCTGATATTTCTCGTTCACCTCCTTCATCCGCAGAACGCTCAAACCAAAAATCTTTGTTAAATTTAGCAGCGCAACAGCACAAAAAATAAAGTACGTGTATGGAACTCGAAACCTGTCTCTTAATATTGGTAAGAAGAATCTTACCTGGTCTTTTATTATAGCTGACGTTTCTAGACCTATTTTAGCGCTGATTTCTTAACACATTACGGAATAATTATTGATGAAAATCAAATGTCAAAGATCAACAACCACACTAACTCTCTACTGGTAAAATTTCATCGATAATACCCCATCTATAACTGCTTTAAAGTTATCTTTAAATTTTAATCGATTTAATTCGGAATACAATGATATTTTTGATGATGTTGAGAGATCTCCTATCAAAGTTCAATCTCACTAATGTTACTCGTAATTCACAAAAGGCCTCCGGTAGGTGCTAAGGCAAGCGCTCCCGATAAACTAATAGCAGCCAAACAGGAATTTCAAAATTTAATCCATAAAGGAATCTGTAGTCCTTCTACCAGTTGTTGGGCAAGTCCTTTAGTAATGGTAAAGAAATCTGATGGTTCGTGGAGGCCATGCGGAGACTACAGAGCTCTAAACGCGCAGACCATTCCAGATAAATATCCTATTAGGCATATCCATGATTTCACCTCATATTTGCACGGCAAAACTGTTTTCACAACCCTTGATCTCAAGCGTGCTTACCATCAAGTACCAATGCATGAAGAAGATAAGCAAAAAACTGCTATAATAACCCCTTTTGGTTTATTTCAGTTTAATTTCATGACTTTTGGTTTGCGGAATGCTGCTCAAACAATGCAGCGCTTGATGGATAATGCACTTCAGGGGCTTGACTTTTGTTTTGTTTACATTGATGATCTTTTAATTGCTTCTTCCTCATTGGAGGAACATTTAGATCATTTGAAACAAGTTTTTGACAGGCTACGAAAATTTGGTTTGGTTTTAAATCGCGATAAATGTGTTTTTGCTGTGGAAAATTTATCATTTCTTGGCCATAAGATAGATAAATATGGTATTACCCCATTACCCGAGAAAGTTGAGGCCATTTCAAATTTTCCCCAACCCAAAACAGTTAAAGATCTGAGACGATTTTTAGGCATGCTAAATTTTTTCCGTCGGTTTTTGCCTCAGGCGGCTCAAAAACAATTACCTTTACAAAAAATGTTGGGGAAATGTAAAAAACGCGACAAAACTCCACTTAATTGGACTGACGAATCTGACCAAGCTTTTCAAAATTGTATTAACGATCTTAAGGAAGCAACTCATCTGGCACATCCTGACTCTAACGCAGCCATAATTCTAATGACGGACGCATCCGACAGAGCTATTGGTGGCTGTTTACAGCAACGCAGTTCTATCCTCCCGCCGCCAAAGTGGTGACTCGCGGACAAAGAACACGCAACAACAACTTTCAGTCCCACTAGTAGATGGCAGCACCAAATATCAGGTCAATTCCATCTTCTGCTACATTCACCAGATGGCAGCACGACAACTACTACAGCAACGCAGCTCTCCCAATTCAAAGCCTGTGACACATTTCACAACACAAAGTCTATGACACATTTCATAGCACAAAAGCCTGTGACACATTTCACAGCACAAAGTCTATGACACATTTCATAGCACAAAGCCTGTGACGCATTTCACAGCACGCAAAGTCTATGACCATTTCATAGCACAAAGTCTGCACGTGCCTGCGCACCACCAATCTGGGCAGCAATCTGCGCATATGCGCGCAGAACATCGCTTCCTTGATATTCAGATAATATCAAACAAGCTGGGGGTTGCTCCTGTGGCGCACCGTGCTACGCCATCTTACTCTGATGTATATTAGCCAATATCCGCCTCCGGATATGGGGAATTCCTTTTGTCTAGTGGTTAGGATTTTCGGCTCATAACCCAAAGGTCCTCAGTTCTATCCTCATCGCCGCCAAAAATTCAGTAAAATATGAACATTGTTTAAATATTATAATGATATTTTATAGACTTCAAAATTGCAGAAAGAAGCATGCATGCCGAAGAGATTGTATGAGGAGTTTTTCCAAATAATGCGATGATGAAATGGAAGTTGTTTTCAAAAATTGCAAACGCTAGGGATTAACTTTTAAGCATTCTTATATGATGTGGTTTTATATAAATTGCACCGTTAGTGCATTGATGATTTTTCTCCGAGCAGCAAGTTAATGTAAATAAACCTCGTACACTCTACAAGTAACAAGCATGTGAAAACGATATCAGGTTTCCTGTTCGTACGTGGCTATAACCAAAGGCGGATCTAGGAATCCGTTTAAGGGGGGTGGGCTACAGTGAAAAGAATTTTTTTCTATATTTTTAACTCTTAAAAATTAAGAATTACTTAACTGAATTAATTACTATTATCAATTTAATTAAATTCCAATTAATTAAATTTTAATTAGCTAAATTTTAATTAAATGAATTTGTTTTGGAATCCATGAAAGATACTGTGGAAAAACTAATTTTAGTATTTTTAATTTTTTTAAAAATGCTATACAGTTAACTAAAATTATTTCATCGTATTTTTTCACTGAGAAAGTTTCGTAGTCTTAACAAGATTGCCAATCATTCGCAGCCAATCTCCTTAAATTTTTCTTACAAAATATGTGAATCATATCTTCAACATTGACTTTCTATCTTCATGAATGTTATCAAGGTCTAGTCCGTTGAGTCTTGTCTATCCCATTGAATTGCGTAAATATGTCTTGAGGCGCTTTAATTTAGAAAAACTCTTCTCTGCTGTGCTTGCCGTCGCAGGAATCGTTCCAAATATTTGAAGAATTGCCACAATCGGAAAGAAAGAATTATCACACTCTTTGAGAGTTTCAGTAGTTGAATCAGCTTTCCTAAACACACTTTCCCATTTTGCCCGCCATATTTTGAATTTTGATTTCAATTGAAACTTCGAAATTTAAAAAAAACCTGTTGTACTTCAAAGATACAGTAATAATGAGAGGGTTGTTAGTTGTTCGGTCAGTCCGTGCGTGCAAAATCTAAGAGATGGTGACCTTTGACCGCACGGGATTATTCATAGTTACCGGTAACTCTTGAAGGATTTCCCACAAAATTTCTTCCAGATACATAAATTAGACCCTGTTCGACGCTTATTTGAATCGATTAAGTACCGTTATTTCTGAAAGATGGATAAGTAAGAATTTTGTGAAGTTATGAAACATTAATTTCAGAACAAAAAAACTGTTCAGAAACAAAATTTAAGCTTGATAAAAATTAGGATGACTTTTAGATAGCTCTTAGAGTTAGATTAGAAGAGCTATTAGAATAGCTCTTAAGTGATTTCGTAACGTCGGAAGCGGCCATATGAGCACATATGACGTTAAACGCCCAGAACGCCCTTTTGCGGTCACAACCCAAGATGTCACTGAAAAAATCCATGATGTAATAATTGGTGACAGAAGAGAGTAGGTGCGCAAAATTGCTAAGACTATGGGCATCTCAAATAACTATGTACATACTATGTGCATAATATTTTGTATGAACATTAACACTTGAGAACTGGATCGAAGAAGTGTTGCCAGAAAAGTTTGAAGCTGATTCTACGGAAGGACAAAAAGAATTCAAAGATATTCTTTTCAACTTTTTGTAACAATGGATGCAAGTTGGAATTATCACTCTAAGCCTTAGATAAAGAAACAATAACAACAATGGTTTTCAAGAGGGGATTCTGATCCCCCCCCCCCCAAAAAAAAAAAACGGAAACCGTTCCTTCAGCTGGAAATATTATGGTCTCAGTTTTCCGGGAATATTCATGGTACAATCTTTTAAGAATTTTTGGAAAAGGGCAAAAGAATTACACGACAACATTATGCTTCTTTGCTGGATAATTTAAAAAAATAAATAAAATAAAGGTAAAATGACCTCAACAGCGAAAGATTCTTTTTCATCACAAAAATGCACCAACTCGCATTTCTACAGTTGTGAGCTAAAAACTACAAGGTTTACGCTATCAAGTTCTTCCGCTTTCCCTCTGTTCCTCCGATTTGGAACCTTTGGATAAATATCTGTTTCTAAACGTGAAAAAATGGCTGCCAGGAAAGAAATTTTTATCGAACGACTAGCTGAAAACCCAGCGTTGCTCGGGATCCATATTTTTTCATATACCGGCCTCCTGCGTTTTTTTTTTATCTACAAATATTGTCACTAACTTTCTCCGCAACAAACGTAAATGTTCTTTGAATCTTTTCTTGTTGAATAAATACTTTCAATTTTAGCCTTTTTATCACCTTATAACAGTATGATTTCAATGAAAATGCGAGAAAATTAGAAAAAGAATGTTTATTTTAACCAATATACAGTTCAATAACTAATACAGCTTTACAATGAACATATATACTGTATAACTTGCTTACTCCGAAACTTCTAAATAAAAAGTTTTATGAATCAGATGAAGAAAGTCAAAATCGCTCAAAAACAATTCTCAATCGAAAGAATTTCGCTGAAGAGGAATGTTCAGACAAAAAGAATACTTTTAACCTCAGTTAGGAGAATTCACTATAGTACTTTATACACAACGTTTTCTGTCTCTCCAGAAGGAGAGAGAATACATACATATTGCTGGCCATTTCTACTTGTGAGCATCCTACATAGTTCTGGTATTATTTTTACGCCCTCTAATCATATTTTGCTTTAAAAACTGGCATAAATGCAGTAATGTTTTGTCTCCATGGCACCCCTAAAACTAACATCTGCGACATCTATACTTTACTTTCTCCCGGATCGCTACGCCGCTTCACACTGATTAGGATCATTCAAAATTTTTTGAAATTTAATCGAAACATCGCGTAGAAACTAAACTAACGTCATTGGATGTTTCAGTGCATGCTAAAAGCTCAGAAATAAAAACGGAAGTTAAGTGCATGCTACAAAATAACAGCGTAAGTAAGAAGTCTACCTTGACAAAAAAAAAAAAAAAATATATATTTCTTTAGCTTTAACAATGGCAAAAACACGTGAATAAAGGATTTAATGAAATAATACATTTGATTTTATAACAATAAAAGCATTGGTAGAAGTGGAGTTTAAAATACATTTTGGAAACTTAATTACAGTTAGAGAAAAAACTGTGCAGCAATTAAATTGGTATCATTTTTTGCTCTTTAAGGTGATGTAAAAATAATTTTCGTACTATAATTATTTCAGGAGTTATTAGCAAAAAACGTCTAATAATAGATCAATTTTCGTTATTTAATTAAATGTCTTAAAAACTAATTAGTTCTGAAAGTTAAAAATAGCACAGTTGATGTAGAAATGTGCTCTAGAATTTCGTGTGCAAATTTCATGGTGATACCGTTCACCGTTTAGGAGGAGTTCTTGTGACCGACAGACACATGTATTTTCTGTTTTATAATTATAGATTTGCTGACATACCCGGCGTTGCTCGAGATAAAAATATTTTCAAGTCCAAATACTTATAACTCTTTCAACTTAATAAATGCCTTTTTCGCGGAAGCGTCTTTCGATGATTTTCGTTAATCCACTGACCCTTTGGATCAGCAGTGAAGCATCCTTCTTGTTTTTCCTCATTAGTTTGAACCACCTGGCAAGAATCTGGAAGTCCTTTGTACTCCATTTTCCCTTCCCCATCATTGCTACGAAAACAACAGAAAGTCTTTCATTTCTTGGATTTTATTGGCCACTATCCGAACTGCAATTCCTTCTCTTTAGTGTTTTTGTCACTGACCAGAAGAAACCGCATAGGGTTCATTCTTTTTCTCCTTAGGCCCTCTCCCTCCGGTAGAAAGTGAGCTCAGCAATCTTGAAGGATTTTACACACTGATTATGATCATTAAAAAATTTGTAAAATTAAATTAAACATCGCGAAAAGAGAGTAATTAACATCATTGGATTTTGGAGCAAACATATTGAAAGAGGTACATGCTACGAAATAAAAGCTAAATAAAATTTCTGCCTTTCTGTTAACATTCAAGGAAAAGAATATTTTTATCATAACTTTCTCAATGGCAAAAATATCGGAATGAAGGATTTTATAAAACGATCAATGGTTTGAATTTAATTACAATAACAGAAAGCATTGTTACAAATTGTATATGAAATAAATTTGAAATGTTTATTAAATTAAGGAAAAGAACGCATAACATTTAAATCGAAATCTTTAGAAAGATAATTTTCTGCTCTTTAAGATGGTACGTAAATAATCTACGAGTAAAATATTTTTCTGAAATTATTGGCGAAACACTGAGGTAAAACGCCGAAAGTTGGCCTAATTTTCGTTGTTTAATTAAATATCTTAGGAAGCAATTTTTTTGAAAGTTTGAAAAAGTAGAATTAATCTAGAAACGGACCCCAGAATGGCATGTGCAAATTTCATGTCAGATTATTCACCGTTTAGGATTAGACCGTTAGAAAATCTTTTTTATCCTCCCTTTGTCCTCTTCCTACAATAGGAACCGGACTAAGTAACCTTGAAGGCTTAGCACACACTCCTAAGGATCATTTAGGGTTGTATACATACATAACCCACGCCGACCGACTCACCCAAAGGGTTTAGAATCATCAAGGATCGACGGGGAGGAGTCAGACCATCAGGAGGATTGTATGCAAGAAGCCCAGCATTATGTGTATACCCCCTCAGACCACACCACCTAAATGAAAGCAGTGGTGGTAATTCGGGGGGGGGGGCGCCGCATTTTTTGGGGGAAAGATTAAACTTTTATTCTATTTGTCAGCTATCAATTTTTAATTCTCTCTTCCAGTTCGGTCAGACAGCACCGAAAAGTATTACCATTACCATTTTATAGCTAAATTTTAAAATTTTCTGTCTTTCCCCTATACTCCCTGGTACTTTTAGCTGTCTTTAAATTTTTTGCCCCAGCATTTATAGCTCCCAATCGCCGCCAATGACTGAAAGGAGTCGCGTCTGCATGTCAATTGAAGTACAAGTCAGTGGAGGTCTGTACTTTTTACTGATGAGTCAAGATTTTGTTTGCAAAGTAATTAAAGAAGATCGTTGGTTTGAAGAGAACCGGGAACCCGTTATTATCCCAGTCATATCCATGAAAGAGACAGATTTGGTGGATCTAGTGTAAGGGTGTGGGCAGGTATCTCTTTGGATGAGCGCTCTGATCTCTATATCATACCATTAGGCACCTTTAATGTTCATTTATATAAAGACGACATTATTGATCCAATTGCTCGTGCTTACGCAGATGCAGTGGATGACTCTTTCATCCTACAACAGGATAATGTCAGACCACAGATAACTCGTTTGTCGAAGAATTACTTTCGTGAACAGACTATTATGCGTATGGGTTAGTCGGCAGGTTCTCTGTTCTTGAATCCGATTGAGCATGTTTGGGATGCTCTGGAGAGACGTATTGCTGTATTTAAGCCCTTCAGCATTTCAGAATCATTGAACTGCTTTGAATCAGTAACCGACTGCTGCCAACTTAGTTAATGAGCACCCTAATTTTATGCATAGAACCTCACGGTCGTGTTTGTATAGCTGTTACATGTGATCATACTCAATATTGAAGTTGATCACACATTGTACTCACATACTATATTTTTTGCTATGTTTCCATTTTATGTATTTTTAAGAATATTGTTTTCTTTTGTGCCTAATTTCTGAAGCACTGTTTGATTAATGTTTTTACCAAATTTCATTACATTCCAATAAATAGAAATTTCACAATTTTTCTCCGCCACTGAATAGTATATGTCATCTAGCATAGATGAAAGTATTAAATAGCTCAAGTTCATCTTTTATTTTAAGGATAATAGGTTTCGTATTCTCTTCTTTTTTAGAAAAGAATCTTTGTACTCAGGTTATAAATGGTAAATCTAATAGAAATCCAACTTAAGGGAAATTGACATTACTTAAATGTCTTTTGCGGAAAAACTTATTACCTCTCTTGAAACTATCTGGTTTTAAAAATACTGGAATGTCTTTCATCGGCAGTAAAATTAGCAATGACATCCATGACTAGTTATTTTAGTTTACAAACTAGCAGCTGATACAGCTAATAAGAGCCTTGATTTTGAAATATTAGTGTCAAGTCTATTTTAATTTAGAAGCATATCATATTTTATTGTTTTATCATAGTTTTAAAAGAATGATTTTGTAATATTAAATTATGTCAAAATGTTGAGATTAATGATAAAGAGATGATCGTGGAACTTTTATATTACCAGAGTATTAAGGCGCTAATCCCTTATGGTATAATGAGACATTAATTCCTTATTGTTAAAGAAGGATTTGGCATTCTTCCTTTATCAGTGTATCAACTGTTTGCCATGTGATCTATATAATGCGTACATGAATTATTTAGGGTATTTTCATAATTTCTAAAGCTGTGAATGTTTATAACTGTGTATTTCATAAGAAAATGACGATTTTTCTTTACTTTAAGCATCTACTACTAATACACAGTAACGTATTTATTCAGCGGACCTCCGCAAGTGGAAAAAGTAGGTTAATTGCTTTCCGTGGGTATAGTAGAGCCGGAACGCACCGGAATGGCGTTCCTGTGCTTCTTTTTTTTCAAGAGAAATAAATAAGAAAAATTGTGGAAACGTCCTGAGAACAGCGCGATTTTCGTCACACAGGTTAAAGCATTCCGGCACTGCTTATTTTGCGAATACACCACTGTTGCTTTCCTATATTCTTGATCCTTTGAGAGTGGACACTGGTGATCAAATAACCAGATGTTGTTGGTGGCGCACTGGAAATGTGCAAGGGAATTCTGGTTTCATGCGAAACTCTTCGGAACGATAACTATCACAGGACGTTGATTACTCAGATTGATTCTGGGAGAATTTCTGACCAGACGTGAGTCCAGCAGGCAATCAGCGAAGAAACTTTTCTAAGCATTTCAATCTCTAAAAATGATGATCTCATATCTGGGGACTGTACATAACATCCCTGTATTTTATGTAAAAATTACTTATCCTGGATTCAATGGCTGAACGTACCCAATGATCTCTACGTTACTTGAGTATGCTACAACATGTTCTGTGCACTGTTTCGTTTCATATTTTCCAATTGTTTCCTTTAATATTTTCCAATTCATTTGTAGCAATTAATACAAGGTGCGTTCGAAAAGTTCGGTGAATGGTCCCATAGTTGAATAAGCGCGCTGGTTCGGATGCTGCGCTCACGCAGACGCAGTGAGAGACATGGCAACTAGTGCCCCCTAGCGTCCAAATCACGACAGAAGTGCGCGCTACGACCTATTTAAAGAGTGAGTGTGAGAAGGCCCGTCACTGCGAAATGGAGCAACGCGTGAACATCAAGTTTTGCTTCAAATTAGGCAAAACGGCGACGGAGACGCATGAACTGTTAGTTAAAGTGTACGGTGTGGAAGCAGTGAGAAAAAAGTGTGTTTTTGAGTGGTTTAAACTCTTTAGAGATGGAAAGGAATATGTCGAAGATGAGCCACGTTCGGATCAACCGCCAACAAGCACAACTCCAGACAACATCGAACGAGTGCGACGGATGCTTGCGAATGATCGACGGCTGTCTTTGAGAATGATAGGAGAAGAATTGAAGATAAGCCTAGACAGTGTGAGCAACATTATTCACGAACATTAGCAAAAGCGTAAGATTTTGTGCCCGGTTTGTACCGCACAAGCTGTCAGACGAGCAAAAGCAACACCGGATGGAAACCTCTGGAGATTTCATCGACGCGTGTGACTGGAATCCGCAGTTCTTGGAAACAATCGTTACAGGGAATGAGTCGTGGTGCTACCAGTACGATCCGGAGACCAAGTGACAGTCCATGGAATGGTGTTCATCGTCGTCCCCCCTCCCAAAAATTGTCGTCTGACCAAATCCAGGATTAAGACGCTGTTGATCGCCTTTTTCGACAGTAAGGGCTTGATCCATCATGAATTTGTACCAGCGGGTACAACCGTCAACGCAGAATCCTACGAGCAGGGCCGGCCTTAAGCCGATTGGACCGATTGCTCCAAATAGGGCCCCGCGCTAGCGTGCTACAAAGAATGCAATAGAATTTATTCAAATTAAAATCAATTAATTATTGTTTTTAACAAATTATTTCTAAAAGCATGTTTTTGTTTCATTACAAAAACATAATTTGTTTTAATAGATCTAAAAAAGTTTTGCAAATATAAATTAATAGCGGATGTTCACGATAAAATAAAATAAGTTTTTTCAAATGTTCAGATGCGAAATAAGAGTATATACTTGTGCATTTGAATGTCGTGGACATAATAATAATTACTGGAAATTCAGTTTGAGTTGAATTTACAAGCAATTTTTTTGAACATAGAGAAGATTTTTTGTCTCTTATTTTATTGTCTGATATAGAAAGAGTTATCTCTTTTCTACAAATCATTAAAATAGTGATGAAAATGTTGATTTAAATCTGGTTATTATTTTTTTTTCTAAAACATGCCATTTGAAACCATTGCTTATTTCTTTCTATTGCAGTCAGTCTTTTAAGATGAGTGTTTTATAAAAATTACAAGCAGTTTGCTTAATGAAGAAAAGTTCATTTTTGTAGAATAAATTATTAGTACTCTAATTATAACCTTAATCGGAAATAAATAATGTTTTTAATTATGTTTATTAAAATTTTGCAAGTGAAAGCTTAATTAGCTGATCTTAAATTTGTAGTCTTGAACTGTATGCTTTATACTGCAATTATAAATATAGCTAGAGATATTTTGAAAGAATTAGCAGGAAAAAAAAAAGGAAACGTAGTTTCTGAAACCTTCGTCTTCCTGATTTTTTCTAATAACCTTTTAGTAGTTTTATGTCATGTTGTTCTCTATAATTTAAAAATTCGATCCTATAAATAAATAATATTGAGACTGATTGACAGAAAAAGTTTTGTAAATTGTTAACCGTTTTGTCTGAAAACAATTGTCAATTATAATTTTGTATTTTTTAATAATCAAACTACTGAAACGATTATTCTTGAATGATCTGTTATCTCAGTTTCGTAATAATGTTTTTTGTTTCAGTTTATCATAAGATTTGTTGCCCAAAAACTCCTTATATACAAGCCGGATTATCAAATAACCAATATAGGCAACTGCCTATGGACCCCGTAACTTTTGGGGGTCCGTGGAATTTTTTCAGGCATTTTTTGGGTAATTTAATTTAGTGCTTTCATTTGATTCACAATTACATTGTACACGAACATATTCTAATTAAATCCAAGTATCGTTTAAATTTCATAATATTATGCTTAGGAAATTTTTTCGTCCTTTGAAATCTACTTGCAGAACAGTGTGGTCCAATTTTTTTTACAGTACTCACAAGTCAACAACGCTCTAAGACTTTCCCTCCTATCATAAATACTAGAGAAAAGGGAGTGCCTTTGAAACTGTAGCAAAGGGGGTGGTCGAGAACTCTGTGTATTTCGTTGGAGTAGGAATGAGACATTATACTACCGGAGGGGCCCTGGAAAGTGAGGAATTCTTGAACAAAATCGCTAGTAATACAACAAACTGATGCCGCTGATATTTTATTGTTCCCGCAGGCTCCCAGCATGTCCGAAGAATCTCTCTTTGCAAGAAGTATGGGGTTCTTGCTAGAGAGGCACAATAACATATTTTTTCTTTTCTTTCTTTCTTTTCTGCAGCTCATTTTACTACTTCTTCGAACAGCCCTAACAAGGGAGGTAAAGAGATCATGCAATTTGGAGTCTAAAGCACGAAGGGAAAGGGATGTTATGTGTTTCGGGGGGGGGGGGATGAGCTATCACCCTTTTTGGACACCGCCCACTTCTTTAGTTGCAAATAATTGAGAGGAAGTTGTTACATTTCTGTTTTCAGTCACCCGAGAGAAACAGGACGCACAAAAGAATAAGGAATTCTTACACATTTTCGTACTTTTAAAAGGTGAGCTCATATTAATTTATTATTTGGGTTCCTTTATTTTTAAATTGCTTTTGTCGTATTAAATACTAGCTGTATTCATCGACCGAATGATTCGCCCATTTTATTAATAGTATATTAATTATGCCAACTTACTTTAAATGCGTCAAATTATTTAATTTTTGGTAAGCTGAAAGCATTAATTGTTTCAAAAGAATGAATTAGTAATACAAGGAAAAGAAAAACAGGAAATGTATCAATACTTGAAACTAAATTTTGAGGCAGTGTGTTTTGCATCTTATCAAATTAAAGATTTAGATATTTACATTCAATTGTTTCAAAAGTATTAGGTTGGCTCTTTAAAATCTTGAAACTGAATGAAGATTAATTTTAATTCTGATCATGCAAGAGATGGTTTGTTCAGATTAAAATTGCAATTATTACACATCATTTAACTAATTATAACGTGTGTGTTTAACCTAATTATAAGAAATAAACAAATATCATAATTTCCAGAGATGATTATCCTGCCTTAAGTAAAAAAACAGGTTTAGGTTCATAGCTAAAATTTAAATTCATCAAAATAATAAAGTAAATCTATCCAAAAAGTAAATTTAGTTGAAATAACAAGAAATTAATTTTTTAAAAAAAACTAGCAGAGCAAGGGAAATGGGCTGTATTCTATTATAACAAATGAAGGTGTTACATTACTATAATCAAAACAAAATAAATTTTATATCTCGTTTTTTAACACAAGAGAAACATTAGATTTAAAGATTTGATGAATTAATGAAATTGATTCGACTTTCATTACAACATTGCAAACTATTGTTGAAAAGTATGCTTAATTTTTTTCAATTTAAGAAGAAAAATTGTCCGACAAATAAATTTGTAAATTAGAATTGAAAGATATATTTTTGAATTCAAGACAGTGTATAAAAGTTTTTAGTGTCATAAAATTTTTTGCATTTAACGTTGAAACATACCATATTCTTGCTTAATTTTTAAATAATTAACATTTTTAAAAAAGCTCTCTGAGGTGCACATTCCCATCCTTCATAGTGTATTTGTACCAAATTTGGTAAGTCTAGGCTCAGCGGTGTGTCTTCTGGAACGCAAAAAGACAGTCACATACTCATAAATGCGCTTTTCTTGACTGAACGAAGCGAACTCTGTTTTAAATTGAGTTTTCAACATTGCGTTTATCAGTAAATTCGTTTGCTATCCAGTCACGCCCAAACGCGTTGTTCGACTATCTTCGAAGTCGGCATGAAAGCTCATTGAAATTATAAAAAGCGACGTATATAAAGAACTTTTATTTCAACCAGTTTTTTGGGGTGAGTACAAATTAGTACTTTAAAATTTCGTTGTTTTCCTTCCATTGATTCATATCTTAATGTAATTATTTTAATATAATCTCTGCTGAGATCATTTAAAATAATAACTAAATTTTTTTAGCTACTGCAAAAACCCTTCTTTTTAATTATTTTACTTGATAGTCTGAACAAACCAGCCTAATTTTTCTAATATTTTCAGAATTATGAAATGATCTACTAATTTAATTAAAATTTAATTCCATATGAGGGGTCCCATCTGGTTGTGAATTTGAGGAAAATTGATTTTAAGGTTCTTTAATATGTGTAATAATAATTAGTATGAAGTTTAAAAGTATCCTATAATAATAGAAGTGTTCCATTCAAAAAAAATTCCATAATATGTATAATATGAATAAAAGTAGATAATAATTAACCTAAAAAAATATTCTTTTTAGTATTACTCAAAGATGTGTTAAAAATTAATTTTAATTTAATTAATTAATTAAACTTTAATTTAAATTATTTTTTAAAAAATTAAGTTTATTTTAAATGCTAATGACCTACCGGCTTTGATGCAAGTTGACTGGGAATCAGGGCTATCAAAAATTGTTTCCAATTGGGCTCCGCACTTGCTAAGGCCAGGCCTGCCTACGAGGGAGTTTTGAAACGGCTGCTGCAACGTATCCGGCAGGTTCGGCCCCAGTTGTACCAGAGTGGTCAGTGGAAACTGCTTCATGATAACGCCCGTCCGCACACTGCCATCCGCGTGAGGCAGTTCCTCGCTACACGCAAGGTGACAGTTCTTGAACACCCTCCATATTCTCCAGATCTGGCATCTGCAGACTTCTTGTTTCCCCGCCTCAAAGGAGTCCTGAAAGGTCTACGCTTTTCCGACATTGCGCAGATCCAGCAACGTGTGACAACGGTGCTTCGAGCGATACCGAAAGAAGCGTTTGCTGACAGTTTCCAGCAGCTGTACAACCGATGTCAAAAGTGTATTGTAGCTAATGGTGATTACTTTGAATGCCAGTAAAGGTATTTTGTTTGTATACATTGTTTCCTTTATTTTATGAGACCATTTACCGAACTTTTCGAACGCAGCTTGTACTTTAAGCATATGAAAAATTAAATATGTTTGATAACTGAATTGAAATTGCTTCACTTTACTAAATCACTATCATTAATATGATGGACTCAACCAGTTGGGGTTTGTAATGCAGTAAAACTTCTCTAAGCGGCCATCATCGCTTGGAAGTCATCCCTCTCAACGGACCCTTTTGTTTGGTACGGAATTTTTGGCCCATAGACGTAATGTTAAAATAACCTCTATTAAGGGACGCTGAAACCCCTCTGAAAGGCTGGGTTGGTCGCCCTTTAGTGTAATGCATTTATTTTGTCTCTCAGAACTTGGACCTTTTATTAAGAGAAAAGGGAGGAAAGAAAGAACAAAACAATTCAACACTCAACACCAGAAATCAGATCGAAATTAACCAGTCCTTTCCCAATTTGAAGGAAAAAGAGAACTTCCGCTTCGATCGAGTTTGGACATTCAAGAGTTTATTTGTATCGTTCAAGCGTAGATTCGTACTCTTAGAAAGAAGCTGCTGATATGGATTGCGCCCGTCAGCAAATGAAACGTTCTTCAAGAAAAATACATGACAATGTTGCCCATTCCTCGACAACTGCCGACAAAATGATTAGGCATTTTTTGCCAATTAGAAGAAAACAAAATTGAAAACAAAAGCTACTGAAAAAGCTGAAAGATACAAGCAAATTATATACTTTTTTTCAAAGAAATTTGAATAAAGTACTTTTTTCTTTAGATCATTCTTAAAATTCGCTTTATCAGAAGTAACGAATTAGGGCTTGTTTAAATACATATTTTGTACTTCCAAACAGAAAAACTCTTTACAGCGACCACCCCTTTGAGCGGTCGATTTTCTTTAGAATGGAGGGTGACTGCTGTTGAGAGGTTTCACTGCATAAAAAGCATATTGGTTTAAAAATGATTCATAATGTATTATTTAGGTGTAATTACATCTTCTATCTTAACACTCCTCGGCATAATATTTCAGAAGCACAATCTTAATATAAATAAAAGTCATTGTGGGTATGTGGATATGTATGTGGGTATGTGGCTATGTTCCACATCTCCTCCTAAACCAATGGACGGTTTTCAACCAAATTTTGTACACTTATTATTTAAGACAAGGGGAAGACACTTATGAACTTTTCTAAGTCTAAAAGTTAATTAAACAGTCAATTAATTAGAAAATAACCGAAACCGTTTTTCCGCCGTAACTTCGGAGCAAACTGTCTGACAATATTTTTATACCATCTTAAAGTTCAAATTTTTACCTTTTCAATGATATCAATTTTATTTCTCTGACATTTTCCCTTCGATTGTTATTAATTTTTAAAAGTTCCATAATTTTTAAATACGTGCAGACGATTTTGAAATAACGAAGATTTATAGCTACTCCGTTGCTAGGCAACGGTTAGACTTTGAACTAATTCACCTTTATTTCTGAAAATTTTGCTTATTTTTATAAATATCCATATAATATAATAAATGCGAAAGTGTGTCTGTCTGTTTGTTACGCATTCACGGCAAAACTACCAAACCGATTTGGATGAAAATTGGCAGAGTTGTAGCTTGGAACCCAGGAACGGACATTGGGTAGGTGACATCATGTTAAATTCATTATTTTTGATTACAGATAACAATTAAATAATTAACAAGCGATTTTCGATGAAGATTACTACTTTATTTTTCAATCAACTGCCACGTGATCCTTAAGGAATGCGTAAGCAAAATGAAATGTCACGTGATCCTTCAGAAAAGCGCAAGCATGTGGAATAACTTATTTTTAAAGTCATGCATCACGTGATCTTGCTGAGAAAAGAAATAATCTCTGGAATAATAACTGAAAAATAAACGCCCGGAAAGAAATCTAATGGTAGATATAATATAGTTCCAAGAGTTTTTAGATTAAAATTTAAAAACTAAAGTTAAGTATGACCAAATGAAAATATTGTTCAATATTTACTTAAAATAAGAGCCTAATTTAGTGGAAAGGTTGCCAAAATTATTCTTATCGCTCTTTTCATCGACATCCAAAATTTTTTTGGCGGTTAAATTTGTAACCAAACGATTTAGCTAATTACAATAGTTCCGTTTCGAATTTTAATGCTTTAAGAGCTGTTTCTAACCGATTTAAATAGAAAGGATTACACAAACCTGAAGAACACGGAATTCAACTTTTTGTTTACTAAAGAAAGAACTAATTCGAGCTTGGCGCTTGATACAGTTGCCAAATAGATTTGGCGATTGCTTAAATCGGAAGGTTACCGGAAAACGGTCTATGAATCCAAAATAAACAAACCAGGATCGTATGACGTATATGATATGGTTGTCAGAGTTTTTAGAATAGGAAGGTATATTTTGTCTTATGTATTCTTTTAAACATTAGAAGCAGATGACATATAGCATGGTGGATGATATATTCCAAAGAGCAGATGATACCATTGTACAATGATGTAATTTACAGTAACAGAGAATTAAATTAGTCGTCCAATTATATATTATCAACCGTCAGAACTTTTGTTTTTCCCTTTCTATATACAACGAAACATTTACATTCGTAAATTTAAAAAAAAGTAGCAATTCAAATTCTTCGCGCACGAAGTCGCGGGTAACAGCTAGTAATAAAATAAAAAACAACGTATCGCGTTATTTTTTTAAGGGAGATTGGGATAGTCTGGATATTTGATTTGAAAAAAGGGGTTTTTGGGATTTTAAGCTACAAAGGCTATTATCCCCTATTCATTCCAAAGTTCTTTTCAATCCGTAATCAGAAAAGAAAGAAAAATTACCATCAAAAGATGGTCTATAACTATTGCCGATCTGATTCAGTCAAGACAAAAAAAGGGCACCCTTCTAGAACTGCTTCCAAATTCTTTTTCAGTCAGGGTATTTGCCAGGGGTTTTCATTTCATGTAGACACGCCTCTGCACATGACTGCTGCCAGTTAGAATTTCCTTTTCTTTCTTTCGGTTCTTTCCTACTCGTATCTTCTAACTCTATAAATTGAAAAACGCAGTACTGTTAAAAGTACTTAAAATATCCCCTGAAATTAAAAAAAATTAAGCTGTTTCACAGATAAGCAGACTAAAAAGTCTCTAAAAATGTAAAACATTTTCATTTCATTTATTTTATTTTTACTCATTTTAGACTAATCCATCTTACTTCTTTCAATTCTTTCATCACGTCAAACTTCGTGCTTGTTTACGAATCTCATAAACATTCATCCTCCCGCTGGTGTGGAAGTCTGAAGAGAGAGTGCCGACTCAGGTATCGTCCTCCACACCCACCAAGGTTCAAAATCACGAGATCCGTCCCAAAATAATTCTCGGTTTTTCTCATTCATTCTCTTTTCAGGCCGAGATAGCACGCACACTTTCAGCATGTTTGATTTTTCTTGATATTAGCTTGTCATGACAAACTTGATGTGGTAACTTTGCAGCGAACTTCCTGCAAAGTAACATAGCATAATCGACCAATCCACTTGCAAAACAAGTTTGCTGTGAAGATGTTATGACGAACTTCACACCACGATTGCAAAACAAGTTTGCTGCAAAGATGATAGCACTCTTCCAGATAATCTTTGTCTCTGTTTTAAAAAACATCTGATTTTTAATAGCATCTTCCAGACCGCCCTTCTTTTTATGAATTCAATAAATCAATGATAATTTGTAAAAAAAAATTAACTTTTTATTAAAAATATTTTTGAAAAATTCTCTATCTTTTTACTAAATATAGAACTTGTACTTTAAAGAAAACTATATATCGCCATTTTCTTAATGTTGAAATTTCAACGTTCATAAACAAAATTAAACCTATAAAACAGTCAATGTTTGTTGAAAAATAATAACTTACATTTTGTCCCATTTTAAAAGTAATTCCTTTTGAACTCTAATTTCGTAATTTATTCTACTAACAAAACGTAGTTATTAGCGAAGGGGGTCTATTCTGGTACCCCCGGTTGGTTGGGTTCCGCACGTTAACAATGGAACCCAACCCAACTCCCAACCCAACCGGGGGTACCAGAATAGACCCCAAAATTGCTGTCTCTTTGACTTCAAATCATATTCTCAACTCAAAATTAAAAAAAAAAAAATGAAATCAAGAAAACAATTCAAAATAAATCGTATAGATGCACGATCTATTAGCGAAATCTATCTTCTCCTCTCAGAGTCCAGCTGACTGAGTGGTTAAGACGACAGGTTTAGGAAGCGGGGGTACGAATCTGAGGTTGTCTTCGTTTTTGCTATAGTTTGCAATGAGTTTGACGCGGAAAGCTTGTGACAAGTTTGACGCGTGGTGACTAACTCGTTTGCGTTGTCTTCGTACTCTGTTTTTGTTATAGTTTACAATGAGTTTGACGCGCCAAGCTTTGTGACACGTTTGACGCGTGGTGACTAACTCGCTTGCGTTAACTTGTTTCAAGCTTGCACTCTTACCGTGTCAAACTTGCTGCAAGCTTGCAGATTTGTAGAGCAAGATTGCTGATAAACTTTGCTGCAAACTAAAATTGCTATCTGGGGGATGTTATTATAAATAAACTAAACTAAACTCAACTTTCCTCCCTCCCAATCTTCTACTGACATTCCAAAAATAAATAATCGGCTGTGAACTCTACTTTTAATCCTAAGAAAAGATATAGGTATAAACTATACACTAAATGAGCAAATTTTTTAAAAAATGAGTTACATTGATTTTATGTTTGAAGTGGATAAGAATTTTAAATACTATATCTATTAACACTATACTCTATTCTAAATATAAAGTTAGATTATAAAACTATTATTTTCTTAATTTTTGTCCTTGTGTATGTTATTGCATGTTTATCCTTTCTGTCATCAAGCTGTTATTTATTTTTGTTGTTATTGAAGTTAGCGGAAAATTCCGTTTAGTTTCATATTTAAGGTACGAGTTGTGTATGAGTTGGCATCAGCTGTTTCACCACGGAACAGATGTTTGCACTTTCTCTACAGTTGTGTGCTCTGTGATGTGAGTTTTGTTAAAAAATGGGGCCAAATCAAGAGGTGTTTTCTTCAAAGTATCAGCGAATATCTTTGTTTATGACAGATAGAAACAATATTTCTTAACCGGAACGATGAATAGTGTTGTTTTAGAGAACTTTGATTTGAATTCCAAGCAACGTCTTAATACCCCTCTTCAAAATGTGAGACGTTTTGTGTCAAATAAGCGAAAATCACGGAAACCCAAGTATGAACGAATACCTTTGATTTCTCACGACACGGATAGCGCCTCTGATGAAGAAATTACTCTTCATGATATTAGACATTTAAGAAATGATTTAGTTGATGAAGCTAACCAAAATTCATTACGAAAAATTAAGAAACCCGAACGGAAAAGGAATGGCGATTTGTCGGATACTAAGAAAGTTGTTGATCCGTTTCAGAACTGTGATTTTTTATATCTGAAAATAGAAGAAGGAGACACGTTGCAAAGCATATCCATAAAATATCAATGTCCAGTTAGTAGCTCTTTGAAGTTATTTAGATTTGTAGATCTTGTTTATATTTGATTTTAGTTTAAAATTTTAAAATGACAACTTAGTACACATAGTATGAAGCATAGTTTTTATTGTATTTTTTAGTAAAATATATACCTTATTTTCACTAGATAATAAGCTTATTTTGTAATTTAAAGATTTTTGTTGTTTGATTTTATGCAAACTGACAGTTTGTTTTATATATAATGAGTTGAAGATCTAATTAATAGTAGTTTTGAGTGCAATGCTTTCTTTATGATTGAATGATAAAATGGCCTACAGACAACATGTTCAGTTTGTTTCTCATATCATTTTTGTAAAATAAAATGGTAGAGATTTAGCTGATTACTCATTTCATCCTTTTTATACAAATGGAGACATTTTTGTATCATTGAAGTTCGTTTTATAGAAAGTATTGGTGATAAATCTGTTTATAACTGCATTGAAAATAGGAATTTAAACCTTAGAATTGATTTAAACTTTTGGATTTCTTTGATATGCTTTCTTTTGATGTGAAATGCTAAGAGTGGATCTGACGTTTTTAATAAGCTTAATTTTTTTTTTTCAGAATAGTAAATAAGTTTTTATTCTATCTCTGCCAATGAAAGTGGGTTCACATCAATTATCAAGTTGATGAATGATTTCTTGTTATTTATGTGTTGATCTTTTTTCAAAATTCCAAATAAACCACCTGTTACTTTTCCTAAAGATTGAAAGATATGCAAATAATTTATATAGCACATCCTTACCTTTATCTTTTAAATTCATTTTCTTAAATAACTATGCCTAAAATAATTTGTTTAAAATTTATATATGCTTTGCTCAAAACAAGCATTATAATTTAGTGCCCTTTTTAAATACTTTTCTTTTTCAATTTCTGTTTATATAAGGTCAAGATACAAAAGATATACAGATTGTTTGAAAATTGCGATATCTTACAATTTAAGCTATATTTGGATTGAGTTATCCAGTCATGAAACAATTACTATTTTATGAATTTCAAGTTCATTATTGTGAATCTTACCAAAACGTGTGTAGTTCGCTATGTAAAATTGGCCCAACTTTATCAGTTGCTGTTTTAACTGGTGACAGTAAACCCTCGATTTAATAGACTAATTAAAGCAAAGGTTGAAAGTTCATTAAATCATGAATTATGTTATGAGCAATATTTAAAATAGGATATTACACTTAAAATTGTTTCGCATAATGTAAAATATTTATTGTACATATGTATATATACACACACACCATATTAGCAACAAGAAAACTTCTTACAATAACTTATTAGAAAGGTGATAAGTTTTTGCCTTAATTCTTCCTTTCTCCCAACTACATTTCGCATAGTAGTCCAATTCTGTCCTTTAAATTCAGAGCTTAGGTTGTACTTATAAGGCAATAAGTAATCAGGGAACATTGCAACATTTGAATTTTTTCTGTAATCTTTTATAAAATTTAACTATAAATCAAAATGCTAATTTTCAAGTTGGTTTGATTGCATAGCCAAATCATTTGCTGTTAAGAAATTGTAATATTTTTCTTTTTCAGATTTCAGATCTTAAAAGAGCTAATAACTTGATGAGTAGCCAAGAGTTTTTTGGACTGAAGCATCTCAAAATACCAGTAAAGAAACACAGTTTGCTGACGGAAATACTAACAGATACTCCCGAGATCAAATCTAATTCTACAATTGTAGAACAAAGCCTAGAAGGTGTACAGACTATAAATATTGGCATTGGAGGCTCTGTTCGCTGTCCTTCACCCCAAGATTCTGCTGCCTTTTTCAAACGAATGGATGAAGATCTTGTGAAAATTATGTTGAGTACCAATACTCAAAAGGATTCCCTTGAAGCAGCTGCTGCAGCTTTAACTACTCCTCAAATCCAACCCCTTGTCAAAGACCCATATAATACTGTTGACTGTGGAATACAGTGGAATTATTTAATATTGTTTATGATAATCGTTGCTGTTGTTATTCCTGCTGCAATTGCATTGTACATGTACATGCGGACATCACATGAGCATCAACATGATGTCTATCCAAATGGTTCTTCTAACAGTACAATGCCTGAATTAAATGTAAAAGATAGGAGATAACAGTTTGTAAATGCTAGTGATAATGTTAAGGTATTTATAAATATTCTGTTTTAGCGATTTATATTCTAAATGTTTGTTATTACTATATTACTCTAGATTTGGTATGGCTGATTTACGTCAGGAATTTATGATAAAAACCAATACTTAAATTCCTTTAACTGTATTATCTTCTATTTGTGAAATTTTCTTCCATTCTTCATTTCCATCTACATTATACATTAAATTATGAGATTAATTGTTTGAAAATTCATCAAAGTATTTAAAAAAATACTCCCTCTCTTTAATTTAATTATGAAGATAACAAATAAGTGCCATTAATGGTCATAGTTATTTTTAAAACTATTATATTGCTGATATTTATACTTTTAAAAAATTAGTATGAATCGTTAATATCCAATAATGAGTATATAATTCTTTAACATGTATGTTATTTATAATACTGAAAAATTCCAAGACATTTTAAACATTAATTTTGAGACTCACACTCTGTACATTGGTTTTAATGCTGTCAGTTTAGGATAAATTTAACTGTATATAAAGTGTTTATAGAGCTAATTTCTTATGTGTTTTTTTAAAGTTAATTTAAGGTTACATTTAACTTGTAATTAATATTGTTTAAAAAGAATAGGGATGCTTGATAGCATTGAGTAGAAATAAATTATTTTATGATTTTTTTTTTTGATAATAGGGAACCAAATTAAAAGATTACAACAATATATTTTTGGAAAATTTTTTATGGCTGTTCCTGATTTAGTCTCTTCTTTTTGTAATATTCTGTGCTATGTTCCTACTTTCTGTTTTTTTACATTGTATATATTTTTCATTGCTGCCCACATACCATTTTAGGTACTTTTTAGAAGTTACAATACTGTTTTTCTTCCTAAAGTATGCTTTTACAAAATAGCTTGTTAATACAGCTATGAAAAAAATTACATTATCAATTATTCACTCAAATTCCGAGAAATTTATATGCTCAATCATTTATCTTTTTTTTATAATAAAAAAGGTGTTTAGGTATTTTTTCATTAGCATGATTACAGCAGAGATGGCCAACATCAAGTACAGCAGCCTTCTACTTTAAAACATAATAAAATGCAACATATAGTTGATATGAAAACGGCAATGATACATTGAATTTTGAAATTATGACATATTTTGCATCAACTCTATGGCATAAAGATACTCTACTTGGCCCTCTGGAGTGCATTTTGGCAGTTGCGAAAAAGTGACATTTCATGTCAGTATTTGTCTGGCAACATATGTTGTTGTGCTAATCGAAAATTTACTGTTTTTCATTCTTATTAATTCGCAGTTTCAAACTCAAGTGTAGCTATTTTAGTCATGTATACATTTAATTTTTTGTATATGTCTTGCATTTCATTTTTACTGTAATAATAAAATTAATTTTATTATTTTTTTTAAATAGAAAAATCAATAGCATTGAATCTTGATTCAAATGCATTATCCAAGTATAAACACATTTTAGAAGGTAGCATAAATATTTTTTCCTTATGGATGATTTACTATCAATATGCTATTTTCTTTAATAAAAAGGCCTTAGAAATAAAAAGCAAAACATATCAGATATAAGGTTACACAAGTTTACATTTTATTTATCAAGTGTATTTGGTTTGTGTTTGAATATTAGTTTTGTTTAAATTTGGTTAATTAGTTAGTCTATCAGATTTTTAATTTGCTTTATCTTCAATTTTTAATTAAATATAATTAAATTCCTGTTTTAATAGTTAAATGGTCAATAGTATTTTCTATAAGTAATTTAAATAACTTTTCCTCTTAAGAAAAAAAGAATGAGTTGCTGTTTCAAGTTATTTTTGTTTTGTAAATGAAATATAAGTTATGTTGGAATTACTAATTATTTTGCACGGAAATGTACTCGTCATATAGAAAAATAGAGGCTCAGAAGCTACTGCTACTGTATTCTATAATATGTAATTGGAACATATTTATGTTGCATTATGTCATAATTCAGATTTATAGTAAACCCTTGGCTTAACAGACTAATCAAGATGAAGGAGTGTTCATAAAATAGAAAGTCCATTAAATTTTTAATTAAATTGTAAATTAATTTTAAAATAGGATATTGCACTTGAAATACTGCTTTATAATATAAATGTGAAATATTTAATGCTCATGCCATACTAATTATAAGAAGGGGGGGGGGTACCATAAGTACTTAGATGAGAAACCGCTAGATAAGGAAGCAGAGTCTCGCTTCCCTGGTGGGTACAATAATGGCTTGGGCTTGCCCTCTACTGGTGGTAGTGTATGCTTCCGAAGTGAGGGGTCGGGCCATGGCCGGTGATGGCTACTTGGACTTCGGCTTCAGCACTCGTGCCATTGTAGTAACTGTCATCCAGATACATCGGATAGATAATGCTTCAGACTGAGGTGATTTCGATATGAATTAAAATTGTGTGTTGGAATGGTAGGGGGAAAGCTCAAGAATATTAGTCAAATTCTTTCTGTTTAATCAAGGGTTTACTTTATATTGTAGCTGTGAAATTATATATACATGCTTTGTTTAGCATCTCTGAATGTTGTTTCTAGATATAAAGAACTTTTTAGAGAGAATATTATTGGTATTGTCTGTTTCTTGCATTTTGTGATATAAAACAAACTAATTGTTAAGCTTTTGTATATTTTATTCATACATATTCATGAAGAATTATAGTTTTTGTTGATGAAAATTAGAGTTCAAAACAAATTTTCAACAAATTGTTCACTTGTGTTAAAATTTATATATGTAACAAAAGTTGTGGGACAAGAGCAAGTTCAGCTTTTCAGTTCTTAAATTGAACTATTATTGTTTTTTAAAGAAGGAATTACTTTTATTTAAAATATTGTCAGAAAATTATAATAGTTGCTGCATTTATGTGAAATTATATTTAATTTTTTAGTTTTTTTTTTATAATATAGGTTTTTATTAAAGTTATATTTCAATAAAAAATTTTCATTTAAACATGTCGGAGTTTTTTCTAAAAGGATCAGTCATTTTAAATATCAATTTGAATTTTTATATGATTTATGCAGGAATTGTTTTCTTTTATATGAAATCCCATTTATCTCGGAAATAGTTATTACTTTAAGTTAGTAAAATTGTTGGAAGGGCTTGACATTTTAAGATGCAAGTACCGTTTTAGAAAAACAAAATTTTAGAGGTAATTAGAAGTAAAGCATATAAAAAGGATTTGAAAATGAGTTTTTGTAAAAGAGGACAGAAAAAAAGCTAGGGAGTGCATGATTAAACTAAGAAATAATTTTTGAAGTTTAATTAAGATTTCTTTAATAATTTTCTGTAAGATGTAATTTTTTTAATCAAACAGTAATTCAAATAAATTCTTATACATAAGTAGTTTTCTTTGTAAATATATTCCTAATAAAATTCAAGGGTCCAAAATAAAGCAAGTTAAATTTTATGTGTTTATAATTTATTTAATTTACAATGTGTGTTCACTCTTTTATGTCCTTATCTTTTTAATACAATGATTTAATTAAATTTTAAAATGCTTTGTGTATTAAAAGAGCTGAAATGCATAACATTTTTCTGTCTATAATTTTTGCTCTATATTTAATCTTATAAAATTAGAAAGTATGTTGAAAACTAATTTTATTTATCCTAATGTCCAATATTTTATGTGTGTACTCAAAGCTCATAAATGCAAGTTTGTTATCTTGTATTGCTCATGTCTTTCTTTGTTCAGGTATGGCTGCAATACTTAACTGTTTTCTAAAATTTATTTCTGCACATTATTTGTTTTTATTGCTCTGGAAAGTGAGAATGTTGCTCAATCTGTTCTGAAATTTATGTTCAGAAAACAGTGTTTCTGAAATAGCTATTCTGTAATTTTGAAATTTGAATGTGAACTGTTTCTATTTGTATGCATTGTTTTTATTAAATCATATAAGAAATTTTATTAAAAGTTGTTTACCTTTTTATGTGTGCATTTTTTTCTCTTCATATTAACATATGACTAAATTAACAGCAATAAATAACACTTTTCACCTTTAAATCAATTATCTTTTAACTTGCACGTTTAACCTCTTGGCATACTTTTTTTTTATTTTACCTCCTAATAAGATGCCACCACCCATTTTGGATATTTATTATTATTTCAATCTATTTAAGATGGTAAAGGATACTTAAGACATTTAAGCGCGTCCAGATGATTTTTGTATTTACAGTCATTTGTTACGTTGACCTAATACGGTTTTAAATAGCAAAAATTCTGTAATTCGATGCGCCTGTCGGAGACGTCATTCTATGTTAAGGGATTAAGGTATATTTCTACTTTTGAAAAATTGTTATTCATTTCCTAATTGTACTTTTCATGATTTTATTTATTTTTCGATTCTAAATTATTTCGTGTAATGTTATTAGGTCACTTTCAAAACATTGCAGGTCCACAATGACCTAGTGGCAGCATCTCAGCTTCAGGTTTGACATATTACTGGTTTGAGAGGAAGTTCCACTGAAGATCTGCCCTGTATGATGGCATGGAGCATCCTGAAGGCCACTAATTGGTATTCCTTGGATGTTTTGAGACTATTGGCACAAGATGCTCGACAGTATTGCTAAGCTATCTTTACGATATTGTACAGCATTCAGAATATTGAGCGACATCATTGAGATATCATAAAATATCTTGTGCTAATAGGGAAGTGATGTGCTGGCACAGGTCTCACTTCATTTAAAATTACATCCCTAAAAAGCATTTGTGCTGCTTCAGAAAGGGATGTTAATTTAACTAATCCAACTTCAAAGCATTGCATATCTGTCTTTTAAGCCTATGTTAATTTTAAAAGAAATGAAAGTTATATGTGGTGCGTACAGAAGTTGTATCTTTGTATGGAAGTATTTTAAAACACTGATCTGCACATTTGAGCAAGTCATTAATTCTTTAACTATCCATAAAAAGCAGAAAAATTATGTTTGAAATTTTTTATGTATTTTTTAAGATTATTTAATATAGATATTGTTTAAATTCTGGAGCTATGTGATGAAATAGAAATTTTGCATTCTCTTTTTCCATATGTACAGTCACTTAATCATTGCTGCCTTTTTTATTTTTTTGTTTATGAAGCATAGTAAGAGAAAGTATAACAGTTTTATTTAACTTGACTTGTTTTATGTTTGTAAAGATGGAATATTGCAATTGATTTTGAATCTCTTCTTGATGTGCTAGAGGTTTGAATGTTTGTACATTTGGGTATATTCTCTGTGTCAATTTAATATTTTCAGAACTTCATTATTAGTTAATCATTATATAAATAAAATTTAGATTACATGGCACTACCTGGTAGTTTTTTTGGGAAACAAATATCAAGATTAAAAAAGTAGAAAATAATTAAAAATAAAAAATTCTATTATTAAAAACTGTTTTTAATTAACTTTACTGGAATTATGTCAGTGAACACGATAACCAAACCAGTGGAAGTGGCCTCCCCTAAACTTTCTCGTATACTTCTGAAAAATTTGTCATTTCCCCTCCCCCTGCATGGATAAAAAAATTCGAACCTACTGTAACCCAGCATGCAATGACTATCGGAAGGTTTTTCATTGAAAAACACTTTTCCTCTATACATTGGTTGGGGCTGGGGGATTTCTACAAGGTTTTTCCCCGTAGACAATGTACAGAGGAGAAGTGTTTTATCGATTTCGTTCGAAAATGGGGGAGGGGGCCAGGCGACCCTTGATGGCATATCTAGACGTCATAACCTTTCAAATGATGAAAAAAAAAAAATAATGTCGCAATCGGTTGAGTGGTTGAGGCTGGCGGACGCGGTGAAGGTTTTTTTTTTACCAAATTATTTTAAATATATAGATTATTCGTGTGCCATAAGTCTACTAAGTCTCATTCCTATTTAAAATTACTTGAAACCTTTTGCTGTGTATTGTAATTCGGAATACCCTGATTAATCATTTGATATTCATATTTTATATTGTTTTCTATGAAACTGATTGAACAGTAGAAGTTCAAATAAAAAAAATATAATACCGAAGCCAACAAATTTTATCCATAGTTTTTATGTATAAGTTCTATAATGCTGAACTAGATACTATAAAGTATTCTTATTGTACATACATATATTATAAACACATTGCACTTAAATTATAAATGATACACACATCAGAAATTTTTAAATTCTTTTCATACATGTTAAATATACCATGCATTGACATCGATAACTAAATGATAAAATGTAAATATTGTCGAGGAGCCAGAATATTTCATTATCACTGCAAAGATAAGTTCATTTTCCAGAGAGTCTTCCGAAAGTAACTTTTTGATAACTATGTGAAAAGGAAACCTAAATATTTACAGCTAATACAAAACAGTAAGTAGCACCACCATCCAATAACAAAGATGAAAATTTTTGAGAATTGGATTCACAAATATTATAGGACGGACTTAGTATTAAAAATAAGAAATTCTGTATTTGTTGCAGATGATTCAGAGGTAAATTTTTCTAAAGAATTTCATCTGGCAGTTTTGGATAATAAATGCTAATGCAAGTGAAAGAAAAATGTATGAAATTTTCTTTTCACTTGCTGAGAAATCTGAAATCATTGGCAAGAAATAAATTGTAGCCGATCGCATATGTTTTTCATAACTAAATAATAATTATGTGTTGCATCAAAATTTTGCACTTCTGAAAGCAGATAAACTTTTATGGGTATATATTACTACAAAATCAATTATTCCGAAATTCATCAGCCGGATTTGGTCTAAAAGGCTTTTAGCTGCACCGAAAAAATTTTTCAGTAAAACTAAAATCCTTAAAAAAAAAAGCACATGCTTTCTTAAAGGTTTTGTTTTGTGATATAAATATGTTTTTAAATTGAAAATCTTTCATTGCAGTAATTAATCTTTTGAATACAATCGTAATCACGAAATTTCAGTATGATAATTTCTTAATCATTTTCGAATAGTTTTATCCTCTTTCATGATTTTTTTTCAGTTCAATATAATGCTGTTAGTAGATAATTACCTTCAAAATTACAGAGATTAATTCTTCACAAATTGTTTACGTATAATATCTTCCGATTTAAAGTAACTGAATCATTACTACATAAGCTGCCCCAAGGCAACTATCCCCCTCGTTTTCTGAGCAACGCTATCCGGCAATGATGTAAGTGTGTTGTTCAACTCATCGGCTAACGATGGAGATCGTGAAGAGGTAAAAAAGAGAAGTTTGAAAAAAGTTAAAAAATTTCACCTTCCACATTTATTTTACGAGTAAATTTACAACTATTCTTCGATATGACTGTCAATATCATAACATTTTTACTCCTTCTTGAAGAACCGTTCTGCGCAGAAGAATTTAAGAACACCCCTTATGGCAAGAAGTACCACCACAATCAGCCAATCTTGCCAAATGACAAGAAAGAACTTTGAGGTGGAGTCCAACTTTTGATACAAACACACATCCTTACTTGCCATTTGGTAAAGTTATCTTTCTAAATTTTATCCAATTCTTCGAGAAGGAGCAGAAATGTAATGATATTATCAGAAATTCCAAGTGTTATTCTCGTAAAGTAAATATGGATGGGGAAATTTCTCTAGTTTTTAAAATTTCACTTTACTTAAACTATCTCGCATCCCACTCCATCGTTATCTAATGAGCTGAACTACAAATCTACATCATTGTCTGGTTGCCAGATATCGTTGTCTCCTAAAATACGAGCACCTCTAAGCGTTATTTTGGGACAGCCTATGTACATGATTTTTCCTTTTGAATATAGTTAAACAAGCAATCTTGAAAGAAAGATATTCCACTTTCATGTCTGAGAAAAGTGGATGCAGAAATATGACACTTCTAAAGATGTAACTTGATTAATCAATAAAATTAAAAAGCAGGCATTGAATTTTTAATACAGTATGAAGAAAATTAATCACATTTTTTGTATGGAATAACGCATATAGCTGTGGACATGCTTGATTACCAGTGCCACGGCATTTCCAAACTTATCATCTTGTATAATTAAGAAGCGTTCTGAACGGGAACAAGAATAGAAGAACAAAGTACAATCAAAACAAAAATAACGAAAGTTTGAAAAAAAGTCTAAGCTTTTTCAACACGAAGAGGAACTTTGCGATTTAAATATTTTTTAGAGTTGAATAAGTCGTACACTACAGCTTCCTCGATTAGAGTGCTCAAGTCGCCGAGATCTCGGTCGTTTGCGGCTATTTTCCTCAAAATGCGACGAACTGTCTTTCCTGATCTTGTTTTTGGCAGAGCTGTAGCATGATGGAAGTATTCCGGTCTGGCAAACGATCCTATCTGGTGTTCAACTGCATAAAAAAAGGAAATACACAATAATCAAAACTATTTTGTTTATCTGAACAACAATATTACGAATTCTCTGAATTTTTATTTCAATACAAAACTCATTAAAATGGGTCAAGAATCAGTAGGAAGTATTAAAGTTAAAAAAATTCTGATTCGAATCACAAGGAACTAATTTTATGACCTGTGCAATTTTTAATGCATTGAAGCAACAGTTTTTAAAAATATCCAACGCTTTCTTTCCTCGTTTTTATTCGGAATGTGTTCTTAATACATCGTTAAGATAAAGCGATCTTACAAGATATCCATTATTGTCAAACGAAAAAAGTGTTAATTCTACATTCTTGAGTAGGGCTTTGTGGTCGTAATCTGCCAAGTGTTGGTGACATCTCTAGCAGATATCGAACAAATTAATGTGGGGATTGCGAAACTTTTCACAGTACTTACAATTCTCTAATATTTGTAAACAAGACTAGTTAGTTGAAGAGAGTTTATACTGGCTTATGCTACACCAAAGAACGGGCTTTGCCAGTGATCCTTTAAATAAAATTTCTCAACTCAATAGAACAAGAGTATCACGAAACAAACAGCCTAAGTTACAAGCTGCTTAAAAAACAAATAAAATTGCCATAAGGAGATGGACTAGAAAAATTGCCGATCCAATTCGGTCGAGAGAAAAAAAAAGAAAAAAAGAAAAAAAAAAAGGCACCATCCTAGAAAGGCCTCCATATTCTTTTTTCGTAAACAAGACTAGCTGAGAAAATCTTCTGGATCTAAAAACATTTCCATTCGGATTTGCTGAATAATGAATTTAAATTAATTTTTAAAAATTAATTATTCAGGAAATCAGAATGAAAATCTTTATTTTCCAATTTATTGATTTATTTTGATTTTTGGGCTGTGATAAAATTTTTCAGATTAAAAAAAAATCATGATTTTTTTTTGTCTAACGGAAAAAGGGTAGAGAGTAGTTAAAAAAAAAAAATTAAGACCTCTGTTTTTCAGATCGGTTCGGTCACTGTTTTTATTTTTGATCAGGCAAAACAGTTTGCAAGAAGAATGGCGGGTTTTGTTTTGTTAGAGTAACGTATTCGAAGACTAGAAGAATGGCGGGTTTTGTTTTGTTAGAGTAACGTATTCGAAGACTAGTTTGGGACTGATCTCGTAATTTTGAAACGTAGTTCGATGAGCCAACAGACCCCCTCTTAAAACTTTTACACCACATCTATAGGAAGACGTTTGACCCCCGACCTTGTTAACAAGAACCAAGCCTTCGTACTCTACGGATCCTTGGGGGAATTGGGTATCGAACCCACGTCCCTCCAATCCCTAAGTCGAGATTCTGCCACCAGACTACTGCGGACAGGAAAAATAGTGAGAGGATAATAAGCCAGCTTTAAACAAAAATAGACACTGGATCTGGCTTAATCTTTATAATTTAAGTGTTGAAAAGAATAAATAGTTCGATAGTAGGAATTCGATAGTAACGGTAAATCTACGTTATGTTGAAATGGAAACAAATTTTTTTCGTGCTTTCAAAATAGGAAGGAGAAAATCTATATAGGAACATGTATAGGCTATCAAATTTGAAGTTGCAATGTTGCTTGGGATCCACATTTTTTCATGTCATTCCCCCTCCATTTTTGTTCTACAAATATTGTCAATAACGTTTCCCAACAAACGTAAATTTCCTTTGAATCCTTTCTTACTGAATTAAAACTTTCAAATCTAGACTTTTTATTGCCTTATAACAGTATGGTTTGAATGAAAATGCGAGAGGTTTGGAAAAAGTACATTTGTGTTAAATTTTTAAGTATTATACAATTACTAATACAACTTTACGATATACAATACTTTACAATATACTACGCAGAATTTACCCGGCGTTGCTGATTAAAAACATAAACTTAAAAATCTTTAGAACAAACAAAATGTTGCCAAAAATATACTTTGCAAAATAAAACATGAAAAGACAATACAGAGACAGAGAGAGAGAGAAAAGCAAGAACGATTTTTTTCCGATGTTTAATAAATTAAAACATGGAAGCATAATATTTCGCCTCGCTCAAAACGAATCGTTCGCAGAAGAAAGGCGTTTCCGAAAACTTTAAAAATCAGGAAAGTTATACAGCAGATTTAAAGTACTCTTATTAGAACGGGAATATTCTGGATTTTATAGCGATATAAAAATTACGGTTCTCCGCTGAGATTATATACAGAACATTCGCGAAAATAAGCAAAAAACTCCCGATTTGACACTTAACATTAAATAATTAAAAATCTAATTCGAATTTTAAAGTAATTTTTAAGGTGTTCTCTCCCATTTCTGCTAATCCATCACTGTGCCAAATTTGGTCTCGGTAAGTCAAATAGTCTGGGCATGCATAGAGAAGAAATAAACGAACATACACGCACAGAAAATAAGCTTATTTATGTAGGAATTGCATTTTTGAAGTCTAGCTTTTTACCTAAATTTAATAGCGTAATTCTAATTCCTCTTAATAATATTTTTTTTCACTCGCCGAACAGGCTTAATTTGAATAAGTATATTAGATCAGCAGACAGATAACGAAATCGAAGTCCTTGAGCGATCACGCGCTCTGCGCTTGATAACCACGTGACACGCGTGGGAGCAGCGTAATGTTTAATATTCATTAGAGATGGCTTTTAGACCTTAAAGGGAAAAGGTCTGCGTGCGGCGCTGCGAGTTGACGAATTTTGACGACGCTACGGGGTCTCCCCCTGAAGCATTGGCGGTGGTAGCAATGGCTATGTATTTCGAGTAGTAACGAAGGATTAAATAATGTAAGTGATGTTTTCTCTAAGCATAATGTAGCGCTAATT